>JBAKGM010000326.1:26993876-27026985 GCA_037177215.1 Asparagus racemosus | reverse complement strand
CCCCCCCCCCCCCCCCCCCCCCCCCCCCCCCCCCCCCCCCCCCCCCCCCCCCCCCCCCCCTCCCCCCCCCCCCCCCCACCCCACTATCATTCAATGCATTTATTGATTTATAAAATTTTGCCAGTTGGGCATGGGAAGTGCACTCGAGACTCTTTGTGGCCAAGCATTTGGCGCCAAACAACTCAACATGCTCGGTGTCTACATGCAACGCTCATGGGTCATTCTCACAATAACATGCTTCTGCCTCCTCCCTCTCTATCTCTTTGCCACCGATATCCTACAATTCTTCCAGCAAGACAGCGAAATCGCAGTTCTAGCAGGCAAATTTTCCCTCTACATGATTCCACAGCTCTTTGCCTATGGCTTCAACTTTCCCTTACAAAAGTTCCTCCAGGCACAAAGCAAAGTCTTGTTAATGGCATGCGTATCTGCATTTGCCTTATTGCTACATGTATTTCTTAGCTGGCTACTTATAGTCCAGCTGAATTTCGGATTAGTAGGTGCTGCTATCTCGCTGAATGTAGCTTGGTGGGTTGTAGTCCTCGGGCAGTTTGCTTATATTGCTATGGGATATTGTCCTGGGGCTTGGACAGGATTCAGTTGGGGGGCTTTTAAGGATCTGGGTGCATTTGCCAGGCTCTCCATAGCTTCTGGCATTATGATGTGGTCAGTTTTCTTAATAGTGCTTTCTTACATTTTTTTTGTCTTATTATTTTAGCTAACACAATGATTTATGCTATTCAGTCTGGAGTTCTGGTTCCTTATGATTCTTATAGTTTTGGTGGGTCATTTGAAGAATGCACAAGTAGCAGTAGCTGCTGTTTCCATCTGGTTAGTTTCTAATAAACAATAACATACTAAGTTGAGCGGGTACCAGAACATTGTATTTCTTTCATTTTAAAGAATTATTGCTTGGAAAATGTGAGGGGAAATTTATGATAAACAATTGTGTACACAATGTGAATCATACACACAAAGGAAACATTTCAGATATCTTATATAATGTGTAGCGGAAAAAAAGTATAGTTGTCAATTCACTAAAATTTGATGAGGTATCCATTAGTATCTTTAAAGATAATTAAGGAAGAGAATATTTTAATTTGGTAAATTCCACAAAACCCCTGCAAACATTAAAATTACCAAAATCCCCTGTGCTTATTCACTGAAGTACTGTTGATAGATTGATTCCAAGGACTTGATGTTGTGGCCCACGAGATCTTCATTGATGTCTAATGATGATCTTCGGTTGAAAGTGCCTGAGATACATAGAGAAAGTGTCAGACTGACGATGGAGGGTTGTCCATCAATGCCCCTTTGATGTCTAACTCAGACTCCTGATGATAAGGTCAAAGTAGTAAGCATGTAGGTTAGAGTTAAGAGAGGAGAGTTTCATAGACCAAGGTCAGCGATACTAAGCTAAGGTCGAGATGAGTCATCCTTTAACTTATTGATAGGATTGCATATTTATACTAATTGTCTCAGTAGATAAGGTGCTATACATGCCACCGTCCTAATGGCTGAGATAGTTATGTTGGTTACTTGGCCCTCATTGGTGTAGGAAGGTAAAACCGACATATGTATCGATTAGGTAAGTTATGGAAGTTGGCAATCAAAGGGATTAGGTACTCGATTGGTATCTCCTAACATGGTATATTGAGAATATGATACGATTTGAATCAATCACCTCCAATTAGGCAAACTGCCATAAAACCAGGTCAGCCTGGGATGAGGCAAATTAGCCGAGCTGAGGTGAGCCTACTTGTCATGAACCTCTTTCAACATGTCCGGGCTTATAGGTTAGGCCTTTGGGCCATAACCAAGTTATAAGCTGAGTGTGGATGTCCCACACTGGAGCAAGTTAGGTGGGTACCTTGTTGACTAAGTGAGCTTGTTGTCGTGAAATGGTCCGGCTAGCCTAAGTATAAATTCTAGGTTATATGCAAAGCGAGTATCATGATATACCAGCTAGTTTAAGTGGTCATGTACTTTACTTGTGACATGCTTTGGACAATTTAGCCCTTATGTATGTTTTGCTTATACAGAAACTTAATTTTTCAAGTAAGGGTAGATAGAGAGCAATAAGGGTTGTTAGAAAATATACCCTTCACATTAACGCTGTTTACGACAATTTTCAATAGTTCAAAGAGTTATGTGTGGTCAAAATCAAAGGGGAATTTTATTGATATTGATCAGAATAGCCAAAAAGTCTATTTATAATTATAGGAGATTATACGTACATTGTTCTTGGACTTCGTTAATCATAACTAACGAGATCCTCCTAAATAACAAGATAACAAAAGATTCTCAACAACTTCATTCTGTCAATCTGTTATGATATTATTTCTAACTTAATGGACACTCTCCTTCAAGCTGGAGGGTAGATGTTGTTGAAGCCAAGCTTGCTCATAAATGTGTGAAAACATTTTGGAGGCTATGCCATTGTGAGAATATCAGCAAGTTGCTCATTACTTCAAACATGAGAGAAAAAAATCACCTTCTTCAACCACTCATCACGAGCAAAACGATAGTTAATTTCAATGTGTTTGGTACTTTCATGGAACACTGGATTATCAGTTATATATATGGCAGCCTGATTATCAATGAGAGGAACATGAGATGATATATGAATGCTTAAGTCTCGTAGAAGAGATCGTAGCCATAGGATCGCTGAGACAAGATATACAATGTCTCTATACTTAGCCTCTGCACGAGAAGAGCAACAAATGGCTGCTTTTTACTTTTCCAAGATATCAAATTCCCTCTAAGAAATACAAAGTATCTTCTATCATCTAGGGATCCTGTCAAATCAGCATTATGAATATCCTCATAAGCTAAGAGAATCCCTAGGTTTGAAGAAAAGACCTTGTCCATGGGCTTTCTTTAGATATTGCAAGATGCGGATGATTGCTTCCCAATGAGAGATGGTAGGAGCATGCATGAATTGACCAATCCTGCTAACTACGTAGGCAACGTCTGGCCTGGTCAGTGAAGATATATCAATTTGCCAACAAGCCTACGATACCATACAGGATCAGGAAATGGAGGATCAAGCGTAAACGCAGACAACCTAATATTAGGATCCATATGTGTATCACCGGGTCGACATCCTAACATTCTAGTCTCAGTACGAATATCGAGGATATATTTCCTTTGTGAAAGGAATATCTCATCCTTGGAGCGAGTGACCTCAATGACAGGAAAGTAACGAAGTGGGCCAAGATCCTTTTTCTGAAAGACCTATGATAGTTGTCGCTTAATATCTACAATACCCTGCAAGTTACTACATGTGATGATGATATCATCCACATAGACTAATAGGATAACAATACCCCTACTCCCCATTTTGGTAAAAATAGAATGGTCTGCCTAACTTCTAGAAAAGCTAGAAGAGCACACTACCTTTCCAAACTTTTTGAACCAAGCTCAAGGAGATTGCTTAAGCCCATAGAGAGACTTTTTGAGCAAGCACACTATATTCTCCCCTTGTCACTCAAAACCAAGTGGTTGCTGCATATATACTACCTCGCTCAAGTCCCCATTAAGAAATACGCTTTTTACACCCAGTTTATGAGGTGGCCACAACCGACTGGATGCAATAGAGATGAGTATGTGAATAGAGGTAAGCTAGGCAACATGCAGAAAGCTCTCAGTACAATCAACTCCATACTACTGAGAGTAGCCCTTGACGACCAGACGAGCTTTGAGGTGCTCGACCATACCATCTAGATTGTACTTCACAATGAATACTCAACGACAACTAACTATTTTACCACCCAGAGGGAGACTAACCAACTGCCAGGTATGATTTTACTGAAGAGCTCGCATCTCATCCTCCATTGCTGCTTTCCAACCAGGATGCTTGAGAGCTTCTTGAACATGTTGAGTTATAGAAATGGAATCCAAGGAGGAGGTAAAAGCGCAAAATGATCCATTCAATTTAGAGAGGAAACAAACTTTGTAATAGTATGGTGAGTGCAAGTGTGTTTTGCTTTTACGAAGAGCAATTGGAATATCAGTTATGTTGGGAATATCACCATCAGCGAAGGTGGTATACTAGAAGGAACAACAGGAACAATATCTTAAATAATCTGACTGTTATCACCTTTTCGCTTTTGTACATAAACCTACATCCAAGCTCTCTACCACGGCTCTTGGTAGATCAGAAGAAGTCTAAGGATATGTTGACTAAAAAAAAAACTAATTTTCAAAAAAAAGACACATTCACGGAGGTAAACATTATCTTATTTTCAAGAGAATAGCAAAAATACCCTTTTAAAAAATGTGAATAACTGGGAAAAACACATTTAATAGCTCTAAAAATCTAATTTATCAGTTCTAGGTCTAAGTGCTTGGACAAAGCACATGGAACTAGAGACAAGTGTTAGAATAGGAAATACTTCTTGACATGGAAAGACAAGACTGAAGGGTGTGGCATGGTCAACTATAAGGGTTGGCATTTGTTTGATAAAAAAGCATGCAGTGAGTATAGCAAACACTAAATGTTCTAGCAATATTAAAATTTTGGAACCTTCATTTCAAACATTAAAGTTCTAGCAGTATTAATTAAATGTTGGTTCTTGCACTCTACTACTCCATTTTGTTGTGGGCTATAGGCGCATAAAGTTTGATGAATAATTCTATGTGTAGAGAAAAAATATTGAAAATAATTACTCATGTACTCTTTAGCATTGTCAGAACGAAATTGTTTATGGGTGATGCCAAATTGAGTTTTTATTTCATCAAAAAATTCAGTAAACACTTTAAACAATTTAGATTGATCTTTCACTAGAAAAAATCATGTCATGCGAGAAAAATTATCAATAAATGTCACAGAGTAGTGCTATTTATTAAATGTAGGAAAATGAAGTGGTCCTTAGATATCAAAATGAATTAGATCAAAAAAACATTTACTTCGTCTATTGACACTTTCTGGATAAGAATTTCTACTATGTCTACCAAACTCACAAGACTCACATAAAAAATCAAGACTAGAGTCATAACTAGGTACCAAGTGCCAAAGAGTAATTGAGGATAGATCTCCCATAGGTTGATGCCACAATACACGATCTATAGAAGAGCTAATGGCAGATTTTGAATCTGGACTATCCAAAAGATATAACCCATGTTGTTAACGACCAGCTCCAATCACCTTTCTCGTTGCAATATCCTCGAAAACACAGTGAGAAGGAAAGAATGTTACTGAACAGTTTAAGTCATTACAAACTTTATTAATAGATAAGAGACTATTTGGAAATGTAGAAATATTTAATACAAATTTGAGACAAAGATAAGGTGTGAAAGTAATATTTCCTAGCCTTTTAATAGGGATAGGTGAATCATTAGCTACACGCACGTGAAAGTTATAAAGTGGAGAAAATGATGAAGAGATAAAGGAAACATATGATTAAAAGTACCAGACTTGATAATCCAATTATGAAGTGAAACATGACAAGAATTACCTGATTGAACTAAGTTACCACAGAGTTTAGATAGCAGTTGTCAGAAGACTTGGTATTCTTCAGTAGAAATCATAACATGTGAGGAGGAAGTTACATCAAGCGGTGCCCTAGTAGAAGTAGAGAAAGGCTGCCATGAAAGCAGAAATAGCAATACTCAATCACCCAATGAGAGAAGATTTGAGAGCGGACCTAGATAAGATTCGTAAGGCTTAGACAAAGAGACATCAAATCTTGGAGATGACAAATGAAAGGATCTGGATGAGGTACTGATTTCAAGAAAGCATGGATCTTGAGTAGTTGAGAGTAGATGGGCTAAAGTACCAGATTAACCTTAAAACTGACATCGTTTTACTACTCTAGCATAAAAACTGATGCCGTCGATACTCTAACCTAAAAACTTACAAATACGGTGACAGGTAGGCCTATCCAGTTGAAAACTTAAATTTTCTATTAGTTTAAGCGAAAATTTAAGAGATTTTTTCATATAGGCCCTTAATCTCTCATACTTTTAGATTTACCCCCTCAAATTTTAAATATTGTATTTTAAAAAAAACTCCTCTATCTCTCCCTTCCCACCATCTTCTCCCTCTTCTTTATCACCATCTGCTCCATTCTTTTCTCTTCTCCATCCTTAACCTCCCTCCTCTCTTCCACTCTCTCTCCCTCCTTTGTCATATCTCCATCCTTACCTCCTCTCCCTCTTTCTCCTCTATATTCTCAACT
The DNA here is from genome assembly GCA_037177215.1 of Asparagus racemosus. NCBI lineage: Eukaryota > Viridiplantae > Streptophyta > Magnoliopsida > Asparagales > Asparagaceae > Asparagus > Asparagus racemosus. The sequence goes on along the minus strand of JBAKGM010000326.1, from coordinate 27,020,803 downwards.
TTTTCTCATCTCTCCCATTCCTTCTCCCTCCTATCTCATATCCTCACACGTATCTTCTCCTTTCCACCGTCTTCTCTATTCTCTTCTTCTTCCAATCCTTAATCTCCCTTCCTCTTCCTTACTCCCTCTACCTCTTCTTCCTCTCTCACTCCCTGTTCCTCTCTCCCATTCCCTCTTCCTCCTTGTTCTGCCTACTCCCAATCTTCAATCCCGTATCTTCTTGATTTTCTTTAACTTTTCTCTTTTTTCTATAGTCTCTCTCCTCTTTCTTTCTCTCTCTTCTCTTTCCTCCACTCTCTCCTCATGCTCCAAGTAAAATGTTTTGTTGTTGGGTCTGAGAGAGAAAGAGGAGAAGGAGGTTGGATTTTTAGTAGAATATATAATGTTAGAAATTGGGAGTGGGCGGAGCAATGACGGAGAAGGAATGGAGGGAGGAACAATGAGTGGGAGAGAGAAAGAGGAGGAGAGGGAGAGAGTAAGAGAGAGGAAGGGATGTTGGGGATTGGGAGGAGAAGAGAATGGAGGAGATTGGAAAGGAGAAGAGAATGGAGGAGATTGGAAAGGAGAAGATAAGAGCGGGGATATGAGAAATGAGGAAAAAAGAGTGGGAGAGATGAGGGAAAGTTGGGAACATGGAGGAGAAGAGAATGGAGAAGATGATAGAAAGGATGAGGGAGGAGATAGTGGGAAGGGAGGGCTTTCTACAAACTTCAAAATAGGCTTTGGGGGGTTAATCCGAAATATAGGAGGGATTGAGGGGTTTATATGAAAAAAAATCTATAAATTTTTTACTTAAAAAAATTACCTCCTTAGATAAGCCTACTTTTTGCCATATTTGTAAGTTTTTAGGCTAGAGTGCCGCTGGCGTCAGTTTTTAGGCTATAGTGGTAAAGCGGTGTCAATTTTAAGGTCAATCTGATAGTTTAACCATAGTAGATGAGAGGAGTAGACATCTAAGGATCTGCAGAGTATAGTTTGGGTGGTTCTGAGCTATTGGGAGTTGTTGTGGTGCTGGGGACTACCCCTGCAGGGTTGGGGGGGCTGTTGTAGGGTTGTTGGGGCAGTTGGATGTTATTGAGGGGTTGTTGCGGGCTGTTCAGCTTGTTGTGCAGGCTGTTGGGGCTGTTAGGAGGCTGTTGAGGGACAATTGTGGCTGTTAGGAGGCTGTGGAAGAACTGTTAGGGCTGTTGAGGGGATGTCAGAGGCTGTTTGAGGGCTTTTGGGAGGCTGTTGAGGGCAGGGCTGAGGTGGGGCAGGTGTCTGACGGGTGGTGGGGTGAGAGGCTATGGGGTGAGAGGCTGAGGCAATTTTGGAGTGACAGAGAAGATGGGAAAGGAGAAAAGGGTGTGGCAGCGATGGTGGTGGCAGTGGTAGAGGGCTAGGGTTTAGATGAGAGAAATTTGAGTGGTGGTGGCTATGATACTATGTCGAAATTAGAGAGAATTTTTATTGATATTGAATTGCCAAAGAGGCTATTTGTAATGATAGGGGATTATAGATACATTGTACTTGGACTTGTTTGATCATGACTAACAAGATCCTCCTAAATAATAATATAACAGAAGATTCTCAACAACTTGATTCTATCAATTTTTTATGATCTAATTTCTAACTTCTTTGACATGTGTAATTTTAAAAGTTCAGGGAGTTTTCTCTAATTTATAAACTTTAAGGGTTTTGTGTAAAACACCCAAAGTTCAAGGGGGATTTTGTGAAATTTACCCGAAATGTCTCATGTAAGAATCACAATTCTCTCTCCTGACTTGTTTACTGGATTTTCTGGTAGTGTCAACTTGCATGGATGGGAGCTCATGGTATTCATTGGCTTCAACGCTGCAATCAGGTACTGATCATTCTATAGAGTTGCACATGATATCTTCAAATTTTGTAAAAATGTTTGTTTTTTTCTCAGCGTAAGGATTTCAAATGAGCTCGGAGCTGGGAGGCCAAGGGCGGCCAAGTTCTCGATTCTGGTGGTGGTGATGTCCTCGGCTTTACTTGGCATTGCATTCTTCACCCTTGTGTTGTCTCTGAAGGATGTGTATGGTCTTCCCTTCACCAGTAGCCCTGAGGTTGCGCATGCTGTATCTGGTCTTGCAGTACTTTTCGCATTTACGCTCCTACTCAACAGTGTTCAGCCAGTTTTAACAGGTTAGACTTCCTAATTACTTTATGTTTTTTTGATATTACTCCCTTAAATCTTTGATGTTGAAATTAGCCCCTCAAATCATTGAAATCGCAATTCAGTCCCCCCAGTTCTCATAAGATGTTCTAAACTAATACCTCTAATTGCTACTTCTACTCACTCACATTAATTAACCATACCAATCTAAGCACGTACTGAGCCATCCAATCAAACTGGGAATATAAACTGTTAAACTGATACAAACCATTGCATGTTTTCGAAATATCCTTACCTAAAACACTGGGAGAAGCAAAAGTTTTCAACTGTTAATTTCTGCTTGGTAAATAATATCCAAACTTGAGCCATAACTAGACACATCTTCGATTTTATTTTTAGCTTGTAATTATTAGTTGATCATATCCTTTTCAAAATTTTGCAGGTGTAGCAGTAGGAGCAGGATGGCAGTGGCTGGTTGCTTATGTAAACTTAGGGTGCTACTATGTAGTGGGGATCCCCATAGGTTATATATTGGCATATAAACTTGATTTAGGTGTTAAGGTCAGCCCCCTATTTTTACATAGCTAGAACTCATAGATAACTTTTTCTTTTTCTTTTTTTTCCTCGCTCTTGTATTAGCCCATATCTTCTCTTTTTACTGATTATTCTTGGATTAATGAACGAAGGGAATGTGGACCGGCATGCTATCTGGAGTAGGGTTGCAGACATTGGTACTTACTGGCATCACTCTTAGCACAAACTGGAACAGAGAGGTCTCGTTTTATCTATTTCTCTTATAAATAAATAAATATTTATCCTTTAATTCGAGCAGTTCAAAATAGCTGACTTTTGCGACTTTAGAGACCATTCATTTGTAGGTCGTGAGACGTGTAGATTAGATTTTTGAATCTAGCTATGTGCTTTTTTATCTTCATCCATTTTGGCATTTATGAATCACAATGAACGGTTCGAATCCTGGTGGAACATCCGTTATTATAGGCAACTGACTAGGTCTAAACTTCTTAGTCACACGTTGTGTGTATTATAGTTTAGGGTAGATAGACCCCCCTGTGTGAAAATCTGTTGTTGCAGATAAACCTTCAGAATAGGATAAAATAAATTTCATTCAAGGGGTCTATCTACAACAATAAAAGTGCAGTGGTATTAGGTTTAATTTGGCGATAGTATAGGTAGGCCGTAGGGGTCTATCATCAATGAACCCTATCATTTGGCGTATGCATGTGCATGGACATACATCATATATCCGTCAACCTCTCCACATAATGTTTTGGATTTTTATGATTACAGGCAATGGTAGCCGAATCTCGAATAAAAGAGTGGGGAGGGTCTGCGAGCAAAGCAACAAATAACATCAAGGTAATCTTTGATTCAATTCAGTTGTGCATGCTTGGTATTTATTTCTATCTGCTTTGTTTCAGTTCTTCTGAAAGATGTACAATAAGATTTTTGTCGCGTGCTATGTGTGCGCGTTGTCTTCAGGGTCCTGGCTCTAAAGACGATGAGTTCGTTGCCTAAGAGCGGATAAGGGGCACGACATTCATGCTACATTCAATGCCAATGGAGGGGAAATTAGAAATTAAGCTGCTGTTTTTTTTAGTATATATAGTTCAAACTAGTGCAATAAGATTTAAGGAGATAATAATGTGATTCAGTAGTTGCAGTTTGAGGGAATGTCTACTTCGCTTTCGAGGGGAAATGCAACATCTGTTACGGGCAAATGCCCCCAGTTTATCTAAGTCCTGTTGTGTAGCTTATTGTTTACAGTTAATTAATAAATCTTTCAGTGTGGCATTTATTTGCCGCTAAAAAACGTTAGCATAAACGAAGACAATTTTCTTAAGAGTTTCCGATAACACCTCATTATTTTGCATTCGACGATCTCACACACGTACTCTCTCTATTTTTCTAAGAGGTGGAAGTCAAAGCTTATATCATGTTGGGTCTTTGCACGGTTTCATTATGGTCTTTGGGTTTTGAAAATCTTCAATAAAATATATCATAACTTTTTTGGGGTGATGGTGTCAAAATGATAGATTTTGGATTTGGTAAATGTGGATCTGGATTCAGCTACGAGCTCCTCGCTTTTGCAATGTAGTATGTCGCATGCAGACAAAAACCAAATCGCCCAGAAGTTTGATTTTGACAAATCCATGCACTCAGTTTAAATTCATTCGTTTTAGAAGAAAATTAAAGCTTACTTACGTACAGGAAGGGATCCGGACTCTACCAATAAATAACTACACCAAAGGGCATGTTTAGCAAGCATAAAATATTTGGAAAGTGAAAAATGCTGTAAGATGCTTTCCTAAGAGGGTACTTATTTGATATTATTTTTTAATTTTGTTAAATCTAGTTTGGATAATAGAAAGTAAAATAAATAAAAAAACCACTTTCCATTTACTTTTGGGATGTCATGCATGTGGGTTTAGAAGTATATGCTTTGGTCCATATACAAAGTCCAATACGCATTGAATGCTTTTACACCATTTGAAGTACGCTCAAATATTCGATGTGAGACTATCTTGTTTTTACAAATAAATACCAACTCATCTAACTAGAAGCATAGTAATTCCTCAAAACAAAGGGGAATGGTCTAAGGCTGCCACATCAGCATTTGGGGGTGTCACTCACCCACAATGTTTGTCAACTAAATAGTGTAAAGCAATGAAAGTTTCCTCCACAAAAATAAGCAACAACAATCAACCAGGTGATATCTTTTAGATACGAGGTGGTGACACATTTTAGCAAAATGAGCTACTAAAAGATAAAGTGGTGAGACTACACCTTTTGATGTGACAAGTAGGATGAGTCTCTCCACTAGTATGCTACTTAGTAGCTCATTTAACAAAATGAGCTGTCACCTCATAGATATTATTTCTCATATATACTTGAAATATGCATCTGCTAAGAAATTACATGGTGAATGCTTATACTTGAAATATGCATCTGCTAAGAAATTGCATGGTGAATGCTTTTTAGGACTACATATCGCTTAAGTACTTTATATTTTACTTTATAGTTTACATGATTTTGCACTTATATAAGTAAATACTGCAGGCCAGATGAGAATCAACACCCATTTCATCATCCACAAGTCCTGTATTTCTTAAAGATCAACTGAAAGTTAGTCTATGTTGCTAAAGATATAACAAAGGAATCAATTTTGCTAATAAAATAATGGATTTGGTCTATTTTAAAAATTTGTCTTGAGGATAAAGGGTATGGTCAGGGTTGGATTTTGATCTATTTCATAATTGTGTCTTGAGGATAAAGGGTTTGGTCAGGTTCAGAGGCGGAGTCATGGTCGAGATTGGATTCACTCGATTGGGTCAAGTAGAGAGAGAGAGGATGAGTTTGGGCACAACTTTACACAGGTTCTCAATGAAGTGTGAGAAATCATGAGACCGTGAACTTTTATTTGCAATTTTACAATGCTTTAAGTTAAAACTATGGTATTGACAATCCCCTACTTTCTCAATGTAACAAAACATATGAGAGTAGCAATCACGTGTAATTAGCTAATACAATTAATTAGACGAGACTCTCAGTTCCAACTTTCAACTAGTTACCTAACTTAAAAATTTATCACTTTTGCTATTGAAAGTAATAAAATGATTGATTTTGCCAAATAAATGTAAAGATCGATTTTGCTGAATAAATGTTGGACTTAGTCTGTTCCAAAAAAAGGGTTTTGTTGATATTAGTTCCCCAAATCTTTCACATTTTGATTTAGTCCTCTACATCTTTATATTTTGAAAGTATTCCACCAAATCCTTAAGTATTTTAATTAGTCCCTAAAATTTTCGTATTTTGAAATTAGCCCCCCAAATCATTTCAGAGTTTTGAAATTAGTCCCTCTAATTAGTAGCAGATTGAATGTTTAGGGGACTAATTTCTAAATATTTAACCTACTTAGGGGAGTAATTACAAAAAATGAACATTTGGGGATCAATTTCAAAATACTTAAATAGTTGCGGGACTAATTTGAAAATACAAATATTGAGAGAACTAATTTGAAAATTTGAAAGATGTGGGGGCACTTAGAAGGTGTTTGGGAGGGCTTATTATTTTGAACCTTATAAGTTAAGTTGGTTTTTGTAGCTTTTAGCTTTTCTAGTAAAAATGCTATAAATATTGTTTGGTAGAAGATTAATTTCTTTAGTAAAACCTAACTTTATTTAGGTGAGCTTGTAAGTTAATTTTTTCAAAAGCTAGGGTATACTAGCTTTTTAAAATGAGGCTCATAAAAAGCTAACTTAAAAGCTTGTTTAAACAAAAAAAAAAAAAAAAGCTTCCTCAAACACCCTCTTAGTATGGAGAAAACCCCTGAAAACACTTGCCTTCCTTGAGAAAAGGGAATGAAGGGGTTTGTTGTAATTTACCATTTTATTATTCTCTTTTTGTTTTCGCTGTCCCTTTTACGTCGAGACCCAGCGATCGGCCGATTCGAATCATCAAATGGTACTATGCATCGCTAGACTCAGAAACCTCATCGCTCGTTCTCCGGCGATCGACCGACTCAATCTCCGGCGAGATCTCGGTCTCGATCATGCGAGCAGCTATCGCCTGATCTTGTTCCCTCAAGCTCGTCAGAGCTTTAGGGCGAACGCGACGATGATGGTGGACTCCGGCGGCGCGACGACAGGAACTGGATCTGTCTTCGTCGGCGGTTTAAAGGAGAGAGATTGCGTTAATGATGGCGGTTATGTTAGCGGAGGATGGAAGAGGTCAGAATTTCTCTCGCTTTCTTTTCCTTTTCTTCCACATTTTTTTTCTTGGGCGGGGGTGGAATTTCTAACATTTGACTGCCTGAGGTTCTATTTTGGCAATTTGATACCTCAAAGTGCAGAAAAGTTGATTATAGTAGTGTTGATTTGGTATTGAAGAGAACTTCTCATTGAATTGTTCATTGGGTAAGTTTCAAGTATATATACACAATTAAAAAATATAATATGAGCTGAAAGATAGGTGGACAGTGCAGCAATAGGCCGGTGGGCACCGTAGGTATGACTTTAGCAAGGTATGACTTTAACACCCCCGCAAACGCACGGCGGATCGAAAACCGAGAGTTTGGATAAGAAGGAACGAAATTGAGAAATGGTCTGTGCCTTGGTAAACAAATCTGCGACTTGATCCTTAAAAGCAACATATGAGAGACTAATGTTACCATCAACATGCTCGTGTCGAACCACATGACAATCAACTTCAATATGTTTGGTGCGCTCATGAAATATCGGCTTTGTGAAAATGGAGATGACACTCTGATTATCACAGTATAGAGTGATAGGGGAAGAAACAAAGACATCAATATCTCGCAGAAGAGTGCGGAGCCATTTCAGCTCAACTGTGGTGTCTGCCAACACCCTATACTCTGACTCTGTGCTAAAACGAGAGAACTGCTTGACGCTTGCTACGCCAAGAGATAAGAGATGATCCAAGAAAAATATAAAAACCAGTAGTGGAATGTCAAATGCCTGGATCATCAGCCCATCCAGCTTCAAAATATGCACAAAGAGACAAAGAAGAGTCTAATGGGAAAAATAATGATTGAGATATAATGCCACTAATATATCGAAGAACCCGAATGAGAGCTGCATAATGAGTTGAAGTCGGAGTACTGACAAACTGGCTCAAAATGTGCATTGCGTAGGCAATATCCAGATGTGGTGCTGAAAGATAAACCAATGCTCCAACAAGTTCTTGATATCGACTAGGCTGAGATAAGAGATCGCCATCATCATGTCGAAGCTTCAAATTCATCTCCATTGGAGTGGAGAGAGGAGTGGTAGCAATGGCAGGAGCACTGAGAGTAACACGCTTAAGAATCTCTGCAATGTACTTCTGCTAAGAGAGAAGATAGCCACGAGAGGAGGCGGTAACCTCGATACCTAAGAAATAACAAAGGGATCCAAGATCCTTCATCTCAAACTAACTCTGAAGGTGCCGCTTTAAGGAAGTAATAGCAGAGGAATCACTCCCAGTAATTATCATGTCATCAACATAAAGTAATAGAATGACCGTGCTAGAGGCTGAGGACCGATAGAACAGAGCATAGTCAGCTAGGCTTTCAATGAAACCAATGGAAAGAGGATTGTAGAAAATGCTCAAACCAAGCCCGAGGAGCCTGTTTGAGACCATATATAGCACGGCAAAGGCGACAGGCATGTCACGGAGGAGCAGGAAAGCCAGGAGGCGGCTGTATGTATACTGTCTCAGACAGATCGCCATTAAAAAAGTATTTTTAATATCCATTTGATACAAAGGCTAATGTTTTGTAGCTGCAACAGCAATGAGAGTGCGAATGGATGTCATTTTTACCACAGGAGCAAAAGTCTCCTCATAGTCAATACCATACTCTTATGAGAATCCCCGAGCTACAAGACGAGCTTTGTACCGCTCAATAGAACCGTCAGATCGAGTCTTGACCTTTTAAATCCATTTGCAGCTTACCGGTTTAACACCGGAGGGTAGAGGAACAATATCCCAAGTATTAGTCCGATGAAAAGCCTCCAACTCTTCCGTCATTGCTTGTTGCTATTCTGGATACTTAACTGCTTCAGAATATGAGTTAGATTTATGTATAGAGTGAATAGCAGCAAGAAAAGAAATTAGGTTCATGTATAGAGTGAATAGTAACAAGAAAAGAGACAAACTCAGGAGAATATGTGCTAGTGACACACTAAGCATACTGAGCAAGAAAATGACGATCTTGTGGAGGATTACAGCGAGGAGGAGGAATCACATCAGGAGAAGCTGGCACAGATATAGAAGGGACATCAATAGGAGTATCTTGCAACGAAAGTGAAGCAGTAGGTGGATGTCTAGAAGGTGTGGATGAATCAAGAGAATTATCGTTTGATGCCATTGGAGTGAAGGAGGGAGTCGGTTGAGCAGACAAAGGTATAGGTACTAATGATACAGGTATAGTAGTGGAAAGTGATGAAGGGGGTTAAAGAAAGGAGAGATTTGAATCAGAAGTAGTATAATAGGAAATATTCTCAAAGGTCACATGACGAGCAATACGAAGGCTACGAGTAGTAGGTTCATAACAACGATACCCTTTATGAATTGTGCTATAGCTAAGAAAGATACATCGCGTAGTGTGTGGAGATAGTTTATCTCGTTCGTGAGTTAGAAGCAGGACAAAACAGACACATCCAAAAGTAAGAAGAAGAGAACAACGAAATCGAGACTGAAAAGTCAAAAATGTGGAGAGGTGTTAGCTAATACAGAAGATGGAGTAATATTGATAAGATAGACAGCAGTCAAAAGTGCTTCTGCCTAGAGAAATCGAGGTACTGATGCTGATATGAGGATGGCTCTAATAGTGTCGAGGATGTGACGATGTTTTCTTTCAACAACACCATTTTGTTCATGAGTATGTGGACAAGATTGCTGAGAGAGAGTGCCATGTGATTTCAAAACAGACTGCATTCCTGAAGAGTTATATTCACTGGCACCATCAGAATGAAATATCTTTATACGTTTATTGAACTGAGTATAAATCATGTTTGTAAAATTTTTATAAATATCTAAAATATCAGAACGAGCACACATGAGATATACCCAAGTGTAGCGAGAATAGTCATCAATAAAACTAATATGGTATCGATAACCAAATAAAGATGCAACCAAATAAAGATGCTAATAGAGTAGGTCCCTAGATATCAGAATGGATTAAATCAAATGGGGCTAGAGCAATATTATTACTAGATGAGAATGGTAAGATAGTTTGTTTAGCTAATCGACATCCAATACAATTCGATAAAGAAGAGAATTTAAGTTTCCTAAAACACCAGATTCAAACAAAAGTTTTAAGCAGGAACCAGAAATATGATCTAAGCGACGATGCCATAGGTCAGAAGCAGAAAGTTCATGACCAATTTTGGAAGGAGAAGATCTAACTGATAAAGTTCGTTGACTCTACGACCTGTCCCAATCTTCTGGCCAATGTGATCCTAAACAACATAAGATTTAGAATCAAATGAGATAGTACATCTAGAATCTGCTATTTTACCAATAGATAAAAGTTGCATAGATAGTTTTGAAATATGAAAAACAGATGATAGTATTAAATGACCAGAGGTATCAGGACTTGGTGTAATATCACTCAACTGAGTAATTTCAAGGGGAGTGTCATTAGCAGCATAAATGCATAATGAACTAGGAGTAGGTGAACAGTTTTGTAAGAACAGAATCATCGAAAGTTATATGATGAGATGCACCTGAGTCGAAAAATTAAGGATTAGAAATACCAGAATAAGCGGACAAAGCAGTGAGATCTGAGTTGGAAGAAACACCACTAAGCCCAAGGTTCTTAGTTATCAATGCGGTAATCTCTGATAGCTGCTCAGTAGAGAAAGAATTAGAACCCTGTATCCCTAGAGAAGCAGGACTTATGCCAGTTGATGCAACAATTTGGGGTCAAGTCTTCTCGAATACTGGACGAGGTGGTCTCTTTCGACATTTATCAATAAGGTGTCCTGGCTTTTTGCAATAATGACAGTAAAGTTGTTGTGAGGAATCAGAAGTATTGCCAGGACTCTGATAAAAGACTGCTAAGAGGCAGCTAGAACCGTATGTTATGATGATGCGGGTTGAGTTACAATAACTGAAGGAGAAAGCACTTGAAGACGAGTCTCTTCAGAAATGAACTCAGCAACCGCCTCACGAAGACTGGGGAGAGGACTACAGTGAAGGATATGTCCAAGCAAACCTTCAAACTCTGAGCATAAGCGCATGGTAGAATGATATAACTGCTGTCGATCACGTTGTTTTTGAAATGCTATGGCAAAGTTTGGAAGCATCTCAGGAATAGGTTCCTCCATCGTCTGCAATTCCTCTCAATAGTATGATAATAAGGAATAGAAGTTTTGAATAGACCGATCACCTTGACATGCATCCTAAAGAGCTTGGTGAAGTTGATACTCACGAGCAACACCAGTCTGAACAAACATGCGATTGAGAGTTAGCCACTGCTCACGAGATGAAGATGCTCGTCCCATGGAGAGCCGAATAGGAATAGCTACAAAATGCATAATATAGGCCATGATCTGTTGATCAGTATGGATCCACTGAGAATAAGTGATCTGAGAGTCTTCAGTAGTTGAATCACTAGAAGTGACCTCTGATACAGAGGATGTAGATAATGAAGGCACAATAACAGTATTGGATGGACAACGAAGAGATCCATCAATATAACCCCACAGTGCGAAAGCTCGAAGATTATACTGCATAGTAAGAGACTATGCACTGTAAGATGCTAGGTGCTTGGCAATGGTGGTGTCGGAGATTTGATGGCGATGGTTGAAGAAATACCAAGAATCACGCCGGAGTGGACAACAATCAGAGGCGACGACAGTGACAGGTAGGATTGCTGGCTAGGAATGTTTCTGTGGCTAAATTTGATTTGAGGATGTAGGATTAGAATTAATTTAGGGATTGAACCTAGGGATTGAATCTAGAGCTCTGATACCATGTTAATTTGGTATTGAAGAGAACTTCTCATTGAATTGTTGTTTGGGTAAGTTATAAGTATATATACACAAATTTACACAATATAATATGAGCAGAAAGGTAGGTGGACACTATAACTATAGGCCGGTGAGCACTGTAGCCATAGGCCGGTGGGCGCCGTAGGTATGACTTTAACAAGTAGAAATGTGAATGACATACAAATTTTCTTACCAAATTCCAGTTCTTTAAGTTTCAGGGCAGTGAGGAACAAATTCGAGGCTATGGGTATGAAATTGTCAAATTAACGTCTATTTTTAAATTTTGGGGATATAAACTTGTCAAAATAGAACTTCACGGCATCAAAGTTGAAAATTGGTGAAACTTTGGCGGATTAAAGTGCAAATAAGCCATTTATAAATTTGGATTTGAGCTATGACTGCTTTCTTATGATGTGAAGTGAAGCAAGCTTAGTAAGTTAGTGGAAACTTTCAAAGTTGAAAATGATAGTAAACGAGGTATAGTTCAAAATGATCACAAAGAAAGTCTTATCACTTTTTTCCCATTCAATGTGAGGTTATCCTACTTTAGGGTTTGATAGTAGCCCGGTAGGTGTCTTTTGTGGTCAAATAATTGCTAGTTCTTTGTTCTAGATACTGAGAGTTCTATATTTGATGGACATCAACACTCTTTTTTCTACTTGCTTAACATTTTTAATAAAAGTTAATGTTCATCAAACAAATCTCCAAAAGTATCTTCAACTTACACATTATATGTGGTAGCTGGGAATTGATATACTAGGCGAAGAGGATGTTGTTTTATTTGTCTTACAAAATTGGTTAATTGTGAAGTTTCAAACAGTGAACATCTTTATATTGTAACTAGAGATGTTTCAGAAGGTTGAAATGATGGCTAAACTTCTAAACTGTAAAACTTAGGAGCAATATCCTTGAAAGAGAAGGTAGGCTAAATTTTCAACATAGTTTCAAACTAAGTTTGTAAACAATCAGGTAATGATTTGTCTCTAACAAAATGAGTCATGCAAAATGGTGTCATGATGTCATAATTTCTGTATGCCATATTAAAAGAAACTTCTTGAATGCCACTTTGCATTTCCAATTCACGTGTATGTTTACAAAACCCTCATAAGACTTGCTAGTGATGCATATAAAACGAGCTATATATGTAAATGAAATGTAGGGACATGGAGATTACATGTTCCTATTTTTGTTCCTTCAATTGATTCATTTTCCCATTTTAGGAATTTCAGAAGAGATGTAAGTAATTATTGTAAACCCCTTCTGCAATATGTTGTGTGGAAAGGAATTCCTCACCTTTTTCTAGTGGATTACATTAATACAAATACACAATAAATTACGGTAGATTTTGGAGAAAACTCTGGCCATCAATATTCTCCATATCTTATGTATGCAAAACTTGTTTAAACCCTTATTAATTAATTATGGAAATTCTTGTTAGATCACTCTTAATTTGTTTGAATACATGTTTGTTAGGATATTTTAACCAAGGTTTTGTTCTAATCACCATGAGGTTTAGTTGAAAGATAGCTCTTTAGTATTTTGATGTGGAAGTCTACTTCCAATATTTGGCCTTAAGGTCTCTTGGTTGGTTTTCAGCAATAGTGGGAGATTGAGTTGTGGATATTCAAGTTTTAGAGGTAGGAGACCAAGCATGGAGGACTTTTATGACATGAAGACCTCTAAAATCGATGGAGAAACAGTTAATCTCTTCGGGGTATTTGATGGTCTGGTTTCCATGAGTTAATACCTTGTCTTCAGAATGTTCAAATCATGAACTTTCACTTATCTTAGCGATTGATTACTTGGCATGACAGGTCATGGTGGTTCACGTGCTGCAGAGTATTTGAAGGCTCACTTGTTTGAAAACCTTATGAAGCATCCACAATTCATGACAGATACCAAAACAGCTTTAAGTAAGTTCAACCCATGGATGTTATGCCTAATAGAAGTTCTTAATCCTGGCAATTAAAGCACTCGTCTCCCCTCCAAAAAAAATAAAAATAAATAAATAAATAAATAAATAAAAAGAAGAGGAATAAAAGTTTAATGCCTTCTGTTATACTACAGGCGAGACATATAAAAAAACTGATTCAGACTTCTTGGATGTTGAAAGAAATATTTTACGGGATGATGGCTCTACAGCTTCAACAGCAGTTATGATTGGAAGTCATTTATATGTAGCAAATGTTGGGGATTCACGTGCTGTCATGTCTAAGGCAGGGAAAGGTAGTCTGTGTTTCTTTATACTTGAATTTTCCTTTTGTTTCTTAGCCTTTTAAGATGGCAAGTATTTTGTAGCCCTTTAGTTAAAGGTACAGTCTTCATAAACAGCTTGGCAGAAGTTTTTCTTTCTTTCTTAAGTTATTGATTTCTCCAAATTTATCTTCCAATTACTTCTTCTGTTGTGTTATTTATGATCATGAAGTTCGATTAATAGTTTGTTTAGTAATCACAGCTTATTAAAGGAATTGCACGTTATTAGCCATATTTTTTTTTCCTTCCTTTTGTTGGTGTTGTTGTTGCAAAAACTTTCGTTTAGATCAGCTCTCTAAAATGACCTCATGTTAAATATTTAAAAGCATTACCTTGTTAGTTATTAACGACATAGGCGCTTATGTGTCAACTTTATACGACTTCTCTTTCACACATGTGCCAACTGTTCATGATCTCCCTCCTCGTCACTGATTCTCATAGTATACCCAAGTTCTTCTGCCTGATCAAGCCATCTTAATGTGTATGATACTTTCATCTTGGATTTCTAATATTCATACCAATATATGCATGCCTACAACTGCCAGAATCAATTCCTTCATATGACTAGACCTAGTTTTCCGTAAACGTCTTGCTTGTATGTAGCTTAATGAAAAGGTCTCATGGACATTTCAAGTGGATAAGAAGAGAGCTCGTCCCTTGTGCTCCAAGACGATAATGATTTAATCCCTTGTGCTCAAGTTGAGTCGTGGTAGTAGCTTAGTTTTGGGATGTTCATCAGATTTAGTGTTCTATTTATTTCTGCAAAGTTCCATTTTGGTGGTATTTGCAGAATAGAATATACAAATTAAATGTCAGATTTTGATCTAGTCTTCCTGGTCTTCATTAATTTTGCTTCGAAAGAGGCTCAGTGGAATAGATGTCTGTAAACATGGGTACTACCTGCACTTGGACAGAAAGACCAAGTATTATGAGAATAATATGCAATGTATATTATCTATGTATTATGATAGAATGAAAGTTATAGCTACTCTGATATTTCCATTATTAAAATAAATTTCTGTTGTTATTTAGTCAAATTACAGTTACAGAATGTCATATATTTATTAAGGGCTCTAACCTCAAAGTTTCATTTTAGAGTTATTCCAAATGAACATAGAGACTCGAGATCTCAAAATGTCTGACTTTCTTTGGATTTAAGGTTAGGTTGAAGTTCGAAATGTCTAACATTCAATTAGGTCTCTCAACTTGGTCTTGAAGTAAATCATTGTAAATGGATTTTGGTTGTGCGTTTAGGTCAGTTAATGAGTGATTAGCTGCCTTTCCTCCGCTGCTGCTGCCTTTCCTTTGCCGCGCCCTCCTCCTTCTCCTCCTTAGCTGACTCTTCTCCTCCTCCTACCCCAGCCTCTTTTTCTTTCCTCCTCCTCCTCAGCCGTGACCACTCCTCTGCCCCACGTCTCTTCTTTTAGGACATCTGTGTTTTTCCCCACCATGATCCCTCCTCCTCCTCCTCCCCCCTCGCCTAGCTTCCTTCTTCTCTGTTGTCCATCCTCCTCCACTATGGGCTCTCCTATTTGCTCATTCTCCTTGCTCCGCTACTCTTTTCTTTCTCTGTCATCTCTCTTTGTTTCCACTTAACTCCCAAGTAAAATACCCGCCATCGTCTTCCATTGCTGCTTCACTCACTATAAGGTAACATTTAATAAACAAGTGTAACAATTTATGAATATAATTGACATTTATTTATGTACTTCACAGAAAACATAAAAATGGAACATCTTAATTAACAAAGGTAACAATATTATGAATAGAGGTAATAAGTTATGAACGAAAAGTGACATTTTATAAAGCAGACTAGACAAAATGTAAAGATAACAATTTAATGAATAAGTGTAACAGTTTTATGAACAAATGCGACGATTTTATGAATAAATGTAACATAATATTTACAAAAAGTGACAACTTTATCAACAATGGTAAAGATTCTTGAATAAAAACGTAAACAATAACAAATCTCTCTCTCTCCCCCCCTCCCCCCACCCCCCCTCAACTACTACCTCTTCTCCTCACCGTCTTATCTTTTCTCCTCCGCCCACCAGTCACCTCCTCTAACAGTTTTATGAATAAAATTTTAAAAGTAAGTTTATTCTTTATCCTCCTTCCTCAAGCAGTACCTTCACCCTCAATGCCTATCTTTCCTGCTTCACTCCATCTATGTTCATACTGTCACTCCTATCTTCGTACGATCACTTCATCTTCGTTCGTGTCTCACTTTCACTTGGCGAAGAGGGGAGAGGAGGTGGTCGAGGAAGGAGATGAAATTATGATATTTTGTGTCAATGAGTTTAATGAGTTTCATGGGTTCATGGGAGATGAAAGAAAAACATGAGATGGAAAAAATGGAGTGAAAAAAGTGGGCTGTTTCATATAGGACAGGGGAGGGTACTTTGAGAATTTTTAAAAGTTCACATGGGCACTAGGCAGTGGACGCATGATTCTTTTGGGTTAAAGGGGGTTTTAACATCGGGCCCCATCGCCGAGAAGGTCAGGGAAAAAGATGCTCAGATTCCTGTTCTTAAGGGGTCGGAATTTTTCCTAGTTTTTCTCTATAGACTTGAGAATATTTTCTTTGTTTGCTATTTTTAAGACTTGAAGCAATTAAGGGTTTGCTTTTGGATTGTTTGTTAAACCTTACTGGCTTTTTCAATCGTTGTGATTGATACTTAGTGACATTATTATGTTTGTGATTGTGAATTTATGATTTGTTGTGAATTAAGTGAATGTGAATTTATGAACGAGATATGTAAATCTATGATAATATATTTGAATATTTTATCCTGGTACTTTTTTTTTGTGCATGAAAGCTTTATTCAAAACCAGAAAAGATCTTTAAGTACAGACTCTCTTCAAGCTACTGCGTTCCTATCTACACAAAATTCCTCTAACCTCAGTTACAAAATAACCAGCAGACTCTCTTAAGGAAAAAAAAAAAAAAAGAAACAAGATACTCTTCTCTTATCTAAAAACATTATGTATCAAAAAGATAGGCTCTTGCAGGACTTCCATCATCTTTTCCCAGGGTGAAGCATCTAAGCTGATCCTGATTTTGAACAATCAATCGAAGAAACACCGTGCTCAACAAATACCAGCATTTGACATAAACCAAATAACCATCACTCATAAAACTTCAATCTCCAACAAACCTGGCCTAATAGAAACATTTTTGCATCAAAATCTGTACACCATAGTTGCAAACCATACACAGATTCATCATTTAACTGAAGTACCAGGGCCTGCAAGCATCTGACTTAAGATATAAATTCTGGTTGAATGTGAATTGCCTCGTTGAATGTGCATTGCCTCACACCATCTCCTATTCTTTATGCAATCCGCTAACTTGGTGATATCACGGAGTTTAATTTTGAAGAACAATATGACCTGTTGGAACAATGATTCCAGATCTTAACTTCTTTCCCTTAAGACAGCATCATTCCTTGCATTCCAAATCACATAAATACATGTAGCAAGAGCAGCCCTCTTAATTTTATCAAATACCACCCCTACCATTCCATCTTCTAATAACCCATGGGTCAAGTTCATTCCATTGCCACTCTCCTCATGAATAAAAGAAGAGATAGCTTCTCATAATTTGTGGCATATATCACATTCAAAGAAAAGATGAGCAATATTCTCATTAGCAGTACCACATAGATAACAATTAGTATCCACTAGGATCCCTTTTCTATTAAGATGCAGATGCTCTTTAGTAAGGAGTTTATGCATAGTTAACCATAGAATGAATGAATGTCCAGGGAGGTTTAAATTACTCCATGCTAACCTCCACCAAGGAACTTTAGGGAATTCAGCCTTGAGCATGGAAAAGGCAGCAGATGAACTGAAAGGAGGATTCTTCCCGGTCCACCTTATATTCCAATTATCAAAGGCAAGCATTTGATATGCAGTATAGCTCAACGTTAAATTTTCCTGAGCCCCCAAGACTGAGATGTTTTCATAGTTCCTTGTTACTAAATTGCTCTATCTCCTTATAAGTTTTTGATTTTTTATTAAAAATATCCTTTTTTAATATTTTGAAATCATAGTCCTATTTATTAAAATTATTATGAATATTTATATTTGTTTTAAATAGAAAAACAAAACATGTAAGCTATGCTATGCATTATGCTATATACGCTTTAACTATCTAGAAGTCATGCATTACATTTTATGCTACCGTTGGTTTTAATATTGAGGTATGCTAAAGGAACACATTTAATTGATCATTTATGATGCATACTGAATGGGTGCTTCTTGAGGGTCTTCTCTCTTCTATTTACTGAAATTTATGGACAGCAAGCATCAACTTCTCCAAATTCTTCTTCTTCATCATTTAAAAACTAAGTTCAAGTTCTAAACTTCAATTTGATGAGTATGTTACCAGGATTAATACCTCAGTTATACTTTATGATGGTCAATACAAATATAACGCAACTGGAGTGAAATTCTGTTGTAACCTTTCTGTATATCAAGACTGGAATCTGGATTACTCTTTTGTCCTGTTGTGGCTTTTTCATTCTTGTAGTATACAACCTCAGCATGACTTAGGAAAAAGGAGCTAGAGAAGTCTAATGTGGTTGGTGAGGGTCATAAACTTTAGAGTCAGTGGATTCTCCTAATTTACAAGTGTCTTGTTGACAAACGGTTTAGTTTTAGGCCAATTAGTACTTGATGATCTTATAGTTCTCCCTACTTTGCATCTATATACCCTCACTTGTTTTCGTAGCACTTATGTAGCCTAAAGTTTCAAAAAATTGCATTTTAATACCTCATGTCATGCAAACATGAGAATTTTGCTCCTAATTTCCATTTGAAACTCACAAGCTATTTTTAGAACTTTCTAACCCTTGATGTTTGTTGAATTTATTGTTAAACCTACCATAATTCTATTTTAAAATATAATTGTGGTAAGTTTAAAATAACATTGGGGCATGTTTAACTGTAATTCAAGAAACATTAAGGGTGTTTTAAAATTATGTTGTGAATGTCATGTGGGAAAATTTGGAGAAAATTTTTCACGTCTGTTAAAGTGCAACTTTTAAAAACTTCAAGGTATAAGTGCTGCGAAAACAACTTAGGGTGGATATGTGCAAATTAAGGTAAACTATAAGGTATTTAACTGCTAATAAGCTATAGTTTTACATTGTTGTAAGTTTGACTGAAGGGATACCAGAAGGGTGAAATATCAGGTAGAGTAAGAAAGTCAAATATGGAGTCGTGGATAAATTGTAGACATTGGTAAAGCAGGTAGTAGGTCAATCATTATATGAGATTCCTCGAAGAAGTCAAAAATCAGAGAGAATTACGTAGGTCTCTTAGATGGACCTTGTGAAGGTAAATCTAGCTACGTAATTAATGAAGTTTGTTTTCTTATAATTCATTATCACATGTGAGCTTTTTGCTCCTGGGGTTTGTTCTGGAGCATGAATAAAGATGAGAAAGAGAATTATGATATGAAACCTGGTGGCTAATTGAGAAGATAGTAGAGCTATGTGCCTGTTCTTGCCATTTTATATATGTCCAAGGAACAGCCTCAAAATTTCCTAGGCTTCGAAAGAATATAGGAAAAAAAGGTAACATCATAATTTTCTTTATGAAATCACATTCGTGTAACAGATCATATTCCTAACCTGTGATTTTTTCAAGCTTCAGAAGTTTCATGTATTATAAGTTCCAACTGAGCTAGCTAAGAGTTTTGGAATAACGGGAGAGTGGAGGTGTTGAAGTCGACTTGCCTATAAGATTGTAAAGTGAGTGATTGCCGTAATCCAAAAAATTTCCATGAAGAATTGGGTCGTAATGGAAACAACTAAAGAAAATTGATTCTTTGCGTATAGACTTTACTTGGTTTCTGCTACACCATTTTATGATGAGCATTGCGCATGAGAGACAAAACACAGTATTCTGGTAGATGTCTCTGTTGAGTGGCTTAGGGGAGTAATATTAGAGTGTAGAATAATGGCTTTATTTAATTTATATAATAAGATTTCACTTACGTTTCAAGGTTCTATGCCAAACTGCATGGATAACTAATGTGTTCTGGGTAGAAGTATTTTGTGTAGAAGTGTGCATGGCTGCATGACCATGACATATATTTTTGTTTTCCGTCTGTGCATATTTCTTTTTCTTATACTCATCTTTCTCTATCATTCTGTTGACCTTGTCTATTTGTTATTCATTATATTTCCACTGAAATGTTTTCTTAGTTTTTTTCTGAAGCATGTAGCCTTGCTTTTGCTTGTAGCTATCCCTCTCTCAGACGACCACAAGCCAAACAGAAGTGATGAGCGCCACAGAATTGAGCTTGCTGGTGGTGTTATTGCATGGGCTGGTAATTCCCCTCCAGTGCCGAACGTACTATCTTATGGTTTCTGAACTTGCACCAGGAAACGTGTCAACGTCAATTGATTTAATTATCTCTTCAATAAAATGTAAATTTTATTATGGTTAGTTTAATACTTGGCATTCTGGAAGAAACTGTAACAAGAATTTTGAAGCTTATACAGAAGCAAATCATAGGAAAAGCCTTTTATACAAGATGTTCTGAGTCATTTTAGGATATCGCATTCAGATTGCATGAAATGCTTTATTCATGTGTTTGGTATCTTATTCCAAACTTGTTGCCATTTTGGGTATCGGTCAAAAGTTTGGATCTTGATAAAGTAGTTATTTTTCCTGGATAGACACATATTTGTCACCAAAGTTAATTGGGAATTCAGCTGGTTCTTGAAATCTCAATGCCTCTTTCCATACAACAGTTCAGTGAATTAAGACCACTATGCCCTACTAGCCCTACTAGGAAAAATCAGTATCACCTTTTTTCTCTTACACAATCTGAAATATAGGATGTGATAGACTGGCCTTTTATCAATATCACATTCTTCTTTTTCTTTTTTCTATCGATTGATAGTGCTTATATTTTTGTATTAAATCTTATCTATTAGTTTTTCTTTTATTATTTGATCATAATCCAGTGATACGACAGCTACAGCTGGTTTCCTCTAGTACGAGGTGATTAAACTTGTTACATATCAGTGGCTGCTGTAATACTTTATCTAGTCACAGCATCCTAATGCAGTTGGTCATCCTCTGTTCTAACCCCCGACTCTCTTCTCATCCCCACCAAAAATTCCTCTGACTAGTACTTTGATATTTTATGGCCTGGCCCGTGGTTGGCATGCTCCTGGATCATTGTATGTTGTCGGTAAAACAGGTTATCTTTGTGTGTCTTACTGCTTATATTAATTCCATGTTCGACTTGGAGAACCGGAAATAAAAATAAAGAAGTGCTCAAGACTGTGGGAAAGTGAATAGGACACGGATAAATTGTCTTAAAGAATCTAGCTTTAACCATCGTAATCCATTATTTTGATCTGTGCTCATTTAAATGGACCTTTTTGGCTTTTATAGTGATAATGGGAAGCCAGGTTGTTGAAACTTAACTGTGCTCTTGCGTCACAAAGGGGTTTATTGACTTGGGCATCTTTATCTTGCAGGCACTTGGAGAGTTGGAGGTGTATTAGCAATGTCTCGTGCATTTGGTAATCGCCAACTGAAGAGGTTCGTAGTGGCTGACCCTGAAATCCAGGTATGTCACTATAATAACTATGCTAAACAGGGTGGTTATTCATATCTTTGGTGTGGTTTCTACATTTAATTTAGTAGCTTATTTTACATAGAGAAAAAAACCCTGCTCCTCCCTCACATATATTAGTGTGTGCTGTTCATATAAAAAATATATTGCTTTGTCAGCTGTAAAGCACCATATGTTATTGATACCTATATGTTACTGTAATAGTAAAAGGAACAAGAATGCAATGGTTGTTCTTTGACTAACGACTTTAGGTATCCTTGCTGGGAAAACCAAGTTATGTCTGAACTCCAAACTGAAATGTTCACTTCTAGGTGCTTATGCTACAAAACTACAAGATATAGGCCCCGAAATTTGAGAATTCTGGCCATGGATAGGATGGAAAAGATTGTAATTGAAACTAGTGGAAAATACAATGTTTGAGAGGAGGTGCTAAGAGTGTCTAGAATTTAATAAGTGGCAAATAAGAAAATTTGCCTAAATTTCTGCTGAAGGTTAACCCTAAGTGGCCAAGTCTCCGTAAAGAATTTGGTGAGGCATGGTCCCGATTGACCCCTTTGGCCCTTTATATGCTCTTTAGTTGAATCAGTTAAAACTGCATAACCAAAAGGATATTTCATCTGCCAAATTTCGTTGAGCTTATAATTATATGGCATGGGCCATTACCCTCTCTTTCTCATAGTTACATTGGCCAAGATGAGAATAGATTCTAAAAGGGTTGTTCAGTTCTTTTGTGGAGCTGTTGGCTTTGAGTCCTGCTTCATAGACAATTGCATTTTGAAGGGAAAGGCTGAGTTGAAGATCATCGCATAAGACCTGAAGTTCACCTCAAACAGTTGGAACTTGGAACTGAGTTTGAAATGTCATGATTAAGGGTACGGCTGCTATGTCATGCTTGAACTACTTCCAGTGAACACAGCACATTATTGTTCATTATGTTAGTGATGTGGTTCCCGAGATGATTTGTGGATAGGAACTTATGTTGGAAAAGCCCTGTGTGGTTTGTATTTCAACTCAAACAACAACTTAATGGAGATTACATATTTCAACTCACACACATGAAAAGCTTTGATAATCATAAGGTTGTTATAATCAATTAACTCAAGGTTCTTTCTAATGTTATTATTATAAGTACAGAACAACATTTCAAAAATTATACAAGTTAGTTTGTTTTGCTTTTGCTTTATTCTACTGACAATCTGTGGGAGTGCAATTTGTTACCTGGGTACTTCTATCTGAAGCTGTACCCAAACCTCCTAGCATATATGCATACATTTCTTCATGCGTGTACTCAATTATACATTACGTTTTAATTTGAAACACTTGGCATACACTTCTTTAATATATATCCCACACTTCACGTCCATTTGCTGAAACTAATTGGACATATGTCAGAATCTAAACTATGATTTTGAAGGGTCATTTCGGTTTCTAGTTCAAAAATAAGTAATTTTCCAATTTATAACTCACAATAAAAGAAACATAAAAAAGTTACAGGAAGTTTAATTCTTATAACATGTGAATAAACAACAATATTGTTCTCATTTAAATTATTAATTTCAATATTAATATATTTGTATATAAATATTTATATATTCGTGACCTCGTACCCTACCTCTCACAAATTTGCCATGTCCTGTACCTGTACTGGTTTCCATGCAACATAGAGTGGCAGTCTTCATGTGGGTTTAGGGACTTGGGTAAAATTTTTCTTTCTTTATGTTTGAGGGTCAAGATTGAAGACTAGAAATAGTTGGACGGACAAGATTAATTGGAACTAAAATAAAACTAAGACATAAAATAATGACACAAAAACAAATAGAGTGGTTAGATTTGATTCACTCGTAGGCATCTAGCCTGCAAGACAATAGCTTCACGTTATGGCAAATCATATGCCACTTCAGTAGGAAGTCTTATGCTAGTTTTTCTCAACTTTTTCATCAATGTTCTTCATAATCTCACATTACCACGAAAAGCATAACCCATCTTTATAGTTTTCAAAGTCCTATCTCTAAAAAGAAATTTGAAATTAATTCCATCTTTAAAAAAACTTCAAGATAACAATCTAATCCAATACCACTTTAAATCTCTATCCTAATGGACTTCAAGATCTACAGTAACTAATGGGTAACATCCAATTTCCTATCTAAAATTCTAAAGGATAAACTCAAATTTGAATTCTTAACAACTTTATGTAATCTTATCTTGAAGAGATACATTTTTTGAAGTTTTCGTTCATCAAGTTACATATAAATATAATGTTGTAGGGCCTGTCACAAGCAAAGGAGTAGTAGAGACTCACTAATCGAATCACCAATATGATCAATATATCAGCCGATATGTTGGCCGATATATTCTTTTATATGGATTGTCGTAGAACAATATACCACGTTTAGCAATTTTTGGCGAGATGTTATGATTTTTCCTTTATATCAAATGACATTTTGGCCTAATAAAAAAATCAGACGAAATGTTGCAACATATATTTGTACTTTTGTTTGTTTTACAAGGTTGATTAGCGATCCTAAACATATATTATTTACATTTTGCATACATAGATTTCATTAAGTATGTTGAGATTACATTTTAGCGCATTATACTATATATATATGCAAACATCCGTTATGACATTCCGATATTTATCACATATCCCCAATATTTCCCGGATATCCGCAATCCGATATGAATTTTGGTCATCCGATATATCCTCGATATCCGATATTTAAAACCTTGTGTGAGACATAATGTGTAACCCTATCTTAATCATGAATACACCCACGAAAGCAGCTTTACTACTCCCAGGGCATTACTAACTTAGTTATGCCTACTTACAAAGACGTGTTTTATGCAATAAAATTGCACAATCTACTCTGGTTAACTTTATCTTTATATCTTAAAAGACTAATTATGAAAAGTCATGTACATTGAGCATATATTACCCTGACAACAAATGGTTACAAAAGTTAAACAATTATGAAAAGTCATGTACATTGAGCATATATTACCTTGGCAAAAGGAACTTTGTGATGCCTGAATTAAGACTATTCCAATGGATGATCTGTTCCATTCATCATGATCCACTTATCTTAAAACATATATGAACCAAAAATCTCGATGTTTGAATACTTCTTACCCATGTTTCACGTTTGCGTCATTAGTTGTATTGTTGTTAAACTCTTAATTTTGCAACCACTTGATGTATGAGTAACTAGAACTCAATATCCTAAATTTTTTTGTTTGTAGATCATTAAAAACATGTAGATCAAAATAAAAAGAGTGGATCATTCAAATTGATAGCATGTGATGTTGTTTTGGAGGTGAGCATAACCAAACTAGTTATGCCCTAGGAGTATTAATGTCGCCATTTATGTGGGTGTGTTATATTATACAATATGGAAATCTATCAAAACTAGAACTGGTTGGCCGAAACCCTCCACTCCAACAGACTTCTACGGAATTTTCTCATGTTAGTTTTCTTTTTGCATCGTAATTCGGAGTGAACCATGGAATGTATCTAGGTCGTAAAATTGAAGACATATAAGAATGACACTAACAGATTTCTTTGTCTTGTCTTGAGAATAAAGGATGTGAAAATCATTTTGAATTTTGCAACAAATTATTGTTACCAAGAAATCATTTTGTTGAGTTTATGATATATTTTTAAATTATTTCATGTTTAAATGGTCTCCCAATTACACAAACACTTACACAACTTATTAAAATGTAAGATAAACCTACTGATGCACGAGTTTCTCTGTCTGAGTATAATTAGTGGGACTATATGCTTTAGATTATTTCTAGGTTTGTTTCACTGTCACTTGATTAAGGCTGCATAGGTCCTTGAACAGTACAGATAACTTACTGGAATGTTGCATCATGAATTATCTGCTCATGAGTATCAGTCTATTAGCAAACTGTATTTTACATTTGAGATAGCGGGATCCCTTCATATGAAGAATTCGAAAAGGGCTGTCATGTAGACCAGTTACTGGATTTTTTGTATCCATAGACATCTCTTTTGTATATGGGAAGTTTGACTAAAGAAGCAAGCATTTTTTATGTTAGCATTAAATTCAGAATATTTATAATGTCTCGCAATCTCCTATTCAAGCAAAGCCGCAGTCTTTTAGATTTGAGGTTTATATGCATATAAATGAATATTTGGTTTTTTCTAGTTTTTCGAGTGCCAAAAGTATCAGGCATCTTTACAATGCCTTGTGAGGTATTTTGTATTTTGACTAACATTTGATCTGTAACCAAGGGCTCTGAATTTAAAATGTGCCTCTATATAGGATAGAATTTTATATCATTCAATTATTTTCTGTAAAGGCCTGCTTACCGAGATGAATTTCTCTTCACTTATAAATTTTTTTTCAAAATCATTGTGTATCGGTGCTAAGTTTTTTGCTTATTTTTGAACAATTGGATCATGCTTCTCCATGGCAAATTCTTATTTTGTTTGTGACACTCTTGTCTTCCAAATTTTGCTTTCACATTGTTGTTGGTTAATTATAAGTATGTGTCAGTGCACATTTTTTACTTTCTGAAGAGTTCATTTAGGTGATTCTTTCAGGAACAAGTTGTTGACGATGATTTGGAGTTTCTTGTTCTTGCCAGTGATGGATTGTGGGATGTAGTGTCTAATGAGGTTAGTCCTTCCCATTATTATGTATTCGATGGATGTGACATCACTTCTCATGTAGTTAACTACACTATCTAAAAGAGGTCTTGAATAATAATATATCTGTCAATATTCAAATGAAATATATTGTTATCATCTTCCTATGGTTCTGGGGAACTTCCAATGACGATGCATTAATAGCAACCATGGAACTTTCCAACTTAAGAGGTTCTATGGTCCCCCCATGACTGTAGTGCTATTACTTAGTTATGATTGCAGTTTTCTTCTTTAAGTAAATGAAAATGTATTAAAGTTTTGTTCTTTATATGCACGGTTCTGAATATCAGATATCAGAGACGGTAATATTCCATAAGGAATCACATATATTGGGGAAATATTGGGGACTTTTAGTAAATATAGAGTGTCATACAGATAATTTGCAGGAGAAATTTTTGAAAACAACCGTTTTTCAAAATTAATGAGCAAAATCGACCCCCTCCCACTTTAATTAGCAAAAGCGACAGTTTTGAGGGGGAAACGGTTGGTTTTGCAGTGATGAGACACCCGGGACTACTAGTCTCGGGTGTTCTGGAGGCCGACCACGAGGTGTCTGCTTAAAATCTGGGACTGGCAGTCCCGGGTGTTAGGCAGACACCTCATGGCGGTTCTCTGCTTAACACCCGGGACTAGCAGTCCTGAGTGTTAAACAGAAACTTCTCCAGCATAACTATTCACGCAACAAACTCCTGTAATGTCATAACAATTCACACAACAAACTCATATCATAACAAATCTAACAAATTCCCACTACAA
>JBAKGM010000326.1:26977173-26993776 GCA_037177215.1 Asparagus racemosus | reverse complement strand
GATTTCGCGGTCGTAAAGGATGGCCGGTCGGCGGCGGCGGTTGGCGGGAGGCCCGGTAGCACGGGCGGTTGACGGAAGGTCTGGTGGCAGTGGCGTTGGGTCTGCGGGGAGCGGCGTGGTGATCAATGGCGGGTTGTCTCAAAGGGGGAAGAAGTGAAGAGAGAGAAGAGAGAAGTAAAGAGAGAGAGAAAAGAACAGCGTGGTTTAATAGGCTGCTTCGAAATAGTCGGGACTAGTAGTCCCGGCTATTTCCTGTTTTGCAAAACCAACCGCTCTGCTTAAAAAGCGGTCAGTTTTGCTAATAAAAATTTGAAATGGTCGATTTTGCTTATTAAATTTGAAAAACGGTTGATTTTCAAAATTTCTCCATAATTTGCATAAATATTTGTAGATGTCCCAAAATGAAAATATACATCCTATATGAAATCCAAAATTACAAAAATTCAAAACTATATTTTTGACAAGCCTCAATATGAATTTAGCACATGTATTTAAGCTTCAATATCCACATAAAGAAAGTTTGAACATTCAAATTTAAAAAATTTCTTTGTCCACAAATATTCATAACTGTAGTTTTAGCAAATAAAGAAAATATTTTAACAAAAAAACAAGTTAGATGAGTAACACCAACACACTTTACCGATTAGAAAATAAACCAAATAATTTCACAAAGTGTTAAAAGTCATATAACCATAATTTCTATGTTTCCAAAGTAATTATTCCAAAAAAACAATCAGAATATGAGGCAATTTTCGCAACATAGTATATACTAGCAAGTACACCCCACGTGATGTGGAGAAGAGCAGAGAACTCAAGCTCTATACAAACAAATCAATGTTTTCTTCTCAGTAATTATAGGTGCTAAAAGTCCAATTGCTTTCAACTTTGAAATAAGATTCAACATGACGACAATTAGTTTAACATAAAGAAACTGGAGAGAAAAACACATTAGTATGTTTTCAGCACTACATGACATTGAGAGGGAGAAATAATTTACTTCTTGGGTGCATTTGATATAAAACGTTTTTACACAAAATCTCACATACTACTTCCGAGCATAAGTAGTTCATTGTTAGAAGAGCAACCATCCATGTAAAAGAAAGGAACTGACACATGAGAATTTTCGAGAATTATCAAATAAGATTTAACAAAATAAATACAAAAAAGAAGTAATATAAAGGGTTCGTAACTTAGATTAACTTAGCAGCTCTCAATAACAATAAACAAGCACAAAAAGCAAGGCACATTTACTATATATTTGCACTATGCCATTAATAAATCTTAAGACAAGGTAACTAAACACATTTTAATCTTTGAGTAACTGCATGCAAATGCAATGTAATATAGATCCTAAAATAATTTCTATGGTCATTTACTTAGGCTTTTTTTTATCTGTTTGGGGCTGTGATGGTACGCTCGTAGGTGAATTATCATCAGATAATGATGAAGTTTCATCATTATGATCAGCTGAAGGAAATGCCTCTGAAGGTCTTGCTTGTACTGAGTGGATTGATCTTCTATTGATATTCACTTGAAGTTCCTCTTCAGCTTCAGCTTTTCTTCTGTTTGATTTTTTTAATCCCTGAAGATAAATTTTGCTGAGAGATTTTTTGCCTCGTTCCCTTTTATATCCTCTTCTCTCTGAACAAATGCCAACCAATCCCATTACCTTCTTTCTTTTTGTTCTCCTCAACATGACAATGGCTGAAATGGTGCACATGCCCTCCCTCACCTCCTCACCCTCTTGCTTGTTTCCAATCCCATCACCCCATATCCACCCTTACATCCGTCACTTCTAATGGCTATAGGCTACATCCATGTTGCCAACCCCATCACAACACCTCCCTTTTTGTCCTCAAATGGGTTCAAGGGGTAAGGAATAAGAGTGAATGTCAAAATTGAGTGAACAATTGAAGCTGAAATTCGGGCCACTATTTTTCAAAAATACCCTGCCAAAACCATATTATTAAGTTAGAAATTGTAAAAAAAGGTAATAACTTAGGGTAGGAATGGGAAAGCCAGAAAATGGCCCTACAGCTTTTAGACAGCATGTTATTATAGACAATTGTAGAGAAAAATGTGAATCATCCATATTGAAAAATTGTGCTACATGACAATTTGAAAATAAGCACTCAAATAATCACTGCCATCTTCCTCTCTTTGTATATAGTAATACTAATTTCTATTTCTGGTTGTTGAAGCCCCCTTTATATGGGTGGACCATATCTCAAATAAACATTTCGTCAAAAATTTAGAAGAGTAGACAATCCTTTGGGTAATACTTAATATAGAGTTATTTAAGGATTATCCAGAAAATTAACATGATATAGTAGCTGAAACGTTTTGCGATACACATATTGCATCAATAAGCAACACGCCTCTCATCCATGTCTAATCATAGAAAAGAAACAACATACAAAATAAAATATTTATTTTTGGTGAAGGAAGAAAATTTTACATTGGTTGCTGATGACATGAAACAAAGATCTTTTTTCTTTTTCCATAAGATGAAACCCGCCTAAATAAAATAGGTAATATAGACAAAACCTACGGAAAAGGAAAACCCAATAATTAAGAAAAGGGTTTTTAAGATATTGGTCCCCCAAAAACTTAGGTATTTTGAGATAGGTCCCCCAAAACCCACTATTTTGAGAATAGTCCCTCAAAACTGTTAGTTATCGCACACAACACTTTACTATTTCCGTTCCACCTTAACTCAGCTGTAGTCTATATCCCAGTTCATGTTAACCTACCCTAGTTAAGGTGAATTATGGAGGGAAACTAAAATCCACTCTCTCCCCTCAATAATTTCTCCTTTCCTCTTTTTTTTCCTCCAAAATTGAAAACTTGGGGACTGGCCCCAATGATCAGAAACTCAATTTGCATTCTTTCAAGCCTTTGCCAGTTGAAGCAGTTGAGAAACTTGATTTGGAAGACAGATTGGATTTGGGTTGTTGGAGAGCAAGCCAAATCGAAGACATGTGTGAATTCTGAATTAGCGTTTTTGTTTTGTGGGGTTTGGTTTTTTTTAGTGGTTATTTTGAGAAGTTAAGCCAAATTGAACACGTGTATAAAGCCTCTTTAGTAATGTGTTTTTAGTCTTTTGAATGTGAATTTGTTCCGTAAATTGAAGTTGTTTTGCATCACTACGAAACAAGTGAAGGACACAGTTTATGTGAATGAAATACTTAGAATCAAACTAGAGAGAAGAGTGGAAAACAATGAGTTTGGATGAACGAGAAGTAAGCTTTTATAATAGGTTTGGGGAGAGACATTAAAGCTTATAATAGGTTTTGGGAGAGACATTACTGAGTCACCCATGGGATTGAGTGAGGAAGAAGATGAGATAACGGGCAATGAAAGAAAACTAAAAGACGTCACTCAATTTGTGGGTTAACTGTATTCAACTGGGAGGGATCTTTTTGGACTGACTAATAGAATTTTGGGGACTTATCTCAAAATAATGGGTTTTGAGGGACCTATCTCAGAATACTTAAGTTTTGGGGACCAATATCTAAAAACCCTTAAGCAAATGGATTAAATACATTCACGTACCTTGTGGGTTGGTGTAATTGCAAGGGTGATCCTAGAGTTTGTGTATCTATAAACAGACTTCAGTGTCACCCGTGTAATTGTAATCAGTCAGGATTACCTGTGTGGATATGCAAACTCTAGTCGCCTGTCTAATTACGTCATACCTCAGATACGTGGATGTAACTAATCCTTAATATACCGCAAAGTGAATAGCACTAAGAGGGGACACACACACACACACATATATCACGAATAAATCCGATGAAGTCTGAGAATCCTACAGAACTCACCAAGATCTGATATAAGATTGTGATCTCGAACCATCTCTGGCCAAAGAGATTCTCTGGCCAAACAGAGTCTGAAGATTTCTGGACTATATGCCAATGATCTCAAAACCTGGATCTGATGGTCTTCTATCAAGAACAGTCACTTTGTTTTTTTTTTTTTTTTTCATCCTATCCAAAGTGGAAATATATGTTCTTTCACACTTCCTTTTCCTATGGAGAAAGGGAAACAAGGCATGTTGGAAGAAAAATACACTTTCTTGCTGCAACATTGTAATTCTTAGTCTTGATCTTCATGTTCTTGCGTACTGTACATTCTTTAATTTGATTTTATTAACGTTGTCGTGCGCGCGTGTTTATTTTTTTATCAGGATGCTATATCCATTGCAAGTATGGAAGAAGAAGCAGAGGCTGCTGCCTTGAAGTTGATGGAAACTGCCTTCTCTCGTGGCAGTGCAGACAACATTACGTGCGTTGTGGTGAGATTTCACCATGACAGGATGGATATAGACTCTCCTCCATGTGAAGGATAAACCTAGTTTTTTTTCCCCCTCTCCCTAAATTTGTTAACTACTCTTATTGTGTTATCTGCAATTAATTACAGACTGAGAGCCTGTTCATTTTTGCCGTTTTATCCCCTTTTTGGATGCTTAGAGCTATGTTTTTTTTTAATCAACACGGCTTTTCAACTGCCATCCCGAGTATGGTATGTCGCAAATTTTCCTTTTCATTTGAGCTGCGTATCCTCACTTTATATTTGCTTATGAGCTACTTAATGTTTGTTTATGAGCTACGATTTTTATATGCGCACTCCTTATCTGGTTCATGAACTTTTCTTTTGTTGCCCCATGATTTTTCCATCCCCTTATGGATTGGTTATTATTATTATTTATTTATTTATTTATTCATGAACCACTGATGCTAAAGCAATAAAGGATGCAAAAAAGTAAAGCGTCAAACAGGATGAACTGTGATATCCAGACAGTTCTCTATAATCTCATGATCGGCACCACTCTGTTTAATAGGTTTTTCCATTTAATTTTATATAAGTATTTTTGAAAACTGCGTCTAAACAGCAGAATAAATGAAAAGTTCAGATGGCTACAACATTAATTGTTCCCTCTAAATGAAACCATTCTCGTTGGAAGAATCATTCAATTCATATCCTGCAGATTTATCATACGCACGGTGTTCAGACAATCATCATTCATAAGGAAATTCGAAAAGACCTACTTATATAAATGCAATGACCAGCAACCTGGTCACAGTTTTATTGTAAACTTTCATTGATGGTATCAGCAAAACACTCCTCAACTACGATGTAAAGAAACATAAAGTCAGAGGAAGAATAACTAAAATCTATTTTGCATGAAATATAAAAAGATATGGGTTACTAATAATGAAAAAGATCATAACGTAAAGTAAGAGGTTCGAGTTTTTACCCAAGAGCTCCGAGATCTGGGATAGGAGTTGATGGCAAAAACAAAAATGTAAACATCAAGAAAATAAGGTGGTCATATAACAGCACAGTCAAGAATTTAAATTACCATGTTACTCAGCCATGAGGAGTGCTAGCGACACTCGCGCAAAAACGACTGCCGCAGTTACTCGCCTAAAAAAATAGAGGGGTGGGGTTGGGTTCAGTTTTTCGTTAAGGGTTAGGTTAAAGATGTTTTTGATAGAAAAGGATGCGTCAAACTTGAAGACCGCAGCCAATTATCACACAAGAGATTATTGTTTACAACAAAAAAAAGTAATCTCAACTTCAAGAGTGTAGCTTAAACTAATTATAAATTTTCTGCACACTGAGACTAGATTTGAATCTATTGAAGAAACTATCAACAAAATCAAATAATATTGTTAAACAAATATACTATGCATTTTACATATACTTTTGTATACTTAAGAACCTAAAATCCAAATATAAAGAAGAGTGTAGGACTTAACAAGAATCATAATGTATTTGTACACCTCACTTGTTTTTGGCAATACTTGTATGTTCTAAAGTTTTTAAAACTTGCATTTATATACCCTCTCTTTTTTTTGGAAGTACTTATAAATCCTAAAGTTCTTAAAACTCACACTTAAAGGTCCTAAAGCTTTTAAAATTGACACATAAATACTTTTTAAAGTTTTTAGAGCTTGTACTTAAATACCCTAGACTTTGCATAACTAAAGGTATCTAAGTGCAAGTTTTAAGAACTTTAGGGTAATTAAGTGCAAGTTTTAAAAACTTTAGAGTATTTTAATGCAAGTTTTAAGACTTTGCATAACCTAAAATGTGTAGCCAAATAATTACAAAATAGCTATTTCTTTCAAGGGTTAATTTCGAGAGACCTCAGTGCTATCACCCAATTGTGGTTAGACCTCTAAGGCCCTTGTATTATCGCCCAAGTGCAGATATACCCTGACTAAATTTTTTCTGACTCCTTAACCTTCCTTCAGAAGGTAAAGTTGTCAAAAAGTAAATTTCTCTTTCTCTAAGGATAAAAGAGCAAAAAATGTTCACTCAGGGGCCTATATGCAACAGTAGAATTATATGTGATCTATCCGCAATTGAGCAATAGTACAAGGGGTCTAAAAGTAACCCTTCTCTCAAATCACTTAAGCCTTAAGTTAAGAACATAAAGCAAGGGACGGATCCAGAAATTTTAACTTATGGGGGCACACATAAAACTATACATATAAATTAATAATTTATATAATATAAATTCTACCAATAAAAATAAATTTCTCAATTATATAACTTTTCACTATCATTTCATATGAATACATGATCAATTTTATTTTCATCACAAAAAGTAAAAATATACTACTAGATTGTAACGATATTTTCTTCACAATTGTTCTCTATTTGATCTCACTTTTTGTAGATTGGGGGGCACATACTAAAATTCTATGGGGGCACCATGCAAATTAGTAAATCTTTTAGTAAAAAAATTAAAAATTTCATGGGAGCAAGTGCCCCCACAAGTCCACACATAAATCCGTCCATGCATGAAGCTTACAAGGAACCTTTGCATGTAACTTAAAGATAGGGCTCACTCAAAAGCATTATTGTTGAAGAAAAAAAGGGAGAAGTTCTCATTCATTTTCAAAATATCTGAAAATACCATCATGTCATTGAAGTACTTTTCTTATTACTCCCTTGAACAGTTTGTAAGTGGTGTTTTAAGAAAGTTACTGAAAACTGAACACAAGACTTCCATTCAAATACCCCAATGTTTCACATTTTAGCAAGTCTCAAACGTGAGAAATCTCTAAAGTACAGAATTGCAATTGCATTGATAAATAGACATAAACATAACGGAATATCCATAGTCCAGAATGTGGCATGAAAAAGTGGGAGAACAACCATGTTTCACGTATATGATCATATTTGAAATAGAATGTTCCTGATCATAATGTTCATCATCTGTGACATAATTAATTAAAAAAAGGTAAATTTCACAAGGGGGAAAAAAGGTTCGGAGCGTTTCTCGCAAGGCCGGCCTTAACTTTGTTTTCCCCGCTAACTCCTAAACTTTGCCCACAAAATGTCCAAATAACCCTTCAAAACTTTTAATCTTCCGACAAAACCCTTCCAAAAAGTATCCCTTGCAATAAGAGGACCTAATTATCTATCCAATCTTGTTCTTTCCTGGTCATCTCTGGGGCTCATCTTCTACTTCATTTTCATGCGGCTATGGAAAAAATTAAACGTTTCAGGGGTCACGTAGGACCCTTTGGGGTTTTGAGGGTTTTTTTTAGAAAAGATTTTGGGTCCGGTGGGAAAAATAAAGTCATAGGATTTGTGGTAAGCGCCTCAATGTTTTCTGGGGTTTTGCGAAATTTACCTAAAAATATCACGATGAGCATCCCATGCTCTCCCCAAATAGCTGAGCCTATCCTCTTCCATCTCCCTCCTCCAAATCCACCTTTTTAAATAAAATAAAAAAATGAAGGTATCAGCGGCGTTGTTCTTCATCTTGCTCTCTTTCCCTATGTGTTCAAGTCAACCCCCAATCCCATCAAAGTACGATGGCTTCCCATATGGAGATGGGTTCGGATCTCTAACAGAATCCATCGTGGTCGATGCCTTTTTCGATCCTATGTGCCCTGACAGCAGAGACTCTTGGCCTCCTTTGAAGCAAGTGATTCAAGATTACTCCCCTCATGTTTCCCTCATTCTTCACCCCTTTCCCTTACCGTAAGTACTTGACTTTTCCATTAAAAAAAAAAAAATTTTTTTTGGGGGTGATTTTAGTGGATTATAGCATATTTTTCGATCTGGGTCATGGCTGAAATTGAGTTTCATAGGTGATTCGTGGCGTTAACAGTTCTTTGTTTGATATTGAAGAGGGCTCTTTCTCCCTTTTGATTGAGTTTCTCCTTTATGTAAGTGGGAGAGTGGAAGCAGTTCGATCTTTTTATTGAAAAAAATAAAAGAGAAAATTTGGACTTTGAGAGGAGCTTGACGTTAGGCTATGTTGATAGTGTGATGCCATTTACTTGGTATAGGATGTTGCATCTGGTTACAAGTTTGACTTTTGCGTTTACCAACTTAATAAGAGGAATCCTCAACCCGAGAAAAACAAAATACTGAAAATAATAAAATAAAAGCTAAGAGAACTAGTAGGCTCTAAACAATCGTTCAGAAAAAAATTGAAGTATAGGAGAGTATATAAAGAGATTTGCCTTATTATGTGGTGGCCACTTGTTACATGACTACTTTGCACAAACTTAATAAGAAGAACCTTCTGTCACTTTATGGGATTATAAAATTTCATGCCTCTTCAGGAGAGTCGAGCATGCCACCGGCAACTTTGTAAGAAAAAATTCCTCCCCTCTTTAGGTGAGTGCAAAGACTCTCCAAGTGGACTACGGATCATTCCATGTAAATTCACCAGTGAGAGGATATTGAAATGAGTTGAAAAGCTTGCATCATAAGGCTGCAAAACCAATGTACAAAGAACCATGTTGCATACTGTATTTCTATCCGAACGTTGTCACTTGGAAGTATGATGATGAGATACAAGACCTTGGGTAAGTTGACCATGAGGGGTCTCAAGAGAAAAATTAATTTGATTGGATATTTATTATTGTTTCTATTTTTATGTTTGCACTGGTCACAGTAGTTGATGGAGTATATTCCAATTTGTTCTTTGGAGCCTCAAAATAAATCCAAGTACTTACGTGTGCAACCCTTCCTTTTTTTCCTGTCGAGAATGTAACATAGTGAAGATGATCTCAAAAATCTTCTTGGTTTCATGAGCATAAACTGCAGAAAAAATGTGTTAATCGTCTTTTTGGTATTCCATATGTTGTAGTATGCTATCCTGAAGTTTTACATGTCAGTAAATTTGACGTGAACTCTTGGAGGATAGATGTCAAGTTCATTGATAGTTGTCTGCAGTATATGCTCAACTGATTTTGTGAGGGCCTATAGTAGTTTGATTATGTTGCAGATGTGCTCCAATTAGATGAAAAGGGTCTGTTTGAATTGTTACCTTGGGCATGTGATAAGTTATTTTGTGTTGTGCATCTGTGTCCATAATGCCAAATTGTTTGTATAATTTTCATGTTGGCGAGTCATAAGTCCATGTACTTTTACCTTATTTTTACCATACACTTACAAAGTGATAATAGCGTGAAACATATATCTGTTTATGACTTTAAGCAAGACTTAATTGCTAAATGGTAGTTAAAAAAAGTGCCTAGATCGTGGTGCTACTATTACTCTGAACCTGACATCAGATATCAAGAGTGAGATTTATAGGAGGAACATTCACTTTGGTTAGGCAGTAAACTCCAAATGCAGCACAAGTCCTAAAAACTCGGGCATCAGAAAACCTTCATCGTACTGAATTGCAGCTTGACAAACTGCCCATTCACATGAATTTCTCCAAGAAAATCGTAGGCTTCCAGTAAATCATCTCCTACATTACCTCCTAAAAGTTTGTTTCATGATGTTCACTCTTCATCTTGGCATATATTTTTCACCATGTGACTATCCATTAGAAAAATTACATTGAACAGTAAAATATGGAGCGACTGATTGACTGTAACAGAGAATCTGACTTCATAGTTGGAGCATTTTCTTGTATTTATAGCAGTGTTGATTATTGTCATTTTGAAAATGACAGGTACCATGACAACTCATATCTTACTTGCCGTGCCCTTCATATTGCAAACAAGTTGAATGCATCTGCAACATATCCTTTACTGGAGTCATTTTTCAAGAATCAGGTTAGAAGCTTATTATAACCTTACAAATAATTGGTGTTTCTTTTCTCACCTGAACCTGCTCGTTCTTATTCTAAGACCATTCCAGATACACTTTAGTTTAACTGCCAATACTTTTTTGGTTACAGAAGTTACTCATGTTTTATGATTTTCTCTAAGATTCTCATAGCTGTAAGTACCATGATAACTACAAGAAGAAAATAATATTTCTGAGAGAGATTTGAATTATTAGGACACAATAAATGTAAGTTATCCTTATCCCCTAGTTTCTATCAATGCATTTAAAGTTACAAGTTATCAAGTGTTAAAGTTAATTGTGGCCCTTTTTTTATGTGGAAAGTTAAAATATGATCCGTGGGGATTGTAATCCTTATCCCAAATAAGGCCAAAAAAGGACTAAGATGCTAAAATAAATGTAAAGTAAGATGAAGGGCGGTTAAATACTTTTGGAAATTCCCAGATAACCGGGGTCTCCTCCAGACGTGTTTTTCTTGTTCACAACTCTGACTAAAGCTAAATATTCCCTACATCCCTTCTTCAATGATTGATGTATATGCTTTAAGAGCTGAAATGACCCGTAAGGGTTATCAGGATTTACAACCCTCAAAGAGAACTTCGGTTTTCTTGGAAACTTAAACACTACCTCCTTTTTCCGAAATAAAATAGAAGCATGATTTGAAGATAACTAATTCATGTCTAGTATAATATCAAAGTCTTGCATTTCCAGTATTACCAATTTCGCTAGAAGCACCTTGTCGAAAATCTTGATTCCATCCCTACGACCTTGATTTGATAGTAATACACTGCTACAGGTTACTAACAAGCAATTCTTGTTCTAAAATATCACTTGGTAATTTGTTCCTCTTAATAGATTGTGCAACAATGAAAGAATGTGAAGCACCAGGATAATCAAAAAGTACTCAAGCATGAGCATGCAGATGCAAAACATATCGTACCTGTCACCGCTTCTTTATTTGCTTCATCTTCCTTCTCGTTCAGAGAGTACACTCCAGCTTTCACTTGAGAATTCTTGTTCTCTCCACCGGGTTGGCTAGTCCAGAAGTATTTTGAGTTTGTGCAACAAAACAATTATTGTTTTCTCAAATTCACAGTCGGACGCTTGAACACAAATTTCTACAGATATGATCACATAGTTGCAAGAACCACCTCATTTGTCACACTAAGGCTACGAATTATAGCCCAATAGCATGAGAATGTGAATACACATCACATAACACTTATTATTGGGAATAGAATGCACCAAACATTATCATAGGTTGCTAGCCACATCACATATGCTAAAAAGACTACATCACTTATTGATGCATTCAATACCGTACGACAAGCACAAACGCATCACTCCATAATGGCCTTTTTGCTGTTTTATAACATCGAGAATCATTGTCAAAAATTTTATTTCAGTAAAGCATCACTTGTACCAAATCAATATTGGTATAAACTTGATCACTTTATCAAATCAATAAACACTTTCAATTCAATGGACGAGTGTTAAACTCAACATATCAATAAAAACTGTTTACGGAATTCACTTTCATTTATTATTGCTTTTAAATACCAAATCACAAAAATCTCGTGAAATCAGTAAAACTGTCAAAAACACATTTAAATCGTTTCTTTCTTCAATAGCTTCTAAAGAAAATGTTATTCATATTTATTTGATAATGCACGAAACCAAAATCACTTATCATATTTCATATAGATCAAAATCGTTTATAGGGATAAACCTCAATAGTGTCGATTTTGTTACATTTTATTATGTAGATATATAAAAAGTAATATTGTTATTTTTCAAACGCTATAGGTATTCAATTCAATATATTGTTACAAGAGTTATAATTTAAAAATAACCAGTGAGAAATGCACTCACCACTTAACCGATTGACTGTCCAATTTCGATCCTTTCTGCTATCAACAAGGTCGTAATACCAATTTAAGGTACACTTATATTATAGGTTAGTCACTTCATAGTCTAAGTCCAAGTTGGTTAAATAGTGGTTAAGACACATAAAAAGATTCACATAGGGTCATTACTAATTTTAGAAATGTATTATAATTTTAATAACACTTCTTCAATAATTCTAGATCTATTAAAAATTATTTCCAGTTCAGACGCTACACATAATTATCCTCTTCAATTTATAACCCTCTTTTACACTGCCTAGACCTAATCACAATCCTTGAAATCTTTAGTGGCTTAAACTAACTCTTTCCTAGTAAATCCTATACTTCTTCACTCAGTCTGGACCTTTTTGCAATGTTTATGAATTTCAGGGATCCATAGGTAATTATCCTTTCTTATTCATAGTCTTAGTCCACTCTATCTAGACATGCACAATCTTTGTGAACTTGAGAGAGCTAATTGAAGTTTTCCTATTCAAAATATGTACTTTCTTATTAAGTTTGGGCTCATCAAAAATATTTTGTGAGCCCAAGGATTAAGATAAATTATCCATTCAATTACTACATCCTATTCACTGAATTTTGACTTATTAATAACATTTTGACAATTCAGGGTCAAATTTATTTTTCCCCTCCCCTTATCTTCCTCCTCTTCCTCTGTTACCGCATACATTTTTTTCCTTTTTTCTCCACTATTGCAACCGTAGAGGCTACCTTTGGCCCTTCCTAGCTTGCGATGGCTATACACTCACCGGATCTAGGGTTTTCTCTCATTTTTAAAATCAAATAATTTTATTTATAATCTTTATTCAAAGCAAAATCAACACTTCATCATCATCAACCGTGCTAGAGATTTAATTAGTCAATGAGAAAAAAGACTATACCTTAGGGCTTAAGTTAGAGTTTTAATTTGACAACTCCTTCTCTTTCCTTTCTCTTCCTTACTCAAATTCAAGCTCAAGTAGAAGCTTTGGGGAGAATCGGATAGGTTTTTCATTTTTTTCCTTGTTCTTATTTTTATTTTTGCTTTCCTTTTCCTCTTCTTATCTTCCTCTTGAGGAGGTGTCACACTCCCTTTTTAATGGCAAAGAGCCATCAACCCATGAGGTGGCAATAATCAAAATATGGGATATGCAAGTTTTGTATAACACCTCTTCAAATTTTGTGATTTGTGTGGGTTGCTCTTCTCTAAGAGAAATGAAATTGATTATTTGCTAGGGATACTACACCCTCCCTTCCTAATAAAAAGTTTTGCTTCAAACTTGATACTGTACTTTTCGAAAAGTTCCGGATACTTCTCCCG
This sequence comes from Asparagus racemosus, assembly GCA_037177215.1. Classification (NCBI taxonomy): domain Eukaryota; kingdom Viridiplantae; phylum Streptophyta; class Magnoliopsida; order Asparagales; family Asparagaceae; genus Asparagus; species Asparagus racemosus. The sequence goes on along the minus strand of JBAKGM010000326.1, from coordinate 26,980,510 downwards.
TACATAATCTTTGATGCTGGATTTCACATTTAATCCATAGTATTAGGTAAATATGTTAGTACAACCTACTTTATTGGAATACATTTAATCTATAGTACTATTGTATTTGCCAATTTAGAATATAATCGAAGAACATCTTCCTTAGTGTATAGTCTTGGATACTAATTCAAATAGGTAGTGGTTCAATCATCAAATTTGTTTGATACTAGAAGTCACATTTAATCCATAGTATCAGTCATAATTATATGTTCATACATAGGACTCTACAGACTAAACTAGGTTTTTAGCTCAACCTACCATCTAGAACAGATAGCCAATCGAAAATAACAGTTCAAACTCTAGAGGATATGCTAAGATGTTGTGTGCTTGCAATGAAAGGATCATGTGAAGATTGTTTACCTTTAGCAGAATTTGCATACGACAACATCATTCGATCTAGTATTAATATGGCGTCATATGAGCTTCTAAATGAAATGTTAAGTTTTTTATTCATTTGGAAAATGTTGGAGAGGGTAGACTTCTTCGACCGGAAATGGTGCAACAAGCCATTTACAATATTTAACAAGTTAAAGAGAATTGCCTTCGAATTGCACAAAGGCAACAGAAGAGCTATGCTGACTATAGGAGAGAATTTAAATTTCTTGTGGGTGATTATGTTTCGTTATAGGTTTTTCGTACTTGTGAAGTGAGAAGATTATCCAAGGAAATTTAAATCTAAGATTCATCAGCCCTTTTGAAATTTTTAGCGAATTCGTTAAGTAGCGTACAAGTTTATTTGCCTCCATCGTTTGATGGAGTGCATGATGTATTTTACATATCGGTGTTGCGAAAATTCATTGGAGACCCCAATGAGCTCATCAAATTAAGTCTAGTGGACTCAAGCTAGACTTAAATCATAAAGAGAAATCAGAGTATATAGTGGGTCACAAAGAAGTACTTAGACAATCAAACTATTTGATATGTGAAAGTACAATGGAAACATCACTCTAAAAAGGAAGCTACTTAGGAGACCGAATATTCTATATGGGAGAAATATCTGAAAGGACCGAAACTTCGAGAATCGAGTTATGTCAAGTTTTAAGGACGGAATTTTTTATTAGGAGGCAGAGTGTGGTAAACCCTAGCAAGTAATCACATTGCTTGCTTTTGTCACCTCAATAGGTAGATGTCTTTTTACCATTGGAAAGAGAGTGTAGCACCTCTCCTCAAGAGGAAGATAAGAAGAAGATCAAGAAAGAAAAATAAAAAAGGGAAAAAAAAAACACTTCAACTCAAGCCCTAAGTTGTAATCCTTTTCCTCCTTGCCTAATTAAATCTCTAGCATGGTTGATGATGATGATGAGGTTTTGATTTTGTTTTGAATAGTGACTATGGAATAAGATTGCTTGATTTTAAAAAAAACCTAGATCCGATGAGGAGCTTGCTGCCAGCCGCCTAGTAATCTCTAAGGAAAATATTCCTTAGACTATATTCTGCCAAATACAATAGTACTAGTAGTACCATATTTATTCAATACTTTACTAGAGGAATATATAATAAATTTCTAATATTAATAATAACCTTGTAGTATAAGTCTACCTTAACGTGGTATTAACTCTATAGGTTTATCCTAAAAGACTTTATTGATGTCATAAGGGAGTGAAATTGGACACTCAATCGGTTAAGATGTGAGTGCATTTCTCACTAGTTATTTATAAATCACATGAGTATTATATTAGATTAAATATTGGTATCATGTTTAAAAAAGTACTACACTAATATACACACACACACATATCGATCGAGCGAGGGGGGGGGGGGGAGAGAGAGAGAGGGAGAGGGAGATAGTAGTGTATGGTGAGATGGTGAGCTCAAATCATTAACATGAGCTAGCTAATGTTGACCATTAGATCTAAATCAACGGTTAGAATTTTTATCAAGATGATTTATTTAAAATCATGGACCCCACTCATATTTTTTGTTATTAATGAGTGATATCCCTAAAGATTTTCTTTCCGAAGACGCTCTCCTTTCTTCTCTTCAATGTTGCTATGCTTTCTTCCTTGTCTTCAATGTCAAATCATTGATGCTGCAAAAAATCGTTTGCAAATATCCTTGCAAAGTCAAAATTTCTCAATAATTCTCCATGATCATCTTGTATCTCGACAATAACCATTAGTTGCTGGAATGGTTTCAATGAAGCCACTAATAAAGATGAAAAATAGCAAAATGTTCCTTCCCTACAGCTACAAAAGTGATCTCATTAAACGATAATATGACGAGTGTCGCTCAACAAATTATCCATACCTAGCGACACAAATTAACTAATAATTGTTGGCATCTCAACGGTCCTAACAATAATCAAGAAAACTCATTCATAACTCAATTGTTTGGTGTTTTTAATGTCCTCCAAATCTTTGGTTTCTCTTTAACTCAGTTATATAATTCAATTATAACAGTCAATAGCCATTACTTTATCCCACAAATCAAATTATGAGAAATAGCAGCAAGTAAGAAAGTACACCACAAATTAATGAATGAGAGGTGAAATCATCTCTACAAATACTACAAATATACAATAAAATGATTTTCTGCACCAAGGAGAAGGAAAAGAGTAGCCAGTGATTTTTGGGGAAGGGACGCTGGGATTCAACATCAGAGAAAAAAGAAAGGAGGGGAGAGCATTGATCCCTGTTTAATATTGAGGCATTATCTCAAACAAATAATTAAATGATGAGGTTTTAACCTATTCTCATAAACCCATAGTCAGTTCTGATTCTTTCATTTTTTTTTTCAAGTTATCAGAATATGGTATCATGGTTGAATCTTCATCGACTTCCTTGGAAATATTGATCGCGAATTATGTAGGAGCCTTGCTGATTGTTACAGAAAGAATAAAAATCACTCAACTTTTAAATTTGCCTTGTGGATGTTAATGGCCATGATAATAACAAGGATTTTGGGGCTAGAGATCGAAGAAGATAGGAAGCACATTGGCGTGTTAGGTGGAATTCAAATAGGGCATGGAGATGACTCATTGTTGGAAGGGAGATCTACGTGAGATCCTAAACATAGAAAATCATAGTGGGGTCCACTTCTAATTAATTAAATAACTTATTAATAGATATAACCATTGGATTAAATCCAATGGTGGAGATTGGCAAGCTTATGTTATTGAAATTGAGCTGGAAAAGGTTGAAACTTGATAGATGGCATGGAAAATCTCATATTTTTCTACAGTTCTATCCATAACATATTGATATCGAAACAGTTGACACTGATTCTGTGATCTATCAACATATTGCGTAATAAATAGCGTAGTACTATGAAAGTTTCTAGCAACATTTTACCATCAAGT
>JBAKGM010000326.1:26942385-26957288 GCA_037177215.1 Asparagus racemosus | reverse complement strand
TCAGGAAGAGCTCTCAAGCCTGGAAGAGCGGATCTGCCACCGCCAGTTATCCCTTTGAAGCACTTTTGTTAATTTTTACTGTATAGCCAACACTGTGTATTTCATTATTTATAAAATAAAATTTTGATTTTTCTATTACATCATCTATTCTTCTTTTTTTGAATAAATAAGCATAATCTTGATAGGATTTTTTACAAACCCTCAACCTTCAATGGATTTGATAAGCCTTTACCAATTACCGTTTAAGTTAGGCTAGCATGTAGATTATCTAAGTCCGTTCTACATGTAACGTTGTGCTAAAGAATAAATTCTATTACTTTATACTACGATATTGAATATGTAGTTTCGGTCAATATTTATGAGAATTGACTTCCCGGCCGTGTGTGTTAGACGCTGACTTATTCCTAATTTAAGGACATGAATAACACCTACTACGCATAAATAGGCGTAGATTTAATAAATCATTAGGTCAGTAATGAGACTAACTATATATTGAATACGATATTGAATACGTAGACTTAGTCAGTTATCACGAGAATTGACTATCTGGTAGCGTGTGTTAGACGCTGATTTATTCCTGGTTTAAGGATAGGAATAATGCCTAATAGGCATACCTAGGCGTAGATTTAACAGATCATTAAGTCAGTAATGAGACTAGCTATGTATTGAATACATAGACTTTTGAAATTGTTGTCTTCTCTTCAGGCAAAGACGAACCCGTTGTGTTGAAAAAGAAGAAGGTATTTTCTTATATTCCGCTTCAATTGAAAACTCTTTGTTCACGTGAACCGAGAGTCAAAAGATTCTTGATGAACATGCTTTAGAGAATCTATAAGGAAACTCAAAGTGGGATTTTCACTTCAAGAATCAAATTGGAGTCGGGCCACGTGGCTTTGACTCAAAAAGGGGCCTTTAACTCACGTAAGTAAAAGATGAAATTTGGGTGAAATTTAGAGAAACCAAATGTTCAAACTTGTCACCTCTTGGGGGAGAGACGAACCCAATACTCATTCGTGAAGGAATTGAGAAAAGATTTTGATATTGTAGGTGGCCTTAACTATTGTGTGTTTGGCCAAGTGGGAGTGATGATAAAGAAATTTTGATTTTGGTCCTAACTGTTCGAATGTTTGACCAAGTCGGAGTTTGGAGATCATGACTATTCAAAAATCTGACCATATAAAATTGATAAAGGATATTTCTCGGCTATCGGGACATAAGTCATTCATCATAAAATGGGTTATCCTGAATACACTAAGGATAATATTTCTTCAGGAACTTCCCATTAATTAGCATCATCATCTTATCACCGTCTTGGGTGATTAAGCGATATGCTCTATTTGAGTAGACCGTATCAATTATAAACGATCCTTCCCATTTGGGCTAGAATTTACCTTTCTTCTTAGAGTTAAGAATCATTGGTCGCCGGACGGCGAGTTCTAAGTCTCTCTCTTTGAAGACCTGATACCAAACCTTTTTGTTGAAGGCTTTAGAAATTCTGGCCTGGTATAACTCAATTTGTTGTTAAGCTTCCAACCATTTTCTATCTAGCATCTCAAGTTCTTCAAGACGCTTCTGATGTTGCTCATCATCCGTCATTCCTGTTGCGAGTGCGATACGAAGGGATGGGATTTGCATTTCTAATGGTAGGACGGCTTCACATCCACATACCAAGGAATATGGGGTGATTCCGGTTGGTGTTCGGACAGTGGTGCGATATACCCAAAGAGCCTCACCAGGCTTATCGTCCTAATCTCGTTTATTGGTCTTTATTAGCTTTGCTAAGATCTTGATGATGGTCTTGTTAAAATCTTTAGCTAAACCATTCACAGTAGGATTATAATCTGTAGTTGAAACATCTTGGATCCTGAACTTGCCGCAAAATTTGACAAAGGCGTTGCTGACAAATTAGGGGCCGTTGTCGTGCACAATTTGTCTTGGGACACCGTATTAATAAATGATATGGTGTTTGATGAATTTGATGACATCACTCATCTTGACTTCTTTGAGCGGAATTGCTTCAGCCCATTTAGAGAAGTAATCCGTGATTGCTAAAATAAAGCAGTCACCCTTTGCTGATGGGGGAAGATAGGTCCTACCACATCCATTCCCCAGGTTTCAAATGGTCAGGAAGTGATTGATGGATGTAAGTCTTCTGGCGGCTGATGCATGTAGTTAGCATGTATTTGACATATGTGACACCGTCTTGCATATGCATTTGCATCTTTGATCATGGTTGGCCAATAATAGCCAAATCTCGTTAGTCAATCTCCTAACTTAGGACTTGGTTGATGTGCACCACAAGTTCCATCATGCGCTTCTTTGAGGACTTCTTCTACTTCCTCGGTTGAAAGACATCGAAGTAGTAAACCATCATATGTGCAATGATAGAGTGTTTGAGTCGCGGCATTATAATAAAATCTCGGTGCCCTTCTTCAGGCTAATTCCCTTTCTCTTACATCTTCTGGTAAAATACTATATAAGACATAATCTATACTGGGAAAATGCTAATCTCGAGGTTCGAGCCTGGTTAAAGTGGCATGCGCTTCTTTGATGTCTAGAGCATATTCCAGTATGAAAAGTTGATGTGTCCTCATGGTAATCAGTTGTTCTGTTTTCAAGGGTTGCGTCAACGAAACAGCTAATGCCGCTAATGCATCTGCATAGGCATTCTAGAGACGTGGTATATATTCGATGAAGAAACTTTCAAACAATTTAGCCATCTCTATTGCCACTTCATAATATGGGATTAGGTCCGGATTCCTAACTTCGTAGTCCCCATGGATCTGTCTGACTGTGAGTGGAGAATTTCCAAAGGCTTCAAGATATTCGACCCCTAGCTCTTTAGCGAAACTGAGTCCAATAAGCAATGCGTTGTATTAGGCTATATTGTTAGAACACGGCTCGGTTAACGAATAAACCTGAGGTATCACATGCTTCCCTAGGGAAACTAAGAACTCCAACTCCAGAATAAATCTTAGAACATCCAGGGTACTTGCCAGATTAGTAGCTCGAGAAGCTCTGTCGAAGAACAATTACCATATTTGCTAATGCGACATAGTGTTGACCTAGTGGGTTTCATCACGTAGGTCTTCATAAATTTTAGCTTTATCCTTGCTAGGCTGGATTGCTAAAAGGTCACAAATTGCTTGTCCTTTTATCAACTTCTGTTGTTTAAAGTGGATGTCGTATTGCGAGAGAAGCAATGCCCATCTTGCTAATCGCTAATTCAAGGAGGCCAGTTGTGTCATGAATGCTCAGATTGGATTAACGTCTGAGATGACATGTACTGTTTGTCCAACTAGGTAATATCACATTTTCTGAACTGCAAATACCAAGGCCAAGCATTCTTTCTTAATATCGGGATATCGAGATTCAGCACCCACCATTATCCTACTTAGATAATGGATTGGATGCTCATAACCATTATCATCATCTTATGCTAAGAAGACACTGAATGAATGGTTCATCACTCTGACATAAATCAAGAATGGTTTTCCTAATTTTGGTGCACCGAGAACAAGAGGATTTGATAACTATGCCTTGATATCTTCAAAGGCCTTTTGACAAGCGTCATCCCATATGAACGAAATGCCATTTTTGGTGAGCTTAGAGAACGGTTGGCATTTTCCCGCAAGATTCAAATAAAACATCTGACATAAGCCAATCTTCTTTGTAACCCCCTAAGTTCTTTAAGGTTTCTCGGGGGTTGTAAGATTGCCTTTACTTTGTCAGGTTCGATATGGCTTCCTTTCAATGTGACAACGAAACTAAGAAATTTATCGATGGCCATTCCCAGGAAAGATTTAGTAGGATTCATCTTTAATTGATGACTTCACATGAGATCAAATACCATACTGAGATCTTTGATGTGATCACTCTTATTACAGCTTTTCACTACTAAGTCATCGACATAACATTCAACAGTCTTCTAGAGATGCTCTTGAAAGATCTTCGTCATCGCTCGTTGATATGTAGCACTTGCGCTCTTCAAACCGAAGGGCATGACAGTGTAGCAAAAGATACTAAGAGGTATCCTGAACGAGGTGTGTTTCTCGTCATCGGGATGCCTCTTGATTTGATTGTACTCAGAGAATCCATCCATAAATGACATTCTTTCAAACCCACAAGTATTGTCTATAATGACATCCGTGATGGGTAGTGGAAAGTCATCTTTCGGGCATGCAATGTTTAGATCCCTGAAGTCGATGTAGATACTAATTATCCCATTCTTTTTTAGAACAGGGATAACATTTACCACCCAATCTGGATGTTGTTTTTCTCTGATAAAACCTGATTCTATGAGTTTCTTTACTTCAGTTACAATTACTTCCATAATTTATGGACGAAACCGTCGTTGTTATTGCTTCATGGGTTTGGCTTCTGACTTAATATTGAGGATGTGCACTGCCACTTTTGGATCAAACTCTGGCATATCTTTGTAATTTCAGGCAAAGACATTGATATATTCTTTAACAAGAGAAATTAATTCATCCTTCTCTCCTGGCGAAAGACTCCCGCTGATAAATATAGGTTTCGGATTTGCTTCGTCTCCCATATTTATCTGAATCACTTTATCTTTGGTAGGCAGTTCTCTTTGTTCGAACTTATTATCGAACTGAACGTTTAAGCGGAAGGTCTAAGGGTCTTCCCAAGTTGGTGAGTGATCATCTCCTCCAGGCTTTTCCGGGCTTATTGCGGTCATATTAGACATTAGTCCTTTGAATACTTCCCGGAGGCTAGCATCTGAACCCCACGTTGAAGAATCTGATGAGTTGTCATGATCATCAATCTGCCAACAATATTCATCAGAAGATGAAGAGGTATAACCCAGACCCCTCTTATGTTCATAATAACGGCTTGGTTTTCCTTTCGGCATGTGAGAAGGTTGAGGTGGAGTTCGAATGCCTTGCCCGGAACAAAGACCTGCCCCACGCACAAAATCATATCCCCATTTCTCCTTGTAATGGTATGCTTGCGGACTACACTTGGAGAAATATTTGCAAGATTCTTCATCACTATCATCAGCTTCCTAGAAGAGTTTTTGTGGGGAAGATATTTTTCCTTTCCGAAGATTATTTCCTTTGCATCTTTTGAAGGAAGGACGAAAGTTGATCCCATCGAGCTTTGGAGGCATTTCTTCATCTGGTTATCTGATGTGAGCGGCACGTGCGCATTGTAGTCTTTATACAGTCCCTGTATTACACTATCAACACTAGGTACATACTCTAAATCGTCATTTATTATATGTTCATCAGCAAGTTGCTAGGTACAACCTCCGCCTGACGATTTAGTTTCGTCAAGATCGATTACAAGAGGCTCAATGTCATTAAGTACAAAGTTTCCATCGTAATGGAGCCCGGCTTCGGTATCAGCTTCATTTTCACTGTTCGTATCCTGGGCTGATGGTTCAGTATCGAATTCAGCGCTGTATAAAAGGGAGTCAGTAAAATAATTTTCTAACCCCTTGATGGTTGCTTATCCGCGACCACCGTCTTGACTACATTATCCGTGTCTACATACTTTAAACACTGATGTAATGTAGACGGGACTATGATATTATTATGGATCCAAGGTCGACCTAATAGTAAATTGTAAGAAGTCTCTGCGTCGATGACATAGCACGTGACTTCGAACTTGAGATCCCCAAGCTGGCATTTTAGATGGATTTTACCCAAAGGTCTGGAACCACTGGTATTGAATCTATAGATGATAGTATCTGTAGAAGCTAACTTGCTAGCCAGAATTTCGAGATGATACATCAATCGGAGTGGCATGATGTTGACTGCAGATCCCGGGTCGACTTGAAATCGGTTGACGGCAACCGAGCCAATATACCCAATAAAATACAAAGGCCTGTCGTGCTTTGAATTTCTCACTTGCATATCATCTCGAGTGAATGTGATGCAAGGGAAATGCTTAGCCGCTAAACTGCAGTGTTCAGGCTTTTCAGAAACCTGCTTGACTTGCGTGATAAAGGCTTCCGAATCAGCTAATGCTTCCTGTAAAGCCTCTTTGGTCTCTTTAGAGAGACGCAGCAACTCGTAAAGAGTTATTCTTACTGGGATATTGGCCAACTGAGCCATGGCATTGAAGCAATACTGGTCATTTGAACTTCCCAGTTTTTCTCTTCCAATCGGACGATTGAATCGAGACTGCTTCGGGGCTTGAACCTGTTGGGGTTGCTTCCCTTTTAGTTTAGCCATGTCCTCCTTGATGATCTCTTGCTGCTGTGATTTTTCAGCTTGCATAGGAGGAGTTATTGCCACTCCTAGCTCCATCAGCGTCTTAGCATTTAGATTAAAAGCTTCAGGGTACCCGTATCTGTACTCGTATCCGTTCCTGGTGGTATAAACTGGTTCTTCTTCTGTTGCAAGAAATTCATGCTCATTTTCAGAAGACGAAAGGGTTAGAATCTTCTCATCACCTTTCTCTAGAGTTGCTGAGATGTGACCACAGGATCTGCCTTTACGCTTGAATTTCTGTGCTGAGGAAGATCCGGCCCACTGCTCATCTTGAAGAAGGTCAGGATGAATCCAAAGTACTTCGCCATTGGGGCTGTATGTGAAAATAACCCCTTCTGACGTTGACCATGTAGATCATCATTAACTGTCTTGACTTCCACTTTCAGGATAATCTTGTGTTGGTACATCATAGGTGGCATGGACTCGAAATTGATAGCTAAAATATTTGAACCGACTTTCTTTTCTTTCTTTGCCGTTATGATACCGGCATCGATAAAAGCTTGAATCTTGTCTTTAAGGACAAAGCAATTCTTAGTCGGATGATGGACCCTCCTGTGGTACGAACAATATTTTGGGTCTAAGACCTTATTAGCCTCCTCCTGATTTGTGATTGGAGGCAACTTGATCTTGTTATTGTCCAGTAGATATTTGAAGATGATTGGAACTTCTTCCTCCTTGAAGGTGTAAGTTCTCTGAAACCTTGAATCTGGAGCATTTTGCAACTTTGAGATTTTTGTTGAAATCTCAGTTGTGGTTGCTGCTGCTATGGTGATTGCTGACGTTGCTGCTGGAACGTCTGATTGGCATCAACAGAAGTGGCTGGTACCTTTCCTCTGCCACAGGGCACAAAATTCGACTTTGAGGGGTCCGTTGTTGGTTGGCCTCTCTCATTCTTCTTTCTCTTGAGGAATCGCTCAGCTTGTTCTCCTTGAAGCTTCAAGTCTTTCCACGTGATCGATGCTACAATCCCCATGGCCTCTAACAAATCTAGAGAAAGATGTTGTGGCATGTCTGCAATATGAATTCCTCGGTGACTGGATCCCTGTAGTTCATGGCTTTGTTGTGGAAGCGTTTGACAAAAGAATCAATCGACTCTCCACTCTTCTGCTTTTCATCCAAGAGGGTCTCGATCGAGACTTACAGTGTCATCATCAAAGAAGTTATTAAGAAAAGAACTCTCCATGTCATCCCAGCAATGGATACTCCTAGCCTTGAGTCTTCGATACCAATCGAAGGTGGCCCCGTGAAGGGTACCTACGAATAACCGAACCATCAAAGGCTTATTTCCCGAGATCACTCCCAAATAAGATTTGAAGTAGATTAAATGTTGTGTGGGTGAGCCTCTTCCATCAAATAGTGTGAAGTTATTCAAGCTGAACTTTGACGGGTATGGAATTGAGTCCCACTCTCTCGGGTATGGATATGGAATGCCGGTCCTCTTGACTTCTTGAGCGGATATCAAAGCATTGATCTTGCCTTCAAGCTCTTTTATTTTTCCGCTTTCACCCTCACCTTGCTTTAGATTACTCTCAGTATGATGGGTTGGGCCATCTCCACTTTGAGTGCCTGAGGTAGTTTACTTTGGAGGTGGGTTGGTAAGGATGGTTTCATCCCCTTCCGTATCGCTATCCTCTATATCGTGAGTGACATGGTGACTGAGTCCACCTTGTTAACTGGACTCAGGTTGTGCAGCTTTCTGTTTTGCAGCTCCCTCATCTCCTACATGGCTAGCCCCATTTCTGTTTTCATTTTGGCTCTGAGCTCTTCTCTCTGTTTAGCTAAGGCTTCTTGCAACATTTGAACTATCATTTCAGGAGTGATAGTATAAGCTTCTCCAGCCTGACCCACACTCGATATCGTGTCATCAGATGCCATTGCTGAGTAAGCGTTGGAGATCTCATCTTCAGATGAATCCCCTTCATGCATTCTTCTATAATCTCTGCGTCTTATAGCTCGCAGATGTAATCGAGACATTCTCTGGGAAATTTAGGCATCGACTTTTCCTTCAGGAGTGAAGTCAGGATCTGTGTCTACTGCAGCCTCTCCTTTTCCTTTGTTTACCATGTTAATGGTAACTTCTGGGAATTCGTCTCGTTGGATGGCAAACTTTCTTCTTCAGAAACATCTTGGCCTTGGCTTCAACTCTTCTACTATTGGCAGGGGAAAGCCTTTCGAATACTGAAGCTCTTTGCGAACGAGCCTTCGACTTGGAGCAATCACATCCTGATAGTAATGTCTTGATCAACCGTGCACACGAGCAAGAACAATCTATTTCATCAATTGTCATTTTTCGTGTGTCGCCACCCCCTGTCTGATGATGCGGTCCACTAGGGCGCCATATTGCATGCTGTTGTGAGTCGTCATGGATTGTACTTCCACCCCCAATGTGACATTGTCTTTAGTTAGAAAACATGTCTTCTTTTGGGGTGTTAACCATTCAACCTAGCACACTCCCTAGGAGGCACTTTTGGTCGTTTATCAACTAAAGTCGTCCTTACATGAACCAAAATTGTATGGTCATGTAACTTTGTGAATTACACGCTTAAAATTCTTCCCTTCAGCAGACTCGCGGACCCCTTGAGGGATGCTTAAATGAGATGCGATAGGAATTCTTTAGGCTTGAGATGTCCCAGCTTGCTCGAGACCATTTTGAGTCTGGACATGACCCCAAGTCTGCTGTCGTGTATGGACTACGTTACGCAAGCGTTCTTTCACTGGTGCTTTGCCTTGATTTCCGGGTTGTGGACTGAGGCAATTAAGATTAAGTACCGAAGTTGTGAGTTTGGATAGATTCTCAGGCTTTGTCATTGATACAACAGGAGGAGAAGTGGATGGACGAAGCCGAGAGGAACTCTCTTGGACTGGACAGTTGGAAGTGTCTCGACTGAAACCTCTTTAGCCAGGACACTTTGGACTATCTCGACCAAAGATTTCTTGGCCAAAGGTTCTTTGGCTGAGACAGTTAGAAGTGTCTCGGCCAAAGGGAAAGCCTTGGGCCAGATTCTGTCCTGTATTCTATGCAGATTTTGGGACCCAAACTTTGCAGCTTTGAATTGATCCCTTGGTTGATTTCAACTCTTGCGCCTTGCGTATAACAGCACGCGCACGAGCGGCCTGTGCGCGACACTTTTGGGCGCGCTCCTTCCTCGTCAAACGGGTCCTCTTGATGGGAATCCATTCCTCCTTGATCGGAGTGCTAAGAGTTTGAGAATGAGATGCTATAATATATTGACACCTCTGATTACGTGAGTTCGTATGATAATGAACTCCGTTCATCGTCTCCATGGCCTTCGCGAAGTGGCGGACCATCTTCTGACGTTGCCTCTACCGAGCCCTCTTCATCAACATTGTAGAGATCTTGTAAGATGACTCTTTCATTGGAATAGAGCCACCACGAGTAGAGCTCCTGGCTTTGCAGTTTGCCGGGATATTGTCGCGAGGGGAAACCTCTGTCATAATTGGGTGAGATTCATCACTCTTTACGACAAGTCGGACTTCCCTCCTTGAAGATGAATCCTCCGATGCTTGCGAGGTGAGGAGGATCTTGATGAAGAGGAGGAGAGATACTCTTCAAACTTGGCTTGATCGAAGACGTAATCTAGTCCATCAACCATGAGTTCAGCTTGATCGTTGTTTAGCTGTGACACAATAGCCTCAACGTAGAGACTATTGGCTCCCACTGTGGTCGCCATCGTGTTTCCACCGAGAACGGGTTGGTTCTTCGCAGTTTCCATTTCAAAAACATTTCAAAATAAAAATAAGTGAAAGATTACACGTGTAACTCTCTCTAATACAAAGAAAATGATTTCACTCTCGTACAAAAACTCGAACAGAAGTCACTACGTAGTGAGCTCCTGCTTGTGTGGGTTCTTTGTCTGTGTCGGGGACGCGTCGTCCGTGGACCACCGAGCAGTGATCGTCGAATTGACGGGGTTGAGTTTATGTTTCGCCAAAGAAATAAGAACTTAAGTAAATATCTTAGCCAAGTAAGATATCTACTCCTCCCAAGATTTAAGGTGAAGGTTAAACTCGAGGAATCTCCAAGTGGGATGTTCTTGAATTCTTTCTCTGCTCTTTTTAGATCTCTAGTTCTCTACAAAATTTTTTATCTCTAAAAGTCCCAGGTTTTAAGATCCCCCCGAATTTTCCCTCCCTTATGGCTGTAGGAAGCTATTTATAGCCTTAAGGAGGTGTAACCGTTGAAAGAATACAAGTTGTGACCTGTCAGAATTGCATAGTGGGCGAGACACTTTTTGTGTCTGGGCCGAAAATTGTCTCGGCCAAAGAGGTCGGGTGTCCTAGCAAACTGTTCTTCCCCTTTTTAAGGCATGTTTAATGCCCCATTTATGCGCTTAGTGGGCATTTTTCCAGGATGTAACTGCCCACTAATATAAATGAATGTTTCACGTGTTGAAAAGGTTAAATGGGCCTCACAAATAACAATAAAACACGTGGAAATATTTCAGACACTTTTGGTGTCTCGACAATGGCCCAGACACTATATGTGTCTGGCTGAGACACTACATGTGTCTGGCCGAGACACTACATGTGTCTCGGTCATGGCCGAGACGCGATAAGTGTCTCGGTCATGGGCGAGACACGATAAGTGTCTTGCACGTGTATGTCCTAGTTTTACCCCTGTGGTTGATTTACTTAGGTTTTGATGACGTCATTCTTCAATCTTCTCATAATTAAACCGTACTTGGGGCTCATTGGTAATTTTTTTGTTGCCTACAGCTTTGTGAGGGTTAGTCGATTGAAGAGTCAAGGAGGACGGCTAGTACCTCCATTCGCGTTGTCCACGAGGGCACTCGCCTAGGGGGACGGCTAGTCTCGTCTCTCGAGTCGTCCAAGGGACTCTGATTAGGGTGGCCTAAGCTTGCTCACTTATCCCAAATGTTGGTATTCCTCTCGAAACTCAAGGGCTAATTAGTGAAAAAATATCCAGGACCATAACACACCCCATTTCAATACTGAAAAATGAGAGTAACTTTCCCAACTTTAGATGCCCTAATATCAGAAAATCCCTCTTAACTTTGAACGATTTTCAAATAACCTCCCATAGGTTTCAAAATAATAGAAACCCTACCCACCCAACCCAAAAAATATCCACCCCAAGGGTTATTTAAAAACCCCTTTTATCTTTAGATTTTATCAGAAAAGCCCTCTTAAAGTGTAAATGTAACATTCACAAAAAAAAATCCCTCTACATTGGTTTTATCCACCCATGTGAGAAATTATGGTTAATACTATTAGGGCAGGGTCAGGGTGGGGATGGCAGGGTTGATAAAACCTAAAGTTAAAAAAAATTTTCTGATAATCTCTAAATTTAAAGGTGTTTTCTGATACTTAAAAAGTTATGAAAAGTTATCAATAGTCATCCAAAGTTAAGGGGGATTTTATGATATTTAGCCTTTTTAGATCTTTAAGCTACCATTAATTTTGGGGTTCATATCAGTTTCCTCTAGTTGTTAGCTGACTCTCTGGATGCACGTATTCATGTGCCTTATTAAAACATGGGTCTACTGGGGTCGGGGATAGTGGAACGTGTTGCATCTATAACAAATTACACTGTACAATTATTATTGGCCATTGTTGACATCTCGTCCAATTTCAACCCGTTAGTGTAATCGATTTTGAACAGGTGGGCTACGTCCAACTATTCTATGGTATTATTTGGTCCTTGCTAATTGACAATAGCTATATATAATTACAAAATTAGCAAAACTGTATAAAATAAATTGTAACCTACTTTTTTTTAAAAATAAATAACGAACATGATTGCAGATGAGATTTGCAAAGAACTAGTGCCATATCTTTTTTCCTTAAATTATAAAGGTCATCATACTCTCCTTTAAAATTTAGTTGATTATTAACAGTGCAAAATCTTGAATCAAATTCTGATTTGTTTTTTTCCCCTTAAAATTTTAATATTACTGCAATGAACCACACGCGCCTATCTATTTATCACCATATATATCGTCTTTATGCTAACATTTATAAGTGCTCGAATATTTTCATTTGACATACAACAATTTTCTCTATGCTCAAATATTTATGATTAGGAGCTCTCATTATACACCAATTCACGTAGAATGAAAATGAATTTTACTTATCACGTATCGGTTGCACCTTAATTAGCCATTAAAATACATCTTTTTTTTAAAATCTTTTATCATAAAAAAAAATCATTTATCACGATTTCAAAGTTTGGATATAAAGAGTTCATTTAAGGAAAGTCTGCAGTCAAGTTATTTAGGAATAAGAAATTATATGTATGCCGCATTTCATTGGGGTGTTCAGCTGGTGATGTGAAATCCAATCCTCCCAACTAATTTGTTCCGATTGAAGAACCAAGCAAAGGTATACAGTTAGTTATTGTCTGTTGCTTTGGTTTGAAACATTGCGAGTTATGTAACCATCTTTCTCGATTTAGACACTTGCATTTGCAGCAACTAATTATGAGGAGGACTGTTTACCGGTTATTATGCCGTAAAAGATATACGTGCTGAGATCAAAATCATATGTTCATGATGAGTTTGGTGGCCTTTCGAGTTGAAAGAGTAATATATAGTTGGTGAGTAGTGATGCGTGTATTAATTAGTCAATAGTAGGTAAATTACTCTTAATTAACTCTTTAACTAATGCGCACACAATCAAGATGGAAGTGTAGATCTGAGCCCTCACCTAAGTAAGTTTGTCCTCGATCAACTTTAGAAGAGAAAAAGGAATTGTGAGTGGGAATCATGAACCTGTTTTCCATGTGAGGGAATGGGAACTATTGCGTTTTCCCTAATTTTGCAAAGCTCAATTTGAGCAATGGCCTTTTTAATTTTTCCTTGAACCGTTGACTATAATGAGTTTCAATAGAAGAATTACGGTACTCTCCATTTCTTATTTGAAGGTGGAGACATCACTTTTTTAAATCATACAAAATCATCAAATTTGAGTATCATGGGTTCCTTATTTTTTATTTTTTATTTTGAGCTTTCCTTTGGCACTCCAATAATAGGAGTCTTTGAATTATTAAATTAATTAAAAAAATCAAACACTGGCTGAAAAAAAGAGGTCGAATAGCAAACCTTACGAAGGAATTTTTGACAAAGATGTAAATAAGGAACCCACGCATTTGCCATGAGGAAGAGGCACACAAGACTGATGAGAGAAAAACTGCTCTACCAGCCATCGACAAAGAACCAACCCGCCTTCAATCCGGGCAAGTACAGAGTTGATGGTTCGTGTCCTGAGTAATCAAAGAAAGTTTATGATTGGGTTGGTTATAAGTATAACTTAGAGGACTCTGAATATGTGGTGAACTTCAGCTTGACGGTTCCCTTTCCAACCACTTTGGAAGTCGAAAAGTTGCCCATAAACAAATTCATGCTTGCAAAAACCGGGATTTGAGTAGTAGGCGGCACCCCCTCCGAGTTTTGAGTAGGCGGAACCAGTTGAACGCCAGAGAACATGCCTTAAAACATCTGGAAATGGTCATTAATGATTGATTTACATTGAAAAAGATTAATTATTCTCCCTTTTATAATGTCTTTAGTCACATCTTTTCTTTCTTCCACATGAATTAGGGTAACTAAAATAAAGGGTCTTAAGGTACTGCTGGTAACCATTTTTTTGTTTTACCTTCCTCGCAGATCTTGAACTTATCGATCCTCCACTCAATAATCGTTCATACACTTGGTGCAACGATAGGGATGTTACCATTATGGCAAGATTGGATTTTTTTTAACCAATGGAATCAATGGGTTTGGTCTTGGAATTAATCTACCCGCATCAGAGGGAGAAGCGGAGTCAGGAGCTGGAGGGAGTCAATTATAGAAAGAGTAGAGACGGATATTGGGACTGTAGCTCCGACCATGTCAACTATGACGCTCTCGCTGCTGCCAGTCCTTCCACCAGTGAATGCTGGCACGCGCTACTTCCCGAACCACCGTGTCTAGGTCCTGCCGAAAAAAGACTACATGCAAATGATTTACCATTCATCCCACCCTGAATAAAGAAGTAGTGGGGCCCCTTCCAGCCCACGTATGCGCCTTTATTTAGATTCTACATACTTCCACATGGTCTTTCTTTATCTACGCAATTTTCTAGCTTAACTTAACATTCCAACCTCTATTTTGCTTACCATTAACCAACCCTAGAAAAGGCCTTCCTTCCTAAGAACCTCCTCTGGAACGCGTAGGAGGAGCCTGGCACTGACCAAGTGGTCGTAATTGGCTCTTGCATGACCCCCCCCGACTCTATTTTCCAGCACAAATTCTGACCTCCGCTCACATCACAGTAGTCGTAGTTGCGTAAAGGCCATCAGTCGGGTTGCTCACGCAGCTGATCTCTCTCTATCTATAGATATCTAGAGAGAGATTTGTGAAAGTCATTGGCTTATGTTATGGTCGCCCCCCGACTATGCCTTACATGTGCTCTACAGGCCGCAAATTTTGTCTCTCCAAATATCTATCCCTATTTTCTTTCTCTTTCTTAAAATTGTCGATTTACCCACCAAAAACAAATGGTATACGAGACAAAGCAGATTTTTTTTTGCAAAATTAATTGGAAACAAAAGAAATAAAAGATATACACAATATGATACCTCACTAATTTTGGAAAAATTTATGAAAGAAATTATTAAAACTTCTAAACAAAACTATATAT
>JBAKGM010000326.1:26922041-26942285 GCA_037177215.1 Asparagus racemosus | reverse complement strand
TGAAATTTGGAGAAACCTAACTACTCAAAAGGTTTGGTTGTTCAAATTTGTCTCCTCTTGGGGCAGAGACAAACCCGATACTGGAGTGGAATTCTCATTTGTGAAAGGAATCGAGAAAAGATTTTGATATTGTTGGTGGCCTTAACTATTGGGAAGTTTGGGCCAAGTGGGAGTAATGATAAAGAAATTTTAATTTTGGTCTTATTTGCTCAAAGGTTTGACCAAGTGGAAGTTTGGAGACCGTGACTATTCAAGAATCTGATCATCCAAAATTAGTGAAAGATATTTCTTAGCTATCAGGATATGATAAATCTGGGTCCTTCATCATAAAACTAGTTATCCCGAGTACACTATGGATAGTATTTCTTCAGGAATTTCCCATTAATTAGCATCATCATCTTATCACCATTTTGGGTGATCAAGCGATATGCTCCATTTGAGTAGACCGTATCAATTATAAACGGTCCTTCTCATTTGGGTTAGAATTTGCCTTTCTTCTTAGAGTTAAGAATCATTGGCCGCCGGACAGCGAGTACCAAGTCTCCCTCCTTGAAGACCCGATGCCAGACTTTTTTTGTTGAAGGCTTTAGAAATTCTGGCTTGGTATAACTCAATTTGTTGTTGAGCTTCCAAGCATTTTCCATCCAACATCTCAAGCTCTTCAAGACGTTTCTGATGTTGCTTATCATCTATCATCCCCGTTGCAAGTGCGATACGAAGGGATGAGAGTTGTATTTCTAATGGTAGGATGGCTTCACATCCGTATAACAAGGAATATTGGGTGAACCCGGTCGATGTTTAGACCGTGGTGTGATAAGCCCAAAGAGCCTTGCCGAGCTCATCGTCCATATCTCGGTTATTGGTCTTTAGAAGCTTTACCAAAATCTTGATGATGGTCGTGTTGAAAGGTTTAGCTAAGCCATTCGCAGTAGGATTATAAGCTGTAGATGAAATATCTTCAATTTTGAACTTGCTGCGGAATTTGACAAAGGCGTTACTGACAAATTAGGGGCCGTTGTCGTGCACAATTTGTATGGGAACACCGTATCAATAAATGATATGGTGTTTGATGAATTTGATGATATCACTCATCTTGACTTCTTTGAGCAGAATTGCTTTAGCTCATTTAGAGAAGTAATCCGTACTGGCTAAAATAAAGCGGTCACCCTTTACTGATGGGGGAAGATAGGTCCTACTGTATCCATTCCCCAGGTTTCGAATGCTTAGGAAATGGTTGAGGGATGCAGGCCTTCTGGCGGCTGATGCATGTAGTTAGCATGTATTTGACATGCATGACACCATCTTGTGTAAATAATTGTATCTTTGATCATGGTCAGCTAATAATAGCCCAATCTCCTTAGTCGATCTCCTAACTTAGAACCTGATTGATGTGCACCACAAGTCCCATCATGCGCTTCTTTGAGGGCTTTTTCTATTTCCTCAGTTGAAAGGCATCGGAGTAGTAAACCATCATATGTGCGATGACAGAGTGCTTGAACCGTGGCATCATAATAAAATCTTAGAGCCCTTCTTCAGACTGATTCCATTTCTCTTATATCTTCTGGTAAAACATCGTATAAGATATAATCTATAATGGAAAAGTGCTAATCTCGAGGTTGGAGCTTAGTTAAAGTGGCACACGCTTCTTAACGTCCAAAGTGCATTCTGATATAAAAAGTTGACGTGTCTTCATGATAATCAATTGTTCTGTTTCCAAGGGTTGCGCCAACGAAACAGCTAATGCTGCTAATGCATCTGCATATGCATTCTGGAGACGTGGTATATATTCAATGAAAAAACATTCAAATGACTCCGCCATCTCTATCACTGCTTCACAATATGGGATTAAATTTGGGTTTCTAATATCGTACACTCCTCAGATTTGATTAACAATCAGCTGAGAGTCAGCGAAAGCCTCCAAATATTTCACCCCTAACTCTTTGGCAAAATTGAGTCCAATTAAAAGTGCATTGTACTTAGCCATATTGTTGGAGCATGGTTCCATCAATGAATAAGCTTAGGGTATCACGTGATTTTTGGGTGATACTAGAACAACCCTGATTCCTGAAGAGATCTTCGATTGTTCAGGAGAACTTCCTACGTGAGGTGCTCGGGTGGCACCATCAAAATATAATTGCCATACACGCTCATAAGAAGTATGGTTGACCTCATAGGTTTTGTCGAATAAGTCTTCATAAATTTTAGCTCTGTCCTTACTGGGTTGGATTGCTAAAAGATCACAGATTGCTTGTCCTTTTACCAACTTCTGTTGTTTGAAGTGAACGTTGTATTGCGAGAGGAGTAATGCCCATCTTACTAATCCCCAATTCAAGAAAGCCGGTTGCATCATGAATATTCGGATTAGATTAACGTCCGAGATGACATGCACCACTTGTCCAACTAGGTAATGACGTATTTTCAGAACTGCAAATACCAAGGCCAAGCATTCTTTCTCAATATCAAGATATCGAGATTCACCACTCACCATTGTCCTACTCAGATAATAGATTGCCTGCTCGTGACCGTTATCATCATCTTGTGCTCATAAGGCACTTAATTAACAGTTCATTGCTCTAACATAAATCAAGAATAGTTTCTCTGATTTTGGTGCAGAGAGAACAGGAGGATTTGAAAAGTATGCTTTGATGTCTTCAAAGGCCTTTTGACAAGCGTCATCTCAAATGAACAAAACACCGTTTTTGGTGAGCTTGGACAACGGTTGGTATTTTCCTACAAGATTCAAAATAAAGCGTCTGACATAAGCCAATCTTCCTTGTAACCCAATAAGTTCTTTGAGGTTTCTCGGGAGTTGTAATTCGTTGATTGCCTTCACTTTGTCAGGATCGATATGGATTCCCTTTGATGTGATAAAAAAACTAAGAAATTTATAGCTAGCCATTCCCATGAAAGACTTAGTATGATTCATCTTCAATTGATGACTTCGCATGAGATCAAATACCATCCTGAGATCTTTGATGTGATCACTTTTATTGTGGCTTTTCACCCTTAAGTCATCGACATAACGCTCAACAGTTTTAGAGATGCACTTGGAAGATCTTCGTCATCGATCGGTTATATGTAGCACCCATATTCTTCAAACCGAAGGGTATGGCAGTGTAGCAAAAGATGCCAAGAGGCATCCAAAATGAGGCGTGCTTCTCGTCATCAGGAAGCATCTTGATTTGATTGTACCCTGAGAATCCATCCATAAATGACATTCTTTCAAACCCACAAGTATTGTCTATAATGACATCCGTAATGGGTAGTGGAAAGTCATCTTTCAGGCATGCGACATTCAAATTCCTGAAGTCGATGCAGATTCTAATTGTCCCATTCTTTTTTAGAACAGGGATAATGTTCGCCACCCAATCTGGATGTTATTCTTCTTTGATAAAACCCAACTCTATGAGTTTCTTTATTTCAACTACAATTGCTTCCATAATTTGTGGACGAAACTGTCGTTGTTGTTGCTTCACGGGTTTAGCATCTTGCTTAATATTGAGGCAGTGCACTGCCACTTTTGGATCAAGCCCTAGCATATATTCGTAATTCCAAGCAAAGATGTCAATATATTCATTGAAGAAAGAAATTAATTCATCTTTCTCTTCTGGCAAAAGACTACCACTGATAAATATAGGTTTTGGATTTTCGTCCTCTTCCATATTTATCTGAATCACTTCATCTCCGGTAGCGGCTCCCTTTGCTCGAACCTATTACCGTACTGAACATTCAAGTGAAAAGTCTAAGGGTCTTCCCAAGTTGGTAAGTGATCATCTTCTCTAGGCTATTCCAGACTTATTGTGGTCATGTTAGACATTATTCCTTTGAATACTTCCCCGAGGCTACCGTCTGAATCTTGCATTGAAGAATCTGATGAATTGTCATGATCACCAATCTACCAATAGCATTCATCAGAAGATGAAGAGGTATAACCCAGACCTCTCTTGAGTTCATAATAGCGGTTAGGTTTTTCTTTCAACACGTGAGAAGGTCGAGGTGGGGTTCGAATACCTCGCCCGAAATAAAGGCCTGCCCTGTGTGTGAAATCATACCTCCATTTCTTCATGTAATAGCATGCTTGCAGACTATACTTGGAGAAATATTTGCAAGGTCCTTCATCAGCTTCCCAAAAGAGGTTTTGTGGTGGAGATATTTTCTATTTCCCAAAGATTATTTCCTTTGCATCTTTCGAAGGAATGTCGAAAGTTGATCTTGTTGAGCTTTGGAGGCATTTCTTTATCTAGTTAGATGATGAGAGTGGCACGTGCTCGTTGTAGTCTTTATATAGTCCCTGCAATACACTATCAACACTAGGTACATACTGTAAATCGTCATTTATTATATGTTCATCAGCAAGTTGCCAATTACAACCTCCTCCTGATGATTCAGTTGCGTCAAAAAATCTATTACAAGAGGCTCAATATCATTAAGTACAAAGTTTCCATCGTAATCGAGCCCGGCTACGGTATCAGCTTCATTTCTACTATCTGTATCCTGTGCTGATGGTTTAGTATCAGATTCAGCGCCATATAAAAGGGAGTCAGTAAAATAATTTTCTAACCCCTTGATTGGTTGGTTATCCGCGACCACTGTTTTGACTACATTATCCGTGTCAACATATTTTAAACACTGATGTAATGTAGATGGGACTATGACATTACTATGGATCCAAGGTCGACCCAATAGTAGATTGTAAGAAGTCTCAGCGTCGATGACATAGCATGTGACTTCGGACTTGAGATCCCCAAGATGGCATTTTACTCAAATTTTACCCAAAGGTCTAGAACAGCTGGTATTGAATTTGAAAATGACAGTGCCTGTAGAAGCCAACTTGCTAGCTGAAATTTCAAGATGAGACATCTATCAGAGTGGCATGATGCTGACTACGGATCCCAGGTTAACTTAAAATTCGATCGACGGCAACCGAGCCAACGTACCCAGTAAAACACAAAGGCCTATCATGCTTTGAATTTCTCACTTGCATATCATCTCAGGTGAATGTGATGTAAGGGAAATGCTTAGCTGCCAGGTTGCAAAGTTCAGGCTTTTTACGAACCTGCTTGACTTGTGTGATAAAGACTTCTGAATCAGTTAATGCTTCCTGCAAAGCCTCTCTGGTCTCTTTAGAGAGATGCAGCAACTCGTAAAGAGTTATTATTGCTGGGATATTGGCCAACTGAGCCATGACATCGAAGCGATACTGGGCATTCGAATTTCTCAATTTGTCCCTTCCAATCAGACGACTGAATCGAGACTGCTTTGGACTTGAACCTCCTGATGTTGGGTTGCTTCCCTTTTAGTTTAGCCATGTCCTCCTTGGTAATCGCCTGGTGTTGTGATTTTTTGGTGTGCATAGGAGGAGTTATCGCCACTCCTAGCTCTGTTAGCATTTTAGCATTTGGATTAGAAGCTTCAGGATACTCGTATTTGTGCTCATGTCTGCTCCTGGTGGGGAGGACTTCATTTTCCTCTTGGAAAGATGAAAGGGTTGAATTTTTTTCGTCACCTTCCTCTAGAATTGCTGAGATGTGACCACAAAACCTACCTTTAAGCCTAGATTTCTATGCTGAGGAAGATTTGGTCCATTACTCATCTTAGAGGAGGTCTGAATGAATCCAAAGTATTTCGCCATTAGGGGCTGTATGTGAAACTAACCCCTTCTGACATTGACCATGTGGGTTATCATTGACTGTCTTGACTTCCACTTTTGGGATAATTTTCTGTTTGTACAGCATGGGTGGCGTGGATCCAAAATTGATAGCCACCATATTCGAACCGACTTTCTTTTCTTTCTTTGTCATTATGATACTGGCATCGATCAAGGGCTGGATCTTGTCTTTGAGGACGAAGCAATTCTTAGTCAGATGATGAACCCTCCTATGATATGAATAATATTTAGGGTCTGCTATCTTATTAGCCTCTTACTGATTTGTGATTGGAGGCAACTTGTTCTTCTTATTGTCTAGGAGCTATTTGAAGATGACTGAAACTTCTTCCTCCTTAAAAGTGTACGTTCTCTAAAACCTTGAATCCGGAGCTTTTTGCAACTCTTGAGATTTTTATTGAAATCTCAGCTCTGGTTGCTACTGTTGTGGTGATTGTTGATGTTGCTACTGGAACGTCTGATTTGCATCAACAGAAGTAGCTGGCCCCTTCCCTCTGCCACGGGGAACAAAATTTGACTTTAAGGGACCTGTTATTGGTTGGCCTCTCTCATTCTTCTTTCTCTTAAGGAATCGTTTAGCTTGTTCTCCTCAAAGCTTCACGTCTTTCCATGTGGTCGGTGCTATTACCCCCATGGCTTCTAACAAATCTAGAGAAAAGTTGTTGTGACATTTCTGCAATATGAACTTCTCAGTGACTGGATCCCTACAGTTCATGGCTTTGTTGCGGAAGCGTTTAACAAAAGAGTCAATCGACTCTCCACTCTTCTGCTTTTCATCCAAGACGGTCCTGATTGAGACTTCAATGTTGCCATCAAAAAAGTTATTAAGAAAAGAACTCTCCATGTCATCCTAGCAATTGATACTCCAAGCCTTGAGTCTTCGATACCAATTGAAGGCGGCCCCGTGAAGGGTACCTATGAATGACTAAATCATTAAAGGCTCATTTCATGATATCGCACCCAGATGAGATTTGAAGTAGATTAAATGTTGCGTGGGTGAGCCTCTTCTATCAAATGGTGTGAAGTTAATCAAGTTGAACTTTGATGGGTATGGCATTGAGTCCCACTCTCTCGGGTATAAACAAAGAATGCCGGTCTTCTTGATTTCTTGAGCGGATATCAGAGGATTGATCTTGCCTTCAAGCGCTTTCATTTTTCTGCTTTCACCCTCACTTTGCTTCAGATTACTCTCAGTGGGATTGGTTGGGCCATCTCCACTTTGATTACCTGATGCAGTTTTCTTCGGAGGTGGGTTGGTAATGATGGTTTCATCCCTTCTTTATCACTATCTTCTATATTGTGAATGACATGGTGACTAGGTCCACCTTGTTGACTAGACTGACGTTGTGTAGCTTTCTGGCTTTGCAACTCCCTCATCTGCTGCATGGCTAACTCCATTTCTGTTTTCATCTCAGCCCTAAGCTCTTCTCTCTGTTTAGCTAAGGCTTCTTGCAACATTTGAGCCAGTGTTTCAGGAGTGATAGTATAAGCTTCTCTAGCCTGACCTACGCTCGATATTGTGTCATTAGATGCCATCGCTGAGCAGGCATCGGAGACCTCATCTTTAGATGAATCTCCCTCATGCATTCTTCTATAATCTCTACGTCTTGTATCCCGCAATTGTAATCAAGACATTATCTGGGAAATTCGAGCACCAACTTTTCCTTTAAAAGTGAAGTCAGGATCTGTGTCTATTGCAGCCTCTCCTTTTCCTTTGTTTACCATGTTAATAGTAACTTTAGAGAATTCGTCTCGTTGGATGGTAGATTTTCTTCTTCGGAAGCGTCTTGGCCTTGGCTTCAACTCTTCCTTCCGCTGTTGGCAGGGAAAGCCTTTCGAACACTGAAGCTCTTTACGGATGAACCTTCGACTCAAAGCAATCACATCCTGATAGTAATGTCTTGATCAATCATGCACACGAGCAAGAACAATCTATTTCATCAATTGTCCTCTTTCATGTGTTGCCACCCCTAGCCTGATAATGCGGTCGACTAGGGCGCCATATTGTTTACTACTGTGGTTCGTCGTGGATTGCACTTCCACCCCAAGTGTAATGTTGTCTTTAATTAGAAAACACGTCTTCTTTTGGGAGTATGGACCATTCGACCCAGCACACTTGCTAGGAGGCACTTTTGATCATTTGTCAATTGAAGTTGTCTTTGCATGAACCAAAATTGTATGGTCATCTCTTGTGACTTTGTGAATTACACGCTTAAAATTCTTCCCTTCAGCAACTCGCGAATCCCCTGAGGGATGCTCAAATGAGAAGCGATAGGAATTCTTGAGGCTTGAGATGTCCCAGCTTGGTCAAGACACTTTGGGTCTGGACACGACCCCCAGTCTGTTGTCGTATATGGACTATGTTACCCAAGCGTTCTTTCACTGGTGCGCCTTGGTTTCTGGGCTATGGACCAAGGCGATTAAGCACTGAAGTTGTGTGTTTGGATAGATTCTCAGGCTTTATCATTGATACAATAGCAGGAGAAGCGGATGGACGAAGCCGAGGGGAACTCTCTTAGCCTGGACAGTTGGAAGTGTCTCTACTAAAACCTCTTTGGTCGAGACACTTTGGACTATCTCGGCCAAAGGCTCTTTGGCCGAGGCAGTTGGAAGTGTCTCGGCCAAAGGAGAGCCTTGGGCCAGATTCTGTCCTGTATTCTGCGTAGATTTCGAAATCCAAACTTTGTGGCTTGAATTAATCTTTTGGCTGATTTCAACTATTATGCCTTGCGTATAACAGCACGTGCATGAGCGGCACGTGCACGACGCTTTTGGGCACGCTCCTTCTTCGTCAAACGGGTCCTCTTCACGAGAATTCAGTCCTCTTTGATGGGAGTGCTGAAAGTTTGGGATTGAGACGTTGCGGTTTCTTGACGCCTCTGATTATATGAGTTCATATAATAGTGAACTCTATCCGTCAACTCCATGGCCTTTGCAAATTGGTCGGACATCTTCTGAAGTTGCCTCTGATGAGCCCTCTTCGTCAGAGTTGTAGAGATCTTGTAAGATGACTCTTTCTTCGGAATAGAGCCACCATGAGCAGAGCTTCCAACTTTGCAATTTGCCGGGGTACTGTTGCAAGGGGAAACCTCAGTCACAATTGGGTGAGATTCATCACTCTTTGCGACAAGTCAGACTTCCCTCCTTGGAGATGAAATCCTCCCATGCTTACGAGATGAGGAGGATTTTGATGAAGAGGAGAAGAGGTACTCTTCAAATTTGGTTTGATCGAAGACGTAATCCAGTCCATCGACCATGAGTTCGGCTTGATCGTTGTCTGGCTGCGACACCATAGCCTCAACGTTGAGACTATTGGCTCTCACTGTGGTCACCAACGTGTTTCCGCCGAGAAGAGGCTTCTTTGTAGTTTCCATTTCAAAACGTTTCAAAATGAAAACAAATGAAAGATTACACGTGTACCTCTCTCTAATACAAAGAAAATCATCTTACTCTCTTACAAAATACGTACAGAAATCACTACGTAGCGAGCTCCTGCTTGCGTAGGTTCTTTGCTTGTGCTGAGGACGTGTCGTCCGTGGACCACCGAGCAACGATCGTCGAATTGACGGGGTTGAGTTTATGTTCGCTAAGGCAACAATAACATAAGCAAATATCTTAGCTAAGTAAGATATCTAATCTTCCCACGATTTAAGGCGAAGCTTAAACTCGAGGAATCTCCCAATGAAATATTCTTGAACTCTTTCTCTGCTCCTTTTCTAAAATCTCTAGCTCTCTCCAAAATTCTTTGATCCCCTTCTCCAATGGGTGTAGAGAGCTATTTATAGCCTTTAGGAGGTGTAACTGTTGAAAAGAACACAAGTTGTGATCTGCCAGAATTGCATAGTGGGCCAGACACTTTTTGTGTCTAGGCCCAAAACTATCTCGGCCAAAGAGGTCGGGCCTCCCCCTATTGTAATTGCTCCTTCCCTTTTTGAGGTATGTTTAATACCCCATTTATGTGCTTAGTGGGCGTTTTTCAAGGATGTAAGCCCCCACTGATGTAGATAAACATCCCCACGTGCTGAAAAGGTCAAACGGGCCCCATAAATATTAATAAAACACCTATAAAATGTTTCAAACACTTTTGGTGTCTCGACCATTGCCGAGACACAATAAGTGTCTCGGACATGGCCGAGACACAACATGTGTCTTGAACATGGCAGAGACACAACATGTGTCTCGGTCATGGCCTAGACACAACATGTGTCTTGCACGTGCATGTGTCAGTTTTACCCCTGCAGTTAATTTCCTTAGGTTTTGATGACTTCATTCTTCAATCTTCTCATAATTAAATCACACTTGGGGTTCATCAGCAATTTTCAATTCCTACACCCACATCATTTCCCTTCTTGCTATAGTAAGACAAATTAAGCCTTGGCTTTATCGATTCTGTTGGTCATAATTGACCATTTCCATCCTTATAGTAAGAATGGGGACAAACCCATCTTCAGCTTAGATTTCTAGCATTGGGCCGAATTTGAGAGTCACCATATCGGCGCTGACTTTCTTTTGCTCAGGCTTGAACTTGAAGATTCCAGACTTGATGAGAGTCTAAATTTTATCCATGAGGATGTAACAGTTCTTCTTCTGATGTCTCAACATTCTGTGACAAAGACAGTAATTGGGGTCATCCGTCTTTCTGACTTCTTCAGGTCGTCAGGCTTCAGGAAGCTTTAACCGATTACCCTTGTTGAGGACATGGAAGATAGCCATTGTGTGCTAATCTTTGAAAGAATAGTTGTGTTGAATATTCTTCCTTGGTTCTCTTTTTTGGTTGTTGCGCTTCTGAACCTCAACTGCGAAGCTTTCTTTAGCTTTCGGTTAGGAGGTTTGCCCTTGTTGTCTTTGTTGCCCTTGAAGTTGGTGCGGAACTCGAATTTGTTGAAATCTTCTGATGACTTCTCTGGTATCTCAGCTTGTTCCATCAAATCCTTCCATGTATAGGCTATAACAGTGCCCATGTGAGCTTCTATCCGTCCCACAAAATTGTGTCGACAAGTTTGAAGTAACATCAGTAAAGGCATATCTCGACATTGCAATGTCAGATTGCGGTATCTCTCGATGAATTTTCTAATCATCTTATTTCAGCTTTGCTTTTCGGAGAGGAGTTTGGCCATGTTAACATCAGACAATTGCTCATGGAATTGTGTGAGAAATTTTGATTCTAGATCTACCCAGAATTTGATTGAACCTTCAAGCAAATTTTGGAACTAATTGAAGGCTACCCCCTAGAGGGTGCCAATGAAAGGTCATGCATTAATGGCATCGTTACCCACTACATTCCCAGTTAGTTGGTAAAAGTAGTAGATATGTTGGTTCTGAGAACCTTTGCTATCAAATGTATGCAACATTGGTGGCTTGAATATTATCGGATAGGGAGCCATGTCCCACTCGATGGGATAAGGTCGGGTAATTATGACCTTCTTGAGCTCAGTTCGCTGAGAAAGAACATTGAGCTATTTTTGGATATCTTGCAGGGTCTTTGCTTCCTTACTTAGCTTCAGAGGGGCCAACAGTTCTTATCCTAAGTAGTCAAAATCCGCATCGCCTTGATGTGCTTGATCTTCTTCTGGAGAGGTTTTGTTGATTGGCTTTTTCCCCTTTGAAGAACTTGGGTGATGTTGGATGCTGATAAGAGTTGTTCAAACATATTTTCCAAATGCTCAAGTCGCTCATCTGAATCTCTCTTTTAAGCTTCCATTTAAGCAAAAAGGTCTTATTGATCTGTTATGTCTGCCTCCCATTGTTATTCTTGACTTGAACTAGGGGTCGCGTTTGATGATATGGCAGAGTTAGCGTCACTAAAAGCAAGTTGGCCAACTTGAGACGGAGTCTGCAGCGGTCGCGTTTGGAAGGAGGAGTGTCAAAAAGAATGGCTACTCTTTACCTTAATCTGATGTGACAATACACACCATCAATCTCCAACAATATGCCTCCGATACCAGGGAGTACATTGGGTAAGGTGAGCTATCTGTACCTTCTTCCTCATCCCTAGAAGTTACACTAGTCATGTTGACGGTGAATTCTTGGGGTTTACCCTTTTCAGTTCGTCATCGTTTAGTCCAAGCCTTTGAAGACTCAAGGTCATGACTAAGACAGTTGAAAACCGATTCCTTTTTAGGAATAGCTTTACGTCGATAATTCTTTTGAATTGCTGTGACTACTTCTATGAGGGTCGTACAATGTTGACATCGGTGAGCTCTTTTTAGAGACAGGAACTCTCTTAAGTCACTAGTAGTTCCAAGTTGAGGGCACCTTTCAGAGCCAACTTCGCTATCTTTAACCTTGGCGTGTGAACATCGCTTATGATGATGCTGGCTACACTTTTGTCTAGTGAATTTAGACATATCATCATTGATGATGTTATTCCCTTGTGGGAATTTAGATGAGGGATTACCCCCATTCTTAGCTTCTATTGAGGAAGCATTGCGAGCATCACAAGATGCTTTAAATCAAACTCCTAAAGTAGTTGTGGACTGATGTCTGAGATCAAAAGACGTAATAATGTTTTGACCTTCGCTTGAGATGATGGTTGAGTTTTCTTCACTCTGGGTTTGTTTGGCTTCCCGCTAAGCTCAAACTGTCTTTGGCGAAGGTCACTTTTACATACGTGGGGTCGGTTTAGACCCGAGATTCGCACTACGGTGAATTTTATGGCAACTGCGTACAGTTGCCATTGATGAAGATTGGTTCATGAAAATGAATTCCTCGAACTTTAGTTGGTCAAATTCAATGACCAATGATTCAGCAAAAGACCCAAGTGTTTTAGTGTCGGTGTGCAACACGATTTTCTCGTTAGAGGAGAAAGAAGTTCCCAGCGGAGTCACCATCCTATTTTGGGTCTTTTATATTATAATTGACACAGATTACAATTGGAAGACTTACAATGAAACGGAGAAAAAATTTATATTTCCTGGGGATTCTTTTTTGTGTGCCAATGGAACGTCGATCCTATATTCCGTTGACACACCGACTAAGATGATGGGTCTTTTGCTGTTGATAAAAACTTGGTTGCTTGGAAGATAACTGAGTCTTCTCTTAGCACCGAAGCTGGGTTGATCTCTTGATTATTTCGTGCAAGTGGGTTGATCTTCCAAATGGGTTTATCATCCATTTTATCTCAAGATGCCAAGAACAAGCAACACTGCATAACTAATATTATAGCACATAAATGGGAGCTAAAGAATCACAAAAATAAGCTTGAATGAAACAAAATTATAAAATCAAATGAATCTATTTTCTTGAACTGAGCACGTACTTTTAGAGGTTGGGCACTCACGCGGATACCGCATCAACCAAGTACTGATATCAGATTGAGAAATTAAATATGAAAATCACCTTTGGAAAACCCGATTGGGTGTGTGCACTCATAGTTTGGGTGCGTGCGCTCAAATACTATAAACTAAACTGCTCTCAGGTATTTCACTGAGCACATGTGCTAGACAGATCAAGCATATATGCTCGATCTGAAATATGCTAGTTTCAAATTGTTATCCACCAAATACTTCCTTGATTCTAAACCAAATAAAAAATCAACTTCAACCTAAGTTTTCTACTGCTAAGGGGAATCTATTCCATCAAATTTGACATCAAATGATTAAGTATTTCTAAATTCAAGATTAGAGCCCTCTAGCTCACAATCCAAACTAAAAATGGGGGAGAACTAGGGGTGCTAAACCGTATCCATATCCAAGGAAATATCTATAACCGTATCCTAACAGATATGGTTACTCAAATCTATAACCGATAGGATATGTTTACGGATATGATTTTGAAATATCCGGATCTATATTTGAAATATCTGAATACATATTAGTCATATTCTTACGATAGTTTTAATTCTTAGATTATGGTATTGTGGTTAATTTTGATGATCAATATGTCTAATCTTAGCTTTTCAGTTATAATGAACATATTAACAAACTCTTTTGTATCACATGAACTAAGTTTTTCTCAATACTATCTAGTTTCTCATATCAGTTTTGTATCCGCATGCATATCCACTTATATATCTGCATGTATATCTGTAACTGTACCCGCTTTTAGAGGATATGGATATCAATTTTCCTTGCCGAGGTATATTCATAACAATATCTGTATCTGAGATGGGTAAGTGGATATGAATATGGTAAGCATCATATCCGAGCCATATTCGAACCGAATGCACCCCTAGGGAGAATCCCTTATCCAATATAACTCATAACTATCCAAAAACATCTAGAGATTACAAATTACTCAAAATCCATGAAAATCTCATTAAAAACATGGATCAAAGACTCTATCTTACAAAATTAATATATATCTACAACATTAGGTTCCTTCTCCTTGAAAGATATCCACCTCTTAGGGAGATCCTCCTCTTGATCAAATCCCTTGAAAATAAAAAACAAATCCTTTAAAACTCTAGTTTATATCAATAGCAAGAGGAGAATGAGACCTCCAAAACCTATAAATCTAAATTTTTAAAAATAAAATCCTTGAGCATTAAAGCACTTATTTTGGGTGTTGATGCAAACCTCTCTCGGCCTCCATTCTCTCTAATCTTATAAAGGAGAGGATTTGGGACATTTATGAGATATTAAAAGGAGGGGAGGTTTTGGTCAAATGGGTATCCATCTTATTGGAACTAATCCAATAAGCCTATTTGTCATAATAATTTATTTATCTCTTTCTTAAAGGCCTAAACTTTATGAAAACCCCAAAAATCTATTTTGAAACCCAAAAGACTAATTTGGTAAAATATAAAACAACATATGTATTTTACCAAGTGCATGACACGTTTCAAAAATCAAATATTTGAACAAATCGAAAGCTTCAAACTTATTCAATCGGGATCTATGATCAAAATTTGCTTGGACTGGGTAGGGTCCTTATAGTTGCTCTTCAAGCCAAAGTTATCGAAATAAGGGTATTATATAATGTTATGCAGCGAGATCAAGAAAGCCAAAAGCAATGGTTTTGGCAAACCGCACCCCTTTAAGTGGGATAATATACTATATGCCCTGAACTACAAGCCGATCCATTTCTAACATTTTGGTCATGGTTCGACGCAGCAGCACATTTACCAATTTGGGGAATGATATATTCCTAGGAAAGCTCCTAAGAATAGGAACTCCATTCTAGCTGTTATATTGAAGAACTGGTTGCAAAGAACCATTGGTCACATTCAAGAAGTTGGTGTACATGATCTCATCCCAGCTTTGCAACATATCAAGGATGATTTCCTGGGTGCGGTGGAGGAATGGAGAATGATTCAATCGAAAGGATGTGACCCAACTCCAATCCCAAGACAATCAGATCATCAAAGACTACGAAGCTAAGCTTGAAATGGTAAAGATGATGAGCAATGCAAGTTGCAAAGGGCGTTTGATGTGATTAAGAGCGGGGAGAGAATTCTCATGAAAAATTGACTAGGGCTTGAACATGCCAAAGAGCAAGATGCTAAACTCGTGGGAGAACGAGACCGACTTGAACATCCCCTTGCTGCCAAGAAGGAAGCAATAGAGCCTGATTATCAGAATTTGCAGCTCTCTTTGAGACGATGTTTAAGCAGAAAGCGAAGGAGGTCCTTGATGACCTGCTGAAAGCATAGGGAGCATCGATGAAAGATCTTCTATCTAAAGAATGGATTGGGCTATCATTTCTCTTCCCTTTTCTATACCCACAATTTTAAATATCATTTTGTATACAATTTTTTAGAATATCAATGAAAGTTGCATTTTTTGTGGGCAAATAACTCAAATTATTTTGAGCTGACTTACTAGCTCTTCATCAAAGCTAACTAACAACATTAACACTAATACAAACTTAGTAACCATAAACTATAGAATGTACAATTCCTTTCGAATTACTAAGTTGTATATAAACCCCACTTTACAATCGATCTTTTAAAAAATTAAGAAACATTAATTTCATTAAAAGCATAATTTAAAATATCAAAAAATATAATAAAAATCAAATATAAACTTTTTCAATTTATTAAAAGTGAAAACAAGTTACATATAAAAAGATGTAAATAGAACAAAAACAAATGCAATTGTAATCATAATTATAGATTGTAGAACTAAAACTGAACTAAACTGCTGCAACTATAGTCATTCTGTATAACAGTTACAATGATTCATTTTTATGTAAGTGAGAGATATATCACAAATACAATTGCAAGCTACCAAATGTAACTGGAATAAATGTAAAGTAGAGTACCTCTTAACGTGATCTAAAGTATAGTTTTACTAATTATATATGATTGAGGGGTTTATGTAAAAATCTTTGAGTGTAGAGTCAAAAACCTCAAAATGAGGAGGGTGGGTTGTGGTTTAGGGGGTGAGGGGGAGGGTTGGGGTTGCGTTTTAACCAAAGGTTGACCCCCACTTATTTTTAACCCATGTGCTTTCATAAAAACCTATACACCCAAAATACAAGTACCATTTATTTTTAAGCCCAAAATATCCAATACAAGCCATTTGTATATTGCATTTCTCTAAAAAAGTTGAAAACCTAGGAATACCCTCTTGTCTTCTTTATTCTCCATTCTATTCAACTTAGCCTTCAACCCATTTAGTGATCTCCTACCCTCTCTTCTCCCTCCCTCCTCTAGCTTAATATGTCCTATTTTTAATTGATCAAATTCTACCTCTTCATTATGTCCTATAATTGATAGTATAACTCTTTATGGACAAATTATAGATGTTTATTTGTATAGTATAACTCTTTATGGATTCTGTCACTCTACTAACGAAATTAAAATATAGAATATATGTGCAAGAAATTGTCTAGGTTTAATAAGAAAAAGATATTATATGTGCAGGTGCAACTATAATAAATTAAGTATGAAAACTTAACATGTCTAGACTTGGCTCTTCAAATTATAGCTCTTTATGAGATATTGTAGCTCTTAATCCCAGAAGTATAACTTCTTAATGCAAAATGTGACTTTTTAGGGGGAGGCAAGGTATTGCTTTTTATGAGAGCAATACAGTCCTTTATGTGAAAAGTATATTTTACTAAGATATACATTAAAGCAAAATCAAATAGCTTTAAAATTCACCAAAGGATGTCACATCAGCTTCCTCCTTCACAATTTTTTTTGACATGTGTCATCTCATCTAAATTGTCCATGGCTATAGCTATAATATCTCAACCTTTAATTTAAATATCTCTATATATAGTAAAATATAATTTTTCATCAATCACCGTATCTTTTGTACCAATTCTAATTATCACTCAAACAAATCCCATTGGAGAAAATCTTTGAGATGCTTCTTCTCTGAAAAATAACATTTTTATGGTTTTTATTCTTATCAAAAAATATTTCTCTGATTTTAATTCTACAACCCACGAGTCGCTTTAGCTTAGAGAAAGAAAAATAAAATTTTAGGTATTTATTCTACAACCCTCTAGAATATTGATCATTATCATCGAAAATTTGAAGATTGGAGAATGTCCACCATCTAACTATCGGCAAGTTTAATTTTGGTATAATACTCTATACACCTTTTAATATGTTGAATTTTTTTATATTGAAAAGTTATTTTTATCAATAATTCGATGCATATTTTCATTAAAATTTCTAGACTTGATTTATTGAATATATTAGAATAAACTATATTGGATTAACCTTCTAATTTATAGTTTATTTTATTATTTAGAATATTTAAAAAAAATTAAACTATTTTTTCTAAAATTAGGATTTTTTAACAAATATCAGAAAGTTTGAATTTTTAAAATACTAACTTTAATTAAATTATCAAATTTAGATCATGTTACTATTTTTTTTAAATTATTTCGAATTTAATACCAATTTCAAAATAAAAAACTTCCTAAATTTTTCAAAAACATTAATTATGAGATTAATAAATACTAAAATTAATTTCAATTTTCTTTTTTTTATTTTTCAATATTTCTAAAAATATATTTTTATTAACAATTATTTAATTTTAAAATTTCTAAACTTAATTTTACTTTTTGGTTTTTTTAATATTTCCAAAATTATATTCTATTCAAATTTTTTAGTTTTCCAATTTCTTATATTAAGTTGAATTTGTATTTTTTTATTTTTAGATTTTTGTGAAAATTTATTTTTATACCAAATTTAATACTACCTTTGAGATTAAATGATACCAAAATTAAAAAAATAAAAATTACCAAATTCAAGTTACCAAAATTTTGTATAAAAGATTCATATTTTAAAGAAATTAATGAAAAAAATCAATGAAAAAATCTAACTTTAATTAAATCACCAAATTTAGATCATCTTCCTATTTTTCAAATTATGTAGAATTTAATACCAATTTTGAAATAAATTAATTAAATTAATTCTAAAATTTTTTAAAATATTAATTATGAGATTAACGAATACCAAAATTAATTTAAATTTTTATTTGTTACTTTTAAATATTTCTAAAATTTTATTTTTATTCTAACTTTTTTAGTTTCAGAATTTTGAAATTCATTTGAATTTTCCATTTTTTATTTTTATATATTTCTATAAATTTATTTTTATGTGAAAATTTTTAGATATTTTTAAAATTTTATTTTTATACCAAATTTAATACTAATTTTGAGATTAATTATTACCAAAATTTCAAAAAACTTGAAAATTACTAAACTTATGTTACCAAATTCAAGTTACTAAAATTAGGCATAATATATTCATATTTTAAGTAAATTAATGGAAAAATTATAAATTTAATTTTATTGCCAAATTTAGTTGAGCTCCTATTTTTCAACTTCTTCTAAATTTAACACCAATTTTGAAATAAAATTAGTTCTAAAATTTTTCAAATACAGTTATTATGAGATTAATGAATACAAAAATTAAGTTAAATTTTTAGTTTTTTTATTTTTAAACATTTGTAAAAAATGTTTTAGTTGTAGAATTTCTAAAATTAATTTGAATAATGGATTTTTTATTTTTAGATATTTTTGAAATTTTATTTTTATTCAAAATTTCTAAAACAAATAATTCATAAAAATAAAGAAATAGTGTCAATTTTGCTAATTTTAGATTTTTGAATTTCTTGTATATAGACAATATGAAATTGATAAAAATATTCTTTAGTATGATGGAAAATAAATGATATTTTAAAATTCCTTAATATCCTATGATTTGAATCAATTTTTTAAACACTAATAATATTAATCATGGACTAAATAATCATGTTCTATTTAATTTTCAGATCTTGGTTATAAGTGGCAGATTTTTATTTTGATTTATGATTATAACTAATTTTTTTATTATGTTTAATATTGCATGCCACGATTTAAAAATAGTTGCATTGAATATTAGAAATAAACTCAATAACTGAGCTCGGATGTTGGTAGATTTCCTATTAAATTAATCTGTGTAAAGTATTTTTAATCATTACTTTTTTAGAATATAATATTTCAAATCGTAGTTCTTAGAATAATATTTGCAACAAATATTTATCCTGAGTTATGATTATATCTTATTTCAATTTTTTATTATGTTTAAAAATGCAGGTCGTGATTGGAAAATAGTTGGATTTAATATCTAAAATGTAAGATAATTTCAATAACTAAGTTTGGAAATTGGTAAATTTCCTGTTATTTTAATTTGTGGAAAATATTTTTAATTTTTACTTTCATAATATAATTTTTTGATCATAATTTTTAGATTAATATTTTTAACAAATATATTTTTTTAATTTATGACTGTAGTTTATTTCTATTTTATTTTATGTTCAATATTACAGGTCGTGATTTGAAAATAGTTGGATTGAATATCAAAGATGACTTTAATAACTAAGCTCGGATATTAGTAAATTTCCTATTATAATATTTACTAACATGATTTATTTGAATTACGATATTTCTTGATTTCTAAAAATTTCTTGAGTGTACTATTATATGCAAAATATCATGATTTATTTGAATTACTAAATTTCTTGAATTCTAAAACTAAGTTGGATATCAAAGATGACTTCAATAACTAAGGTCGGATATTGTTAAATTTCTGATTATAATATTTACTAACACGATTTACTTGAATTATGACATTTCTTGAATTCCAAAAATGTCTTGAATGTACTGTTTATATATACACTATCATGATTTACTTGAATTACAAAATTTATCAAGTCATAAATATGTTTTTCACAAAAGTTTTTGGCATATAATAAAATTGAAAGTGCAAATTTGCCTCAAAATGTTTGTATTTCTAACCTTTTTAGAAAAAATATTTCTCAAATTTACATGCTATTTTAAATTTAATAATGATTAAGAAAATAGTTAATTTCATAATATTCTGAAATATTTTTTTAATTTTGAATTTTACTACTTAATTTTTTTTATGAAAATAGGATTTTATTCACATATTTTAGTTTTTATATTTTCTAAAAATATATGTGTTAGTTCCTTTGTTTTGATGATGTTTTAACAAACAATTTATAACTAATATTGTTTGTCTACTAATATTGTTTGTGTTTCTGTATTCATCCTAGGCAAACAACAGGTTGGAGGATGGATGGATTGCGCCATAATGATCATATCAAATGGAGGTTGGCGGAGTAACGGAGTGAAGCTACACTTTTCAAGTCAAGATCCAATCAAGCTTCATC
>JBAKGM010000326.1:26904927-26916002 GCA_037177215.1 Asparagus racemosus | reverse complement strand
CTATAATTTGGCGATAATACAGGTTTCTATCCACAATTAACCCATTGTTCAATTACCTAGTAGGCTACAAGTCTTTCCTGCTTGGATATTGGGGTTTGGAACTAGGAGGTCAGCTTTCCCTCATTAAGTCGGTGCTGAGGGGGAGTATTGAATTCATCACTGACCCATCAACCAACATTGTAGCCACATAACCCACTAACTAACACTGTAGCCACCTATCTCCTACAGTGTATACCTACCACTTCACAAGGCCTATAAAAGGCCCTCAAGGCTTCAATGAGAGCATCATCCCAATAGCAGGAGAAAAACAAATAGAGAAATAAAGGGAGAAAAATAAATAGTGAGTATTTGTAAAAGAGCGTACTAGTTTGTAGTAGAGAGTGTTTGTATTAAAGAGAGTATTGAGTGTTGTACTACTAAAGAAATAATAGCAAAATATTTCTTAGTATCCACCAATATTCTCAACTCAACAAGTGGTATCAAAGCCACTCTCATAAATCAACATAGGCTGGTAAATTGAATATTAAATAATTGCATATGACTTTTTGGAACTCTTGAAATCAATATTCAAACCAGTTTTATCTTTATATTAAAATGTTCAAGGGTTAATTGTGGATACACCCCTTGTATTATAGCCCCAATTACCAATAGGTCCTTTGTAGTTCTATTTGTACCTGCAGATAGATCCCCTGAGTGAACTTTTTTTATTCTTTTAAGAGTAAAAAAAAAAGAGATTCACTCACGGGGTCTATCTTGACCATAGTACAGGGGGTGTATCTATAATTTGGCGATAATACAGGTTTCTATCCACAATTAACCCATTGTTCAATTACCTAGTAGGCTACAAGTCTTTCATGCTTGGATATTGGGGTTTGGAACTAGGAGGTCAGCTTTCCCTCATTAGAACTGCACTTAAAAAGTACTTTCTTTCCCACATGAGAAAAAGTCAAGTGCCCATAGATTGCCTTCTTGAAGTAGCAAGCTTTTATTTAGAGACACCTTAAGGGTTGACTTAAGATATATAGGAGATTCTAGTGGATCATCTTTTCATGTAGTCATTCCACTTGTATGGAGACCTACAAAAAATAAACTTATTCTAATGAGTTTCTTTCCAAGTATTTCCTTTGTTTGAATTTTTTTACTTAGTCTAAGATAAGTCATGATCCAATTGAATACTTTGATCTACTTCTAATGCACATGTAGCCCCTAGAAATAGTTTAGTTCTTTGCCTTACGTCTTTGATAATGTAAAGTAGGAGGATCACTTGTTTAAAGGAGGTTCCTGAGAACTTTTAGCCTATAGTATCAAGTCTATGTAAAATCCCGGTAAATATAATAGTACACATAACCATAATTACAATAACAAGCGTATGTCTTGTCCTGTGTTGTGAATTTAAGATGATTTCTTATGCAAGTTTGAAGTAAATGTAATAGTACACTTAAACTGTAATTGCAAAAACAAGCATAGCTCTTTTCCTGTGTTGTGAGTTTAAGATGATTTTTAAGCAAGTTTGAACCGAAGTTTGAGGCATGTATAGTAAGCTTTTTAGGCTCTACGTAGAAATAACTGAGGAATTGTCTTCCTTTCAACTATTATAAAAGTTCATGTATCTTCGCTGAAGGCCATTTGATTTTGTAACATTTTGGTGCCTATTAGAAAACTCTAAAAACATTTTGGTGCATATTATAAAATTCTAAAAACATTTCATAGTTCTACAGTTTGTTTATCATGTAGTAAATTAATAGCAAAACCAAGCATCGAACAATATAAGCAATGCATTGCTACTTGAAGAACAAGGTAAATAATGAGACCATTTTAGTATTAGAAAACTGGTACAAAATCCATGTTGAGTCAGGATAATATGGGTAGAAGAATTACTACTTGAAAGAACAAGGAGATCATAGCTTAATAAATTTTTTCTTCCATGTGGTTGACTGTGGCACAAAACATAAGATACACTTTTGTTTTAGAAGTTGACATATGAAGTTTGAAGTTGCGAGAGAGACTTTTTCGATCCTGTTGTAAGGGTTTTTACATCAAAACCAGATTCACTTTTACTCAAATTGACACTTACCACCTTTAAATTTTTTTAATGTAAACTATATTTACTTGCTAACATGTTTGCAATGTCACACCTAATCCAGTTTTCAGCCAAAAAATACGTGAAATGACCATTTTACCCTCATCATTTTCTTATTTTTTTCATCTCCTTCCTTACAAACCCTAACCCTAGCCCTAACCCTAGCCTCCTCGTCCTCCTCTTCTCCCTGTCTTCCCTCTCCCTCCTCCCCCAACTCCCCTCCCCCTCTCTCTCTCTCTCGTCCTCTCTCTTCCTCCCCGACCTCCCACTCTCCCATTCCTTCCCAAGTGGATTAGGGTTAGGGTTTGGGGGAGGTGGCAGCCATGGGTTAGGGTTTTGAGGGAGGTGGCGGTCATGGGCTAGGGTTAGGGCTAGGATTTGTAGAAGAGGAGGATGGAGAAGGTTAGGGTTAGGAGTTGGAAGGAAGAAGATGAGAGTAAAATGGGAATATCTAATTTTTCGTGGACAGTAAAAAAAAAGTATGACATTGCAAACATGTTAGCAAATAAATGTGGTTTACGTGAAAAAAACTTTAAAGGTGGTAAATATCAATTTAGGTAAAAGTAAAGGTGGTTTTGATGTAAAAACCCGTGAATCACAAATGCAGACTATTCTTCTTATGAAAGAAATATTGCTGAAATGTTACATGATTCAGTGAAGACCATTGATTATTAATCAATTAGTTCTTTTACTTTTATTAGCCATCTCGTTTGTTGTGCCATGATTTCTTATATACCACTTGTAGAAGTTGGGAATGATTTTCCAATCATTGTGTGTTGATCAATCTGTCATTTGAAGTTGCATACTGGTCTTGCTTCAATTGGACTTATGGATATAGCACAGAAGTAATAAGTTAAACTATTAATTACGTGTTAAGGCATTCTGATGTGGAAGGAAATTATAAGCATTATAATAAGCCTTCTATGAAAATGTCAATTGGTAGGTGGTGGATTAAAGAGTGTCCAGAATTGAGTATGCTTAGTGAAAATAGGGTCAATTGGAGTGGCTATTGGATTCATAACAAGTCCAGAAAACCTACAACTAGTGCAAATCAACTTGACTAAGAAATCAGAGTTTTTTTTTTCCTTTCCAAATTGGACAGCTTAATTTGTAATTAGTAATCAACTCTGTCTAAGCATTAGATATTTCTCCAAAATTTTGGAAGCCAAATTTCAGTCTGCGTCAATTCTTTTGGAAGACACACGTTCACAAACACCTGATGGCTCCCCACCCCATGACAACCTCACGGCCTCAAAACCTCGAAGATACGGTTGTTCTTAATGATCTTATTGAAGAGTTCTCTTCCTCTCAAAATTTTTGGCAACTTGTTCAGGAGGGACATATCGCTATTTTGATGGATTGTATCACAGCATAGATAAGAGCCCTCTCAACTTGACATTTCACAATGATTCTTGTGACCAAAATGGTTACTGACTGCCTGAGCAGCACCCTCAAATTTCTCGTGGGATCATTACAGATTTCCTGATGAGCTGCTCTTGCAATCCCTGCCCACTGCATTAATAGTAGTGCACCTAAAATCTTGCCTATCCTTGAATTGGGTGCGATATTGGTTCTTCCTCAGTGTACCATTAACGCGTTGAGCAGGAACCACTTGCTACTACCTCCATTGCACGTCGACAATCGATCATTGATTGCATCGACGAGATCTGGGATCTCGTATATACTCCTAAGAGGCAGGGTGTTACATACCATTAAAACATACTCTTAAGAGACAGGGTGTTTAACATATCATTAAACCAATGACTCCTTGATGTCTCTCTCCTCTCTGAACGGCGATGTCCTCTTCGTCAACTTCCAACCTCGCCGTGGGCCTCACTCAATTCAACTACGAGATCTGGGAGTTGATGCCACATTTGAGTGATAATTTCTCAATGAGAGCTTTACCTCACTCGTATCCTTTTTTTTCTATTTAGAACGGCAGCATATCGTTGCTTTACACTGTATGATTTCTCCAGCTACGTACACCTGTAACTAACATTTCCCCTCCTAAACTCTGTCGTAGAGTTAGATCAGACTTATCCAAAAGAATTTGAACTAAGGTAAGTTAGGAGCTCGCAGCATATGCTTTTTACTCTGGAATAGGGGAAGTAATTTGTCCAAGACGATTATTTTCTGTTCTTTTCATTTCATGGGGACTTGTTCTACCTTATACGGACAAATTTGAATGCGTATAGTAAAAGACAAATACATCATACCACCGACATTATTTTCATATCACCTGTCCTCCTTATCTCGTAAGTGGGATTCCGCGGAGTAGTTTTTTGCCAGTGTTATCGTATACCTACAACAAATGACTGTTTCACCCAAAAATTTGATCTGTTGACGATAGGAAATAGAGAAAGAATCTAATTAAATGAAGTTGGTTATCATCGAGCAGAAGTTAGAAATTGTCACAGCTCAAAGATCTGAATGAATGAATGAAAGTGAAGGAAACAAAGAGATAAAACGTCTTTCAGAGTAACTTTAAGAGGGAATTAATTGCATATAGACCCCATGTGCTATCACCGACTTGAGCTTACTAACCCTGTAGTTCTGTTGTTGTTGTAGACAGACTCCTAAAAGGAGTTACTATTGTTGTAGATAGATCCCCCGAGTGAAAACCATTAGTTGTAGATAGACCCCCTGTTCACTTAGGGGGTCTATCTATAACAATAGGGGTAATAAGTTTGAATTAGCAATAGTATAGGGGTCTATCTGCAATTAACCCTTTCAATAGTAATGGATCTAATTCGACAATTATTACTTAAGAAGATTTGATTCTGAAAGCAAGTCCTGAAACCGGTTGATTATTTTAGAAGGCGCTAGAAGATAAAACCAACGAGGCATGTTGATGCATCACATTCCCCTCTTGCATGTTCAATATTTAACCATGATCATAACCAATAGGCGTCACATAATTTGTCCTATATATTTAGGATCAATTTTGAAATAACAAAACGAAGTAACATGGAAATCCCTCCAAATGGTGAGTAATTTGAACAAAAATCTCCCCAAACTTAAACCCAATTATGGCCTCCTCTAAAATTTAGCTTTCACACGTTCGTTGGAACTTTAAAGCAATCAAATCTCTCAACCAACTACACACATCTTGGTTGCTACAGAAGACAAACACACAGCAACGGCGCCATGTGCACTGAACGTGATCATGTGATGCCTCTGATCAACACTGACGCAACCAAGGATAATGCATTCAAACTCAAAGAATCCCCTAATAAACAAATTTGCAAGAGAACATGGGCTATGATGAGGTCCCTCTCTATGAGTGAGGCCAAGTCCAATAATAAAACTGTGGGTGGAGGCCGCAAGTTATGGGGATTGATTGCATCTATATCACATGCACAGGCTTTTGTTCCACAGGCCTCGTCCCTATTTAAGTACCACACTTGTGTTGCATTCCTTAACTGTCTCGTCTAAGTTTGCATATTCGAAGAGGAAAAGAAGCAAGAAGTGATGAAGATGAGTCTAGCATTACTAACAATTTTGGTTGTCTCGGTGACGAACTGCATTTTCTCTCCGGTCAAGGGTTTCTCACCGTCTGGGTGGAGCAAGGCGACGGCGACATTCTATGGTGGAAGTGATGCATCGGGAACCATGGGTATGATTCTTTTATCGTCTTTTTATTTACCTACTAGTTTTTAGTAAGAGGTTGGCTCTCAACGGATCATATAATTATGTGCAGGAGGGGCCTGTGGATACGGAAACCTGTACTCAGCTGGGTACGGGACCAGGACTGCAGCTCTGAGCACCGCTCTGTTCAACGATGGAGCTGCTTGCGGCCAGTGCTATAAGATCATATGCGACTACAATGCAGATCCCAGATGGTGCATCAGGGGGAAGTCCATAAGAATTACCGCGACAAACTTTTGCCCGCCAAATTTTGCGCTCCCTAGCAATAATGGCGGTTGGTGTAACCCTCCTCGTCAGCATTTCGACATGGCTCAGCCTGCTTGGGAGAAGATCGGTATTTACCGTGGAGGAATTGTTCCCGTCCTCTATCAAAGGTTTTTACTTCTTTCTTGGTAAATTTTTTTACCAGGTTCCATGTATCAGTACTGACTTACAAGTTATCTACTTATCACAGGGTTCCATGTAAAAAACATGGTGGCG
The DNA here is from genome assembly GCA_037177215.1 of Asparagus racemosus. Lineage (NCBI taxonomy): Eukaryota > Viridiplantae > Streptophyta > Magnoliopsida > Asparagales > Asparagaceae > Asparagus > Asparagus racemosus. Next base: position 26,909,794 of record JBAKGM010000326.1, on the reverse strand, counting down.
TGAGATTCACCATTAACGGGCGCGACTACTTCGAGCTTGTGCTCGTGACCAACGTCGGCGGCAGTGGATCGATCCAATCGATGTCTGTCAAGGGATCCAATACTGGATGGATGTCAATGTCAAGAAATTGGGGGGCAAATTGGCAATCAAATGCCTACTTGAACGGGCAATCTCTCTCGTTTCGTGCCACGACGACTGACGGACAGACCCTTGTGTTCCCCAATATCGTTCCTTCGCACTGGGGTTTCGGCCAAACTTTCTCCAGCCGTTCGCAATTCTCTTGAGGAAGAAGAAGATTATATATGGGATTCAAGATTGAGGTCCATTGAGGTCGGCAGAGGCGTGCTAACTTTTTTTTAACTACAGTTGCCCGCCAATCTTTATATATGAATTAATAATGATATTGATCCTTAACTTAAGGGCAAGAGCATCATTGATTTCCATCAAGAAATAAGTTGCACATGTTATTATTGCATTTGTGCAAGATTATGTTTATGTATCAGATTAAGTTGTAATTCTTCTGTTGAAGTGTAATCATATTATGCAAAAATGTAATACGAGACCTTTCCTTGTGTACATGTACAACTTGATTTGTCCATCAAATTGATTAAATAATAGAAGTTACTCATTTCTTTAGATGTCATTGCTTAATTATAGGCCAATATGTAATATGACTGCTTTTGACAATTGTTATGCACAATAATGTAGCCGTGATCCAAAAAGGTACTGCTGGTACCAACTTAAACTCCAAGTTAGATGCGGATATGAAGGCTAGGCCCAGTCCTAGTAGTTTTCTTAGAGACAAAGTTAACTTGGTGGGCAAGTCAGGGGTGTCTTTAAATAAGACGCCCTATTCTATGGTTTTAAAGTAGAGATAGGGAGAGAGACAATATTTTGTGATCAGGGTTTAACAGAGGGTGTAACTGGGTTCAAAGGTATTGTGAGAGAGAGAAAGTTTGGCAGTCTTTGTCCGTATAAAAAATTGTAATTTGGAGGTGATAGTGGATTGTTTTGATCCTGTGGTTTTTCCATGTTGCGGGTTTTCGACGTTAAATCTTGTGTGATTTTATTTGCTGCGTTTGGTGTTTTTCGGGGTTTTTGCGAGATCAAAAAATCTCAACAAGTGGTATCAAGCGGGGTTTGATGGTTCGTAGAGGTTCAAGCAGTGTGCAATTGGTGAAGGCGTCAGTGATCGAGGCGTGTTTATCGACATCGAGCGAACAAGAGAACTGGACACAAAAAACTATAGCGGTGAAAGTACTATAGCGGCAGAACACTGTTCACGTGGGGTAGGCTTTTGGTTAAAAGTTATTAAATCAAATCCGATGCTGCAGATTAATTTGTCTTCTAATCGAGGGTTTGGAAGCGGATTTTGGTGATCCAGAAGTCGTTCCTAAGATTTTTTGACGTGTTGAGTTCATTTTTGACTTCAATTTTATAAAATTTAATCTCTACAGTGACTGATTTGAATTTTGATTGTGGTTAGAGGATGATGACTTCTTCGAGTCCGAAGTTCGATATTCCACTATTCAACAGCGAGACAAATTTTGCAGTATGGCAGTGTACGGTTCAAGATATTCTTGTACAGTAGGGTGTTGATCAAGCTTTGGAGGAGTAAGGGAGATGTGACAGTTATCGAGAAAGGTCAAAATCTCAGGCCCGAGACCATAGCGAAAGGGAGTACTATTATTGCAGAGAGAAGGGTCACATTCAGTTTAGATGTTCTCAGACGCGAGATGATTTGAAGAGTATTAGACAAATGAAGCTTCAAGAAAATGGGAAGAAGGTGGACTTCTCGGTAGTTGTGTGTGATGAAGATGTGGTGTTGATGATGGAAAGTACGGGTACTGATGCGAGTAATACTTGGGTGTAAGATTCTGCAGCCTCTATGCATGTTTGCAACAACAAAAATTATTTTGACACATTAAAGACGGGTGAAGAATTTCACCACGTGATCGTTGGAAACAACGAGAAGATGAAAGTTAAAGGCGTTGAGAGTGTTCACCTTAAGCTTCACACTGGGATGGTTGGAATTCTTCGTCATGTGAGATATGTGCCGTTATGTGGTGCTAATTTAATTTCGTTGGAGGAATTGGCATTGCGCGGGTATAAGTATGTGGATGAAAGATAGTAGTGCAAAGTGTATAAAGATGGTGATTTTATTTTGCGAGGGAGGAAGAATAATAACTATATTTGCTATTTAGATGGGTGATTTATTAACGGTGTAGATGACTATTCTCAAACTCTTATATACAAGGAAGAAGTGAAGAACAAGAAGAAGAGAGTGAGTTTTTCTGAAGCAATTGAGACACTTGGAGACTTTTCGTCGAGGGATGATATGTTGGGTACTGACTTAAACTCCAAGTTAGATGCGGATATGAAGGCTAGGCCCAGTCCTAGTAGTTTTCTTAGAGACAAAGTTAACTTGGTGGGCAAGTCAGGGGTATCTTTAAATAAGACGTCCTATTCTAGAGTTTTGAAATAAAGAGAGAGAGAGAGACAATATTTTTATAATCAGGGTTTAATAGAGGGTGTAACCGGGTTTAAGGGTATTATGAGAGAGAGGATTTGGCAGTATTTGTCCGTGCAAAAGATTGTAATTTGGAGGTGATAGTAGATTGTTTTTGATCCCGTGGTTTTTCCCTGTTGAGGATTTTCCACGTTAAATATTGTGAGATTTTATGTGCTGTGTTTGGTGTTTTTTGGAGTTTTTGCAAAATCTAAAAATTTCAACAGGTACTATATCGAAAGCTGAGGCTCATTCTCTGTTCAATCAATGGATGTTGTCCTACAGTTTAAAAAAATATTACTATAAGATCTCTGCGATCGATGATTTGCATAGCGCATCATCATCGTAATTATTACCACACCAAACTACTACTGTCAATAGTTCGAAAAGTGCGACAATTGATATAGCTAACCATCACAGTCAGTTGTCACCCTGCAGCTAAGCCTTTAAACTTCAAGCTTGAGAAGCACCCTTTTCTACCTCATACTTGAAATTCTCTCCAAAAACAAACCCTCAAGGGATTCTCCTAGATGAGGTATGATCTTAATATGAATACTCATATCTCCTCAACATTTAAGTCGTTTGACCGGAACTTACTCTCCACATATGACTTATTTAGACGTCGAAGGGTCTTTGACTAAGACCTAGCCCTAGCCTGTAGGTTTTTTTTTTCTAGAGCAAGTTGTTTGCATCATCTTAGCAGTAGCTTTTAGCCCAATTTTCTAGTGCAAACGGCTAACCTCTCAATAGAGTGTCTCATTCCCAACTACATTAACACAATGACCATTTTCATCAATCCATCCAAGTTATGTTGCTTGGATACTACCATGTGGCTCCAAAGGTATGTGATAAACACTATCACATTTCTTTGTCTACAAGTTCGAACACCCAAAATATCATATTTCAAGATCTTGATTGTAGTAGAGAAGTTTCGTGGGTATTTATACAAAGTCGTAAGACTGTTTTTGTGTTTTGGGTATCCTTTCTATAAATAGCTATAAACCTTTTGCAAACATTTATTTATTTATATGAGAGTACGCATATGATATTGCCTCGGTTAATAGCAAAGAGAGAAACCATTTCTTCTTCTCAGTTCTACTAATGAGGGAATAATGATTCTCTGACCTTGGTTCGATTAAATACTCATTTGCATGATTTGCATTATGCGGCAAAGTACGCGGTCTAATTAAATTAGATGCTTTATATATTCTATTAAATCAAAGAGCGTTGGGGATGTAGCTCAGATGGTAGAGCGCTCGCTTAGCATGCGAGAGGTACGGGGATCGATACCCCGCATCTCCAAACTTCATATATGCTTTTAAAAAATAAATTTTCCTTATCAAAAGAGCAGTCCTCTTTTATTAAGGCCCAATCCGTTAGAACTAACCAATTCCGCCCATTGTAATTTTGTCAAATCCCGATCTTATTTCTTTTAAGACCATGGAGGTACGAGATCAATAACATTTATTTCCTGCTATTGAGAATATATCAGATATTATTATTTTCACAAAAATATTTATTTAATGAAATCGGATTACTACATTATATAGAAGCGCTGTTATTTACTTTGCCAGAACAGTTTTATTGTAAAACTATTTTATTTTCTTACAGTGTGATACTGTTATATTAAAAAATAAATAATATTATTTGTTGTAAAAGTAATAAGGATTTGAGTTAAAAAGGTGGACTTCCATAAATTTTGGCTCATCATATTTGGTTTTTTATAATCATTTATAAATCTGGATTGCAACATAGGTTTATGCACTTGAACATTTATGCTAGTAAACCCAGTCTTCAAGCAAAAGAAGAAAAATACGAAGATAAGATGTTTGCTTGGATTCTCTACTACATCAGATTAGTTAGCCTTTAAGACAAGGAGAAAGATATCAAGAATAGTTCGGTGGATGGAACTACTTAGGTCATATCATATTTTCTTCAAAAGCACGAGTTTGGAAAAACTTTCCATAATTAATATTATTCTTCACTATTTTAAACATTTTATTTAAATATTAATTTATTCTAATCCTAACTATATCTTATACTAATCCAACGTGAACTACTTATAGCTTAACAATTAAAAAAAAGACTAATAAAATACATGAAACACTATTTTAAATATTTCATTTAAATATTAATCTATCTTAATACTAATTCCATGTGAACTATCTACAGCTCAAATTTTGAAAAAAAAATTAAGATTAAGAAATCACATGTAGTTAACATATTATAATACATAAAGTACTAAATAAAAACCCGAAAAGTTTTAAAAATTACATAATTTACTGATTATCACATTTTAATTACAAATTAATACCCTCATTATTCATTTTATATGAATAAATATTACCACTAATAACT
>JBAKGM010000326.1:26877961-26891413 GCA_037177215.1 Asparagus racemosus | reverse complement strand
ATATTAATAGATCAGAAGATAAAATACTCTTCTAGAAATGAAATATTTAATATTTTAATTACCAGAATATTTACTCAGTTTTGTATCAAAATTTACGGGCATTACAGAATGGGTAAAATACCATCTAGTATTTTAATAAAAAAGTACGTATTAGAGAAAAGTACGTATCAAAGTATTTTAATATATAAAAATACGTTTCGAAAAATCACGGGTGTTACAATATGTAATCATCACAACATTGAAAAGAGGTATAATCTTACAAGACCTATTCTAAATTCATACAATTAAACTTAAAAATAGTTTATCATTATACAGACACGCTATTGCACCTATAATGTAAAGATAACTCCCATTTACAATAGAGTTAAGCTATGGTTCTATGCTTGCAAAAGCTACAACAAGAAGGTGAATATAGATGTTAATAAGAGTGTCCAAATAATAAATATCACAAAATCGCTGATGATATGGTACCAAGGTCAAGTAATATCCCTTCTACATGAAATAAACATATCAAAATTAAATATTAACATTATAATCTAAGACAAATTAACAATAAAAAATACAGTTATTTAGTTCAGATCCTCATGGAAATTAACACGGACAGAGCAAATGTAACTATTAGCTGATGTAGTAGAAACTCTTATTGGATGCACAACTGAAGAATCATTGCAGGGAAAAAGAAGGTAACTCTTAACCTTATTTAACTAATAAATTAGAAACAAAAAAATTTTATATATATGAAATTGACATTTATTCTCATAGAAACAAAAAAAAAATCAAACTTTGTATTTCTTAAAGTTTATGTTGAACATTGGAAATACATTCCAGTTCTTTGTGAAGTAAGATGAGAAGACAAAAGATGAATGAGTCTAGGGAAAGATAATAGTACAAAAAATCCAGCTTTAGCGTGATGTCACAATCGATGTGAACAATGAAAATATTACTCTAGAATTGCTCAGGAAAAAGATAAAGGTAGAGAATGATTGATATTGACTCAATAAAAAAATGAAACATAAAGAATAAAAGATATTAGTGTTTTCTGAATATTTTATAGAATATTTTAATTTTTTGAGTAAAATTAGGAATCTCTAGAAGAGATTTTTATGAACTTTTTTAGTACTTTTATATGCTTATGTAGATTCTTTATCATATAAAAGTGTACTAGAGTTAGCATTAATTTTTAGTTTATAATTTTTTATGAAGTCTATCAATGGTTAGGAACACACATCATATTCTCTTTAGATTCGTTCTAGCCCACTTTTAATCAATCATCTTGGCTTATTGGCTTTAATTATTCATCATCCTTTTATAACGCTATTTTCAAGTGCTTTTCACTTTTGCAATACTATACTTTCTCAGCTCAAGCTTGGTTTCATGTCGGTCCAAACAACATGAAAATTCAAAATGTCTTTGGAATACATTTATTTCTTGTCAATTCAATTATCAACATGAAAATTTAAATTCGGTGTAGCCCATTCAAACAAACATTAAAGAAAATAAATAATCACAATGCTAAAATTTAGTGACATAAGTCAGCAAAAGCTATTAAAGTGGAACCAAGGAACAAATTTTAGTAACGAAATAGATTAAAAATACTTAATCATGGTATTTAACCACATGCATTGCACGTGCGTAAAACCTAGTTGTTTGAAAACTACTTTTTATAAAAGGTGAGATAGATTGAGTGGTAGCTATATTATCTGACCACTACTCTTGATGAGATTATTAGATCATTGACAAATTTGAAACTGTGTGGGCATGAGATGAAATTTAGTCCCAAATTAAAAAGATATGTTCATGCAGTTGGAGTGAAAGTTTCAGAATTGACTCAGCAAACGCTCGAGCGTATTTATATGGTTATGCCATTTGGGGAAGATGAACAGACTTCTTCAAAATAAATAAATAAATAAATAAATAAATAATTTATGCCCTAAATTATCACTATTCATCTCCGTCTACAAGTATTTACAACCCAACAAGTTGGTATTTGGCCCAAGGTTCTCTATTTGCTTTGAGATTCCGGTAGAATGAGTTAGAGCTTGAAGTGGAGCACACATGCGATTACATATGGCTCTGGTTTTTTCTTAGGGCAAATAAGGCACCAAGATCTGGTTTTGTTTTCATCCACTCTATTTGCTTTGAGAAGAACAGTTTATCTTGAAACAAGGTCTGGATCAATTCTAACACAGTTTTGAGGAGTTTACTAAGCTAGTTTTCAGTCTCACATTGGAAAAACGGTTAGATGAAATATCGTAATTAAAGAGTGGACTAGTGCAAAAGAGTTAACTTTTTTAAGACAGTTAGATTCAAATAGATTATAGTTTAATTAGTGCTTCTCCAATCTCCATTCATGAATCACTAATGCAACCAGACTGATTCTAAAAGATGGTAGGTTCAAGCAAGAACTGTAACATCTTCAAGCAATCTGATAAATGCAGTGGGCACGAGCTAAAGGAAGAGAGAGGGGGTCACATGATCTTGTTCAAAGGTACACCGCACTATGCTTCGTCAGGGTCAATTAATCCCCTACCGCCTACCCAATTAATTCTGAACGGTGCCCTGCAACTTCAACGGTACAATGTAAAAATTTATGACACAGTAGTATTCTTTTAAATATGGAAGCACATACAGAGAACCAATCTCAAAGGGAAAAAAAAAGATAAAAAATATAAGTTAGATTACATTTTCTTGGTGTTGAATTTGGAGGAGAGGAGAGTATGACGAAAGTGAATGGTTGGGCAGCTCTTGAGGCCAATGGGAAGATAGCTCCCTTTGTTTTTCAAAGAAGGTATTATTTATTAATTAATTATCTCTTTGGTTAATTATTTAAAGCTTACGATTATATGCTTGATCTTGACTCACTTCTTCTTGTTATTATTATTTGATGATATGAAGGAAAAATGGGGATGATGATGTGAGCATAAAGATATTGTATTGTGGGATGTGCCACACTGATCTTCACCATCTTAGGAATGATTGGGGTATTTCGATCTACCCTCTTGTACCCGGGTAATCCTCCCCCCTCCTTTAATTTATATGACCGTTGGTTTACGCTAACTAGACGTAAATGAATAAAAATCCTATCAAAACATTTTCCATGTAAATATTGTTTTAATGCTCATCCATCTGACCATTCTATTTTTTCTCACAATGATTGGGACCACGCCCTTTCAAAAGCGGAGGGTTATCAGACATTTGTATATGAGAAGGGTTCTGATAGGATTCATACTAAAAAATAATTACTCGTTTCTTTAATCAGTGATGCATTGTACCACAAATCAAACATGAGACTATTTGATGCTAATCTTACATTTGAGATGCTAATCATTAATTTTTTGGAAAGGATTTCATGAGCTAGTTTCTTAAAGGAGAAATATAGAACAGATCGAGGTCGATACATGGCTTTGTTATTGTTTATGAATCGAAGCAAAGAAGAGTCTATAATTGAGTATAGATAATTCATTCTAGCTGAACCATAAAAACTCTTTATAGAGAATTAGAATCTTGAATTTGTATATCACTTGTATCCCTATTTCTCCATGCTCTATTCTAAAATGCTAATCTCGGAAAAAATTTGTATTTAGTTTTCTAGTATTAGTTATTATTTACACTAATAAAGGGGGAAAAAATGAGACTTCTAAACTATGTGTCATTGTTTTCCCAGCAATGATGTGTGTTATGAAAAATCCCCACGATAAACTAATATCAATCACACGAAAGCATGAAAAATATCAAGAACACAAGTACATAAAAATACACGTGGTTTGGTTTATAGTATATGTCCACGGGCGAAGAAGGAGAATAGCTTTAGTAAATTGTGAGGAATACAATGTAGGGATCTTTTAATAACTCAATCTCTAACACACCCCAAAAGCCTAATATAACTCTCTTAAATAAAGTAACAAAAGAGAGAAAATATCAAATAGGCTTCACAATAGAACTCTCTATTCTTGATTGGTGCTATGTATATTAATGATGATAATTGGCTTGAAAGACTATACATATATAGGCTTGAAGATCCAAACTCCTTACTACCTATGGAATAGGAGTTCTAGTGGAAATATAAGTTCATATGTTCTAAATCCCAATAAGAATCCGAGCCCCTAATGACTTCTATTCTTGCTGCAATTAGAGTTGTAATAGGAGTGCACTTATGGCTTTCCTTATCACCAACCTGCAAGTCCTATAATCAAAAGGATTGCACTGATGACCTACTTGATTCCTAATCAAAAGAAATCCTCTCAGCCAAGTCTATCCAATAGATAAAACTCTTGGTTTAAGTCCATATTTGAGTTACACTAACAAATCTCCATGTTGATTCAAATATATCGAAAATTCCTCACACCAAAATAGCTAACTTACTTCACCTTCCCCAATAGCCCTGCAGGGCATCTAAGTGTGGCACATATTGATCAAGTTTAAGCCTAACTTGAACTTGCCAACTGAAAGAGGCCTCCTCAATAAATCGACTGAATTATTCACACGATGATCATAACTCTTAGGGAAGTCATCACCTTAAGTATCGAATATCTCATCTAAATCGATCTCTAGCAATAGTGCATTCAGCTACTGAGTTGCTTCATCTAGTTGAACATGATCTGGCTGCTGAACTCCTATGGTCTTATCCTACTGAAGAGTTGAATCATGAATTTCTAACTCCACCTTCTGTCCTGTAGTGCGCCCCTTATCATCAACTGAAATTGGTGACTATTTTGGTGGAATATAGTAGACTCATCAAAAGTGACGTCACGGATGATAATAATCTTAGGAGATTTCAGATCAGGATACTACAGCCTAATACTCGTAACACCGGATATATAACTTAGGAATATGCACTTATTCGCTCGAAGCTCAAGTTTCCCTTGACTGACATGCACATATGCAATGCAACCAAATATTCTTAGATTAAAATAATCCACATGCTTATCGGATCAAACCTCCTCTGAGTTTTATAACTAATAGCAGTAGATGACGATCGATTCACTAAGTAACAAGTTGTATTCATAACAACATACAACAAGTTTTCTCTAAAAGGGTTCTCTATTCATATGTTCTACCACTCTAATCTGTTGCGGTGTGTGAGGGACTGTGCGATGTCTAATGATTCCCTCATTTTTGCAAAACTCATTAAATTCTCCTCCATAAAACTCAAGGTTATTGTCAATTCTTAGCTTCTTAATTAATCTCCCAACCTGCTTCTCAATTAAAGACCTTCAATACTTAAAAGTCACAAACACCTCATCTTTATGTCTCAAAAAGTAGACCCAAACCTTCCTAGAATAATCATCGATGAAGGTCAATAAATGTCTTGAACTACCACCCTTCGCGGTAACTTGAGAAGGTCCTCAAAGTTCTGAATGGATATAATCTAAAGTATCTTTAATCTGATGTACTGCCGTACTGAAGCTAACTCTTTTCTGATTCCTGAAGATGTAATGCTCACAAAACCCTAATTTTCCTCTACTCTGTCCACATAAAAGACCCTTCTTTCTCAACTCAGCTAATTTACACTCAATCATTTGACCAAGCCTCATATGTCATAATCTGATAGTATCTGTTCCTAATATCGATAATGCAACTATAGCCAAACCAGTAACGGTAAAGCCCTGCAAAACAAACAAGCAACCGATCTTCTTTCCTTTCATAACCGTAAGAGAGCCTTTTGTAACCCTAAGAACTCCACCTTCATCTAAAAAATTACACCAAAGACTATCAAAAGTGCCCAAAGAGATGATATTCTACCTTAAATCTGGAACATGCCTAACATCAGTCAAGATCTCGCTTACTCCATCATTCATCTTAATCTGAATTATGCCTTTCCCAACAGTCTTCTATGAGGCATTATTTCCCATGAGAACAACTCCACCATCATCAGCTTCATACATGGTGAATCAATTCCGATTAGGATGCATATGATAGGAGCAACGCGAATCTAAAATCCAATCATCCATGCTCCTATTTTTATCATCGATAACTAACAAAATTACATCTTCAGCAATACCATCTTCAGCGGAGTCCTCATTTGGTTTTTCTTGGTACTCTTCTTGTTCTTCAACCTGTAAATTGGTCTTGATGTGCCCTTTCTTCTTCAATATCCGCAAGTCAAATTCATATGTTTAGACTTATACCTATTACTTGCAAAGCCCCTTTCCTCCAATCTTCCTCGAACAAATAAGACGTCAGTTTTATCACAACTTTTACTTATGATTAACTCTTTGTCAATCTTCTCCTTGTTCAACAAGTTCTCTTTGACATCCTTGATGCCAATAGAATCTCTACCGTCAATCATGGTATCCTTAAAGTGCTTGTAGGAAGGTGGCAAAGAACACAATAATAATAGAGCAGCTTGATCTTTATTATCGATCTTAACAATAATCTTACTCAAATATGTAATCATAATTTTGACTTCACCAATATGAAATTTTATGAGTGTATCTTTCGACATCCGAAGTGTGTATAAACGCTGCTTCAAGAGGAGGCAATTAGTGAGCAACTTCATCAAATACAGATCCTCCAACTTAGATCATAGATCAACGGCTGTCTTCTCTGTAAGAACTTTGTGTAAAACTTCGTTTGTCAAACATAACTAGATTGCTGTTAGAGCTTTATCATCCAATATGTTCCAATCTTCCTCCATTATGGTAGCCAGTGTCTTCGACTTCCCGAACAAAGCCTTCTTTAATCTGCTCTGTGTCAACACGGCGATCATTCTAACTTGCCAAAGGCTAAAACTAATGTTGCCGTCAAACTTCTTAATATCTCACTTCGTAGTAGTTATCGGCATCTTCTCATTCGATTGATAGCTAAGAGTTTTGATACCAATTTGTTACGATAAATCTCCAGGATAAACTAATATCAATCATACGAAAGCGCAAAAAATATGGAGAACACAAGAAAATAAAGATATACGTGGTTCGGCTTGTAGCCTATGTCCATAGGTGAAAGAGAATAGCTTTACTAAATTGTGAGGAATATAATACGAAAATTTTTCAATCACTCAATTCCTACACACCCCAAAAGCCTAATACAGCTCTCTCAAATAAAGAAATAAAAGAGAAAAATATTAACTAGGCTTCACAAGAGAACTATCTGGTTTTTATTGGTGCTCTGTAGATTGATGATGATAATTGGTTTGAAAGACTATACATAAATAGGCTTGAAGATCCCAACTCCTTACTACCTACAGAATAGGAGTTCTAGTGGAAATATATATCCACATGTTCTAAAACCTAATAAGAATCCAAGCACATAGTGACTTCTATTCTTCCTGCAATTATAGTCCTAATAGAAGTTCACTTGTAGCTTTCCTTATCACTAACCTGCAAATCCTATGCACAATAGGATTGCATTGATGACCAACTTGATTCCTAATCAAAAGAAATTCTTTCAATCAAGTCTATCCATTAGAAAAAACTCTTGGTTAAATCTATCCAATAGTTGTTTCTTGTACGCGTTAAAATTTTATAAGCTATCAAGGACCCTGAATACTTTGTTGTCTGTAGTAAAATAATCATTTTTTTCCTTCTTTATTAAATCAAAATAACGATATCTCCTTTTTGTTTCTTTCATCCGCATCCATTTAAATATAGAAAATAATGTGTGTCCTTGTCATATAAAAGGATTCACTCATATAAAATGACTTGGCTCAATCTTAATTAAGTAATCGGGGGAGAAAAATACCATATAACTACACATGGTTGAAATGCATTTATTGCAACGAACAATACATATCTGACAGATTTTATAACTATCTAAACTAAGGATTTACATCCTCTCCGATTAGGTGGTAATTGGAGAGGGTCCAATTATTTCAATCATTACCAACTATCTCAATTTCAATGGATTAGATCACACCACATAAAATTTCCATCATCACAAGTGTGGTATTGACTACAATGGTTTTCAAGTTTACTACTGGTTTTCAAGAAGAGAGTGGTTTTCAAAATAAAAATGGAAACCTTACGTTTGTGGTGTGATTTCATCCATTGCAAAATTGGACCTTCTTCAATTACCATGTAATTGGAGAGGATCCAGATCCAAAAAGTAAAATGTAGAAATTAGACTTTTTTTTTAGAAAGTAATATTTCTTCTCTAACAAAGTGAAGATATCCAAATGACAGAAAAATGTTGGGTTTTATTGCAGGCACGAGATTACTGGCGTGGTGACAGAGATTGGCAGCAATGTGAAGGAATTCAAGATTGGGGACAAGGTGGGGGTTGGATGCTTGGCTGCATCCTGCCTCAACTGTGAGTTCTGTGACAACTCTGAAGAGAATTATTGTGAGGAGGTGCAGTTCACATATGGAGGCATCTTTTGGGATGGAAGTGTCACTTACGGTGGTTATTCTGAGATGCTAGTGGCACACAAGAGGTATACTTATTTTGTAGCTTCATGCTAATTGTTACAATTATTATAATAAATGAAGTGTATGATAATTTGCTAACATCTAGAGTTGTTCTTTTATTTATTAACCAAGATATATGTGTTTACTGGTCCAGACTAGTGATGAAAAGAGTTACGGATATCCTCGAATGTTATCAAATAAAATACAAATATGAATGCTGAAAATGCATGAGTGGATATGGATACAAAATCATTTAAAATTTAATGGAAAAAAGACACAGAAATGGATATATGTGAAAAAAAGTTGTATCCGTGCTTGATATCTCGATGTCCCTATTGACCAGAGAGTTAAAACTGCTTTGACCTTAAACTAATGAATCTGAAACCAGTTTTCGTGATCTAAAGGTTTAACTTTAACTTTGAGGCGAACTGTCATTTGAAAAGTTTTGTTTTATTTAGGCAGTCTTGTATTATAAATCATACACACGCGTGCGCGCGCGTGCTACACGTGGACAAGCACTTGTGCGCACACAGTACCTGAGATTTATAGATTAATTTCTCTCATATATGATATATATCCGAGCATATTGTGCCTTGTCCTCCAATCCGTATCCGTTAGAATGCTATCAGATATAGATATGATTTTTCCATAGTAAAGCATATTTGTATTCATATACGCATCCGTATTTAGTAAAAATATACATATGTGACGAATGTCATACCTGATCTTACAACGTTCAGTAGGTTATTGTACAAACTCACCAAAGTTTAATTTCGGAGGATTTCTAAAATTTACAGAGTGAAGGGGGTTTTGTGCGAAGGCTCCATTGTTCAAGCGGGTTTTGTATAATTTACCAAGATTCAGTAAGAAGCATAGCTATAAATCATAAAGATATTACTAGTTCTTCAATGTCATTAATTCTCTAGTTTCAAATGAAAAAAAAAAAACAAACAACAGATGTTGATGCATCATTCCATTCATGTGTAACATAAACATTTACTCAACCTTATACTAATATATACGCTAATTTATTCCTAAATATTTGATGAAGGTACGTGGTCCATATCCCCGATAACTTGCCTCTAGACACAGCAGCGCCACTACTATGCGCCGGGATCACAGTGTACAGCCCCATGAAGCAACATGACATGCTCCATCCCGGGAAAAAGCTTGGTGTCGTCGGTCTCGGGGGCCTTGGCCATGTCGCCGTGAAAATTGCCAAGGCGTTTGGGCTTCATGTCACCGTGATTAGTACATCCCCTTCCAAAGAGAAAGAGGCCAGAGAGCAATTAGGAGCTGATGACTTCATAATTAGCACTGATCCTAAACAATTGCAGGTAGATGATAAATGGTCTCTGCTTTGTCTGAGTTTAGTTAATTTCACAAACTACCGTTGATTCATTAAAGCTTTTGTACAAAACTACCATAAACAACTTTTCTAAGAGAAAGATGTCATAGATTTTCGAATCTGCACAAGTAAATACCAAATTCTATCGAAAAAATATCCTGACAATGCTGGCAATATTCTTAAAACGTCAAAAGGCCATAATATTTAAGAGGATTGAGGTCCTCTCCAATTAAGTGGTAATTGGAGAGGGTCTAATTTTCTCAATTATTACCGTCCATCTCAATTTCGATGGATGAGATTATACCACGAAAAATTTTTACTATCACAGATAGTAGTTTTCACTATAATGGTTTTCAAGTTTAGTAGTGGTTTTCAAGGCCATAGTGGTTTTCAAGATTACAAGAAAAATATTTCGTGGCGTGATCTCAACCATTGGAAGCGACATAGACGGTAATGATTGAGAGAATTGGACTCTCTCCAATTACCGCCTAATTGGAGAGGATTTGAATCCTATTTAAGAATAAAGATGGCCATTAAGACTGTAGTTACCTCCCGTAAGTAAGGACAGAATTATCCAAAATATGTCAGAATTATCCAAAATATGTCATATATGTTACATTATGTGCCAACTTGTACTATTTGCTGGTCCTGATAGTTTCAAAAAAGAATGTGGTATGTTTGTTTACCGAAACTCACCCTAATTAATTCAAATGTGGTTAATTTTTTTATTACATGTTACCAAACTTCTTTGATTAAATCTCTAGACTGGATCAAGGAGTTTGGATTACATCATTGACACGGTCGCTGCAAAACACTCGCTGGGACCGATCCTGCAATTGCTCAAAGTTAGCGGGACACTGGTGCTCGTTGGTGCACCAGACAAGCCAGTGGACCTTCCATCTTTTCCTCTCATATTTGGTAAGCCAAGAAGCAAATTTAATAATGCATGCAACAAATTGCAATATTTTAGTTGCAACGAACCAAACAATCCCTAAAATTACCATTTGTGGCTATTTTGTAGGAAAAAGAAAAGTGGTCGGAAGTTTGATAGGAGGAATGAAAGAGACTCAAGAGATGATGAATGTCTGCGGTGAGCATAATATTACTTGTGATATTGAAGTTGTGAAGCCAGAATACATCAATGACGCAATAGAGAGGCTTTCGAATAACGATGTTAAGTATCGGTTTGTTATTGACATCGCCGGGAAGTCTGAAATTTAAATTAGTTGGTGTCAGTAGTTGATTTACTTGGCAGGAGTTATGGTATTTAGAGTGGTCTTTGGATTATGTTTTGGTTCATTCGTTGTAATAAGTTTGATTGAGAGGACATGAATATTTGATCACTTTTGTTTAATTATTTAACTTCTTTACATTTTCTTATTTGAGGAATAAGATGATCATTTCCCTATTAATAACATTTTTCTTTTTCTTTGCTATTAATTATACTAGTGTTTTAGCCCGTGCTAAGCACGGTCTTACCGCAATTTATCTATATTTAGTCGTGTTTCAATCACTCTCATCCAAATATAATTTTTAATATTTAACGACTCAACCTCCTTCGAAATACGTGAATCCCACACATACTCCCAATGAGGTTAGATAACATTTATCCGTCTGGAAATAATGATATTAAACAACTTGTATAAAAGCTATGATTAAAATTAAGATTATTTAAATAAAATTTTCATAATAAATGAATAAAACGAAGATAATCAAAATATCCTAAATGAGAATGAAATTAAATTATGAGATAGTTTAATATTCAAAAACATTATTTGCAAATGATGTGTCACTAAAAACTATTTTTAATAATTTGTAATTATTTTTTCAGTCTCCATCCTCTTCTTGAAAGTTGAAAGAGCTAGTTCTTTGTATATTTCTGCAAAATAAAAAATATGTTTATATACACTAAATTTAACAATTAAAAATTATATATTAAAATTAATTAATGTATAAATAAACCAACCTGATTGTATCCTTATTTTTCCACTGGTTGTAGGTGGAGTTTTGAATGCAAAAGAGTCAAGTGTAGCAATAGGTGAAACATCTAAAATCTTCTTTTTGCCTTTGCTATTAATGGTGGACATCGGAGTAGATAAGTCTGGAGTTAATTCAACAGGTTGATTATCAACAGTACCATCCTCATTCAATTCAATTAATTTCTCATCCTGTGATAATAATATATTTGTCGTAGAACAATATGTTAATGATTTTAATTTTTAAAATGATGAAACTATAATATATTTAGCAAGCACCTTCTTCTTTGAATTTTTATCAATAATATTTCCAGGTGTCGATAAGTTTGGAGTATATTGAATTGATTGACTGTCATCGCCATCAACTAGCGTCATATCGAGTGATTTATCATCCTTTAATAAAAATAAATTTAGTATTACAATAATGAATACATTGCAAATAATTGAGGAATATAATTTTATTAAAAAGATAATGGAAATTTTACCTTTCCCTCAGTTAGTAGTAACAGCCCATTGAGTTTTTCATCATCCACATCATCGTTAATAATTTTAATAACTGTGTAGTCTTCAATGCATTTGCTTGTGTTAAATTCTATAACCTTAACATAGAAACGCATATTTCTACCGATTAATCTCTTGATTGCAAGCGGAAACTCCTTGTTGCCTGCATCCTATTTAAGCAAAAATATATTAATTTTCAATTTCACCTATTAAATTGAAAACATATTAAAATTATAATATAATTTCGATGTAAATTACCAAACCCAACGAAGATGCTAACTTTAAATGACCAATTTTCATCAAACGAAGAACGTCGTGATGGAATATTACAAATGTAGTGATGCATATTCTATCCGTCACTTATAAGGTAAGTTTGTACCTAAAGTTAAATACATATTTGCGTTATATATTGGTTATTCAATTTAATTTTTATAAACTATAAATAATTTATATTTATAAAAATTCTAATATCATGTTTACCTTTCTTTTACATATTTGATTTCTTTTTTATGACGATTGCAGTAAAGCTCTTTCAACTTCTTATTGCAATCAGCATGAGAAGGATATCGCCAGCTGGACAGCTCCTCAATTCCTATAATTTGAGCATTGTAAAAGAAATGTTTCTCGTAAAAATAGTATAAATAAACAATATTTTCATCATCAATTTAATTATTAAAACCAACAAAAGAATATAGTGCACGATAAATCAATTAAAATATTAATAATTCAAGTATATTGTGTAATAATAAGATAACTTTTATGATTGTATCATGTTTATTATATTGATATAGTGTCAAAAACTATAATTGAATATATATAAAGTTAAGAAAATAATTCAATATAAAAAAAATTAAAATTCACTTACATCGCCATCATTCAATTCCTTTACTTCGAAAAATGTCATCAGTTGTACCATCGTCGATTTCAAATTCGACTTGTGTACATAGCGATCTTGTTCCAGTCTTAATAATTTAGTATTGAGTTGGCACAACAATGTAACTAAGTAAAAAGCTAAGTAAAATAATTACTTATAATTCTCATAATTGTGAAAAAAATATGAAAAGGTAAATTATATTATGTCACAAAAAGTTACAAAATACCATTGAGTTTGAACAACATCCTTATTATCACTCAAATTTATATAAAACTTTGTAGCATACATGGACGAAAGGCTTATCAATTCTTTCACTGCGAAAAGAAAATTAACAGATTATAATATAATATTATGTATATATTTAAACTCATGCAAGTTTATAATTAGACATACAAATGTAAATTATCA
>JBAKGM010000326.1:26848604-26865918 GCA_037177215.1 Asparagus racemosus | reverse complement strand
CTTGCAGCCACACTTGCTTTACCACCTAAGAACATTAGGTGCATCACAGTGGCCAGCCACCAACTATGCTCACCAAAACATATTCTTGAAGCTAATGGAGTGCACGTCATGACTACCCACTTTGAAAGCAATGATTAGCAGTTCCCAATCATCGATTAAGTTCTGCACGGAATTCTACCAGGGACCCAAAGCAGGCAGTCTCCATTTAGAGAAGAGCTCCGTGCTTTTTCTACGATTCTGTGACTAAGACTCTGTACCGGTGATCTTTCGACGGTATTTTACTCCAATGCTTATCACCGAGCGAAGCGTGAGAAACATTAAAGGAAGCCCATGACGGTATATGTGGAGCTCATCAATCGGGTCATAAACTTTAGAACTAAATTCACCGTTTAGGCTATTACTGGCCAACAATGATAGCAGATGTAGTGGCATATGCTAAATGATGTCACGCATGCTAAATCCACACTGATTTCTTACATCAACATCCAGAAGAATTACACCCAACCACTGCCTCATGGCCATTTGAAGCTTGAGGCATGGACATCATTGGGCCAATCAGCCCACCGTCCATCAAAGGCCATCAATTTATTCTAGCTATCATAGATTACTTCTCCAAATGGGCTGAAGCTGTCCCCCTCAGAGAAGTCAAGACATTCCAGGTGAACAAATTCCTACGATATCACGTGATTTACCAATTTGACGTCCCTAGAAGGATAGTTCATGACAACAGTCTACAATTCATTAGTCGACCATTCTTTAAATTTTATAATAAGTTTAGAATCCAAGATGTGGCTTCTACACCATATAACCCAGTTGCTAATGGTCTAGCTAAAGCCTTCAATAAAACTATTATCAAACTTTTAAAGAAGTTCATCATCTCCAACAAATAGGATTGGGACGAGAAACTTGGAGAGTGTTTATGGGCTTACCGAACAAGAGTCCGCACTCCCAATGGCTCAACACCATTTTCCTTGGTCTACGGATGCGAAGCCATGAACCCTCCTCTCGAAATGCAGGTGCCGTCATTAAGAATCGCCATTGCTGAGAAGATGACAACTGAAGAACATCATCAAAAGCATCTCTAAGAACTCAAAGTGCTGGATGAACTGAGACTCCAAACCCAACAAAGAATCAAGGTCTATAAATCACGGATTTCAAAAGCCTTTAACAGGAGAGTCAGAGAACAATCCTTCAAAGAAGGTGACCTAGTCTTAGCCATTCGTCGACCCATGGTCATGACGCACAAGACTAAAGGCAAATTCGAGCCTAAATGGGAAGGTCCATTTGTAGTAGAGACAGTGTACTCAAATGGAGCATATTACCTAATCGACCAAAATAGCAATAGGTTCATGGCACCGATCAACGAAAAATTTCTTAAAAAATACTACCCTTGATCTTGGCCAATCTTATATTCCGGCAAAATTCCTGGTCATTGTAGGCTGTCTAAAAAATCACTACAGATAGTCAATTTTCATTAAATATGAACAATGAAAGTCACGACATAACAACTTTTAGGAGACCGCAATTCGAAGATTTTCTACAGCAATCAATGAAGGATACAATCCAACAACCTTCGCGCTAACCAATGGGAATTCTAATTTCAATGGTCTTCACAAGCATCAACATGAGTTACAATCAATGACTCCCATATTTTAAGAAAACATGGCAAAGATTGCAAGATGATCATCTTTAAAAATAGATTACAAATTGATGGTCTCTTTGACTAAAAACGTGGAGCTCACCACTGCGCAAGGCTCACCACTGTGTTTTCAAGCCCTAAACGCATGGCTCACCACCGCGTTTTCAAGTTCAAGATGCAGTGATCATCACTGCGTTTCTAAGATCAAAACACAGAGCTCACCACTGCGTTCTTAAGTCAAAGCACAGAGGTCATTTTCAGAATGCGGACATCATATTTGACCCATTCAAACACGTTGTAAACAGTTCTGAAACCATTTCGCACAATTTGAGGAGAGATTTAAGGGTTCAGTTATATCCCTTAAACCCCTATAAATAGGTGGGATAACAGCTAAAGAGGGGGCCTTCGACTTCCACAGAGAAAAGAGGGTCAAGAAGTCTTCTTTGGATGGATCAAACTCATATTTGAGTTTGCAATTTCGTTAGAGTTCCAAACTTACTTTGCGAGTTCTTTTCAATATTGTTCCATGAGTCGAGATGGTCGGATAACCAACGAGATACAAGATTCAAGCTCCCATCACTAACGTGAAGTACCCAGGTTAAACAAAGGGAATGATCTCCGTTGATTTTTTCGTCTTTTGTAAATCGGGTAACCGATCGAGAAAGTTTGTAATTTCTATCTTTTGCTAAGTCAGTTAAAGAGGGATTACTTTGTGAGATTCTATTCATTTTTTTCTAAGTCAGTTAGAGAGAATAACTCTAATTTTACATTTCTCAAATTTTCTCGCGAACAAAAGATGGCGACTCTGCTGGGGACTAGCTTCACCGATGAAAAAGTCATGGCGCAATCCAATGTCAACCTCGCTGGAACTACGGTTGAAACTCTTATTGTTGAGTTTGACCAAGCCAAGTATGAAGAATTGCTTTCTTCTGGATCCCTTAGCCCTAAGGCTATGTGTAAGATCTGCAAAGTTTCTCGAGAGATCAAGACACCGGATCTGCCTAAGTCACAGAAGGGGAATTCTGCCATTGAATCAAATGGTTCTGACAGTATTTCCTCTAAGGGCAAAGGACTGGTTTCAACTGAACCTACTAAGCGAGTGGAAGAATCTACACCCGTGCCTACACAATTGGTATCGGGGCATAAGAGGCCTATTGCGGCATTGAACTTAGCCGACACAGATGTTAATGCTGCAAAAGCCTTAAGACAGGCTAAGAAGAATGCTGCTCGGTGAAAGAGAAGATCATTGCATCTAGCACAACTCTGAGAAAGCCAATCCTCAAATCAATGTAACAACGAGCTTCGCGTTTCTACAACAGAGCACCAGCCTCGCGTTGAATATGGCCCTCAGTGGCGCGTTTGTTCGCTGAGAAAGTTGGTTTGGCCTTCATAGTTGGTTTGGCCTTCATTGATTCCGAACTCATTAGAGCTTTATGTGTTTACAAATGAATTCAAGAAAAACTCATCCTTTTTTATAAGACTTGGTTACAATGAAATGTAAAAGTTACAACTTTTTCCCTAAACAAACATGGGATCCCGTTTATTGAGCTCCCGCTTGCGTGGGTTCTTTGCTAGTGACGGGGTTAATCTGTGGACCGCAGCGTGATCAGATCTTGGTTAGATCTAAGATCTACACGATCAATAGGGGATTATTTCACCAAGAAAATAATCGCCTGAAGCAAGTGAAATCGACCAAGCGAAGTCATAGCTCTTCTCGAGATCAAAACAAGGTTTGATCCAGAGGAATGATGTGTAGATCTGATCTGGATCTATCGAACTTTCTCGCTTCGTGCGTTGATGGGCTCACCGAGATCTCAGATCTAGAATTCCTAGATCTAAGTGTAGATCACTCTGAAATTCGACAGAGTCTCCCCTTCTTGTCCAAAAGTCCAGATCTATGCAAATGAGCACCCCCTCTCATATTTATAGGCCTCAAAAGTGGGTACGGGTTAGATCTAGGCTAGATCTGTGTCGAGCCACCTAGTGTGGCTCGGCCACTGAGCCACCCAGTGTGGCGTTGTTCTGTTGTTTTCCGAGTCTGATTGTTTATTTTGCCGATTTTTGAGTCCGATTAGTTCATATCCGTCGACGTTCAAGTCTGGCTGGTGTCATCTCGTCAATTTCCCTAGCGCCATCTCGCTGATTCCCTCGATGCCGTGGCTTCGATTTCCCTGGTGTCGTCTCGTTGATTCCCTCGGCGTCGTGGCTTCACCGTTGAGTTTGCATTTCATCAACTCGCTTCATGCATTTCATTGACGCACTTCATTTGTTCACGTCATCAACTATTTGCCGTTGGATCGGCGTTGGATTGTCAGATGGCTCGCCATATGCTAACTCCTTGTCATGAGTCTGGTTCGGGGTCTTATAGGCAAATTTCAAGGCCTATAGATACCCCCTCTAAAGTGTTTCATTCTCGTTCTTTTATAGAAGCGTCTAAAATACTTTGGATATGATAGGCCCCAACCTTCAGTAGGTATATCAGGACCTGAAAATAGCTTCAGACCTTGATCTCTTCAATCCTTCCAGATTATCCAGTACTTTGTAGGATGGCTGACAGTGTCATGGCGTTGCTGTAGACTATCTAAAAATTACTGTAGATAGTTAACCCTCAACAAGTACGAATAGTGAAAGTCATGACGTAATGACTTTTAGGGATCTCCTATAACAACTATGAAGGATACAATATGACAGCCTTCATGATGACCAAGAGAAATTCTGATTTTAACAGCCTCCATAAGTATTAATAGAAGTTACAATCAATGACCCCTGCATTTCAGGAAAAGCATGATAAAGATTAGAAGATGATGATCTTCGAGAATAGATCACAAATTGATGATCTATTTGATTAAAACGCGAGAATCACCCTCGCGTTTTATACTCCAAAACGTGTGGCTCACCACTGCATTTCCAGTTCAAGACGCAGAGGTCGTAGCTGCGTTTTATACTCCAAAATGCATGGCTCACCACTGTGTTCCCAGTTCATGACGCAGAGGTCGTAACTACTATTCGTGCGAAAAAAAGTTGTTGACGTTTCCATTGAATCTGCAATTGAACTCATTATAAATTTATTTTTTACAACAATATTCAAGCAAGAATTCACCTTTTTATAAGGCTTTACAATGAAAAAAATTAAATTACAAAAATACAACTTTAATTCCAATATTGAACAAAACGTGGGGCCCGTTTATCGGACCCTCGCTTGCGTGGGTATCTTGGCCTGTGACAGGGACTCTATTCTGTCCGTGGACCACCGCGCAATCTCGATCTTTAATCAAGGATCTAGATGCTGGGTTTATGGATCTAAGGGGTTTATTTCACGAAGGAAATAAACGCCTGACAGGGATCAGCTTATGAAGGAGATGATCACCGGAGCGGGTGAGATCTACTAGGAGAAATCACACGCTTGCCCTGAGCCTAAGACGCAGCTTAGACTTGAGGGTAAGATCAACACAAACCTGACCTGAATCTCGGCGAATCCGAACTCGTACGGCGTGGATCTGACGTAGACAGCTCGCTCTTCGCTGGCAGTAAAATTTCAATCCTGCAGAGCTCTCGCAACAAAGATCCAACCTTGCAGAAATTTTCCAACCCCTCAGAACTGTGCACCCCCCTCCTATTTATAGCATTTGAGAGGAGGGGGATGTTTGCTCGGCCGTTTGGCCGAGCACTTCAGCTCATGGCCGAAGTTTTTGGCACGAGTCTTCTTTTCATCATTTTTTCTGACCTTTCGTCTGTTCCGACCCGTTTTCTGGTACTTCCAAACTCAGTTGATCATTCCGTTGATTTCAGAATCCGATTGACGTAGCGTCGTTGCCTGAGTTCAGTTAATTTCGCCGCGTCGACACTCGAGTCTGATCGACTCACCTCATTAATTCTCGCTGACTTGGGGCTTTATCGTTGGATTTATTCCGCGATATGTCGCCCGTTGACTTGTACGCCTCGTCGACTTACTTCATGTATTCGTCGACCCGCTTTATGCGTTTTGTGGCATCAGCGGTTCTTGGTCGCGTCGGTTGATCATTCGTCAGTCGCGAACCCACCTTCACCAGTCTGGTTCGGGCACTGATAAGTGATTTTAAATGCCTACAACCTCAGCTACAATTGCTTCCATAATTTGTGGACGAAATCGTCGCTGCTGTTGCTTCACGGGTTTGGCATCTTATTTAATATTGAGGCGATGTACTGCCACTTTCAGATCAAGCTCTGGCATATCCTCGTAATTCCAAGCAAAGACGTCAATGTATTCCTTGGCGAGAGAAATTAATTCATCTTTCTCTTCTGGCGAAAGACTGCCGCTGATAAATATAGATTTTGGATTTGTTTCGCCTCCCATATTTATTTGAATTACTTCGTCTTCAGTGGGTGGTTCCCTTTGTTCGAACCTATTACCAAACTGAACGTTCAAGTGGAAAGTCCAAGGATATTCCCAAGTTGGTGAATGATTGTCTGCTTCAGGCTCTTCTGGGCCTATCATGGTCATGTTTACCATTAGCCCTTTGAATACTTCTCCAAGACTAACATCCGAATCCCACATTGAAGAATCTGACGAACTGCTATGACCCTCAATTTGCCAACAACATTCGTCGGAAGATGAAGAGGTATAACCCAAACCCCTCCTGTGTTCATAATAACGGCTAGGTTTTCCTTTCGGCATGTAAGAAAGTCGAGGCGGAACTCGAATACCTCGTCCAAAACAAAGACCTATTCCCCGCACGAAATCATATCCCCATTTCTCCATGTAATAGCGTGCTTGCGAGCTATACTTGAAAAAACATTTGCAAGATTCTTCATTATTATCATTAGCTTCCCTGAAGAGATTTTGCGGCGGAGATATTTCTCCTTTTCCAAAGATTATCTCCTTTGCATCTCTTGAAGGAATGATGAACATTGATCCCGTTGAGCTTTGGAGGCATTTCTTCATTTGGCTGCTTGATGTGAGCGACACATGTACATCGTAGTCTTTACACAATCCCTGCATTACATTATCAACACCAGGTACATACTCTAAATTGTCGTTTATTATATATTCATCGGCAAGTTGCCAGTTACAACCTCCTCCTTACGATTCAGTTTTGTCAAGATCGATTACAAAAGGCTCAATGTCATTAAGTACAAAGTTTCCATCGTAATCGAGCCCTACTTCGATATCAGATTCATTTCCGCTGTCGTGTCCTGGGCCGATGGTTCAGTATCGGATTCAGCGCCATATAGAAGGGAGTTAGTGTTTGGTGTAAAAATCTCCTCTGTATTTGTAGTGTTGTCTGTTTACAAATCAAGAATTGCTTTTTACAACCGAAGCAAAGGGTAGGCCCTTCTTGTTTTGAACGTGGGTTTGTTTGGTAGCGATAGGACGCTTTCCTCGATGCTCGAATCGAGTCCGCTTCCCTTGGATGATCTGACTGACGTCGTGGTTGGAGAGCTTCAGTACGCAGTAGAAGCTCCGATGTTCTTGAGTTCGACTCTTCCCCGGATGAGCTCACTTGAGTGCAGCTGCGATGCAAGAGTTTGCAAAGGAGCCAAAGAAGTGTTCAAATCTGAGAGTTCAGATTGCAACTGAGATGCCAAGCAGCTAAGTGCCAAGAGCCAAACAAAACCAACTGAACAGAGCCCCTCCTAGGAGGAGGTGGTAGTGTATAAATAGGTTAGGAGAAACATGGTTGTCCCCTAGATTCATGGGATCTGGCCATGCCTAGAACCATACCATCCTTGTGGGATGTGACCACTTAGGGGTGATGAGAGCCATGCTTCATCATTGCGTAGGATGTGGAAAGTGGGTAGGCCCACTTCCCAAAGACGGCGGCCGCTTGCTCTGCTCGGGCGAGGCCAACTAGCAATTAGGCGAGCTTTGGGTGAGCTCAGCCTCTGGGCGAGCCCAGCCTTGGGCGGGCTTAGCCTCTGGGCGAGCTCAGCCTCTGGGTGAGTGTAAGACGAGCTGGCGGGGTCAGCTGGAGGGCCTCGCCAAAGTGAAGGGCGACTTTTACTCCTAGAGGGCGGGCGAGGTGTTTCAGGCGAGCTCCGACCCAAACCTCCAGGCGAGGTGCTCAGGCGAGCCTCCAAGTGAGCTCGAGCCTGGTCTAGGCGAGCTCTTGTGGGCAAGCTTCTTTGAGTTCGTGCTAGCGAGCTCAACAAGTAGGAGCTCCGTGCAGGCGAGCTTTCGTCTAGGCGAGCTCCGCACACGCTGACGAGTCTCAAGTCCTCGGGCCAGCTGCCGCTTGGGCGAGCTTGATTCAGGCGAAGGAGGAGTCTCAGCCGGGCGAGCCTTCGCTCGGGAGACGTTGAGAGGGCATGGTGCGGGCGAGCTGACTTCAGGCGAGCTCCACACACACTGGCGAGTCTCAGGTCCTCGAGCCAGTTGGCGCTTAGGCGAGCTTGATTCAGGCGAAGGAGAAGCCTTGGGCAGGCGAGCCTTCCTTCAGGCGTCCTTGAGAAGGCATTGCACAGGCGAGCCTTCAGGCGAGCTCGAGCTCAGCTCAGGCAGCATTGAGTTCGTGCTGGCAAACTTATCAAGGGGGCTACATGCGGGCGAGCCCACTTCCAGGCGAGCTCCTCGCTCACTGGCGAGTCTCAGGTCCTCAAGCCAGCTGGTGCTTGGGCGAGCTCGATTCAAGCAAGGGGCCTTTTGCAGGCGAGCCTTCACTCTGGTGATGTTGAGCTGGCGAACTCAACATGCGAAGGCGCCTTATGCAGGCGACCCTCCTACCAGGCGAGGTGAGCATTTTTTACCGCCTACAGTCAGTAAAGTAATTTTCTAACCCCTTAAATAGCTGCTTATCCGTGACCACCGTCTTAACTACATTATGCGTGTCCACGTACTTCAAACACTGATGTAATGTAGATGGGACTATGACATTACTATGGATCCAAGGTTGACCCAATAGTAAATTGTACGAAGTCTCTGCATCGATGACATAGCATGTGACTTCGGATTTGAGACCTTTAAGCTAGCATTTTACTCAGATTTTACCCAAGGGTCTAGAACCACTGATATTAAATCCGTAAATGACAGTGCCAGTAGAAGCCAACTTGCTAGCCGGAATTTAGAGATGATACATCAATCGGAGTGGCATGATGCTGACTGCAGACCCTAGGTCAACTTGACTTCGGTTGACAGTAGTCGAGCCAATGTATCCAGTAAAATACAAAGGTCTATCATGCTTTGAATTTTGTACTTGCATATCATCTCGGGTGAATGTAATGCAAGGGAAATGCTTGGCCGCCAAGTTGCAATGTTAACGCTTTTTAGGAACCTATTTGACTTGAGTGATGAAGGCTTCTGAATCAGCTAATGCCTCCTGTAAAGCCTCTCTGGTCTCTTTAGAGAGACGCAACAACTCATAGAGAGTTATCCTTGTCGGGATATTGGCTAGCTGAGCCATGACGTCAAAGCGATATTGAGTATTTGAACTTCCCGGTTTATCTCTTCTAATCGGTTGATTGAATTGAGACTGCTTCGGGACTTGAATCTCTTGACATTGGGGTTATTTCCCTTTCAATTTAGCCGCATCCTCCTTAGTGGCTGTATGCTGCTGTGATTTTTCAGCATGTATAGGAGGCGTTATTCCCATTCCTAGCTCTGTCAGTGTTTTAGCATTTGGATTGGAATCCTCAGGGTACTTGTATCCATACTCATGCCCGCTTCTGGTAGAATAAGCTGGCTCTTCTTCAATTGCAAGAACTTCATGTTCATTTTCAAACGACGAGAGGGTCTGAATCTTCTCATCGCCTTCTTCTGGAGTTATCGAGACATGACTACAAGACTTTTCTTTTCGCCTAGATTTCTGTACTGAGGAAGATCCAGTCTACTGCTCATCTTGGAGGAGGTCTGGATGAATGCAAAGTATTTCGCCATTAGGGACCGTATGTGGAACTAATCCCTTCTGACGTTGACCATGTGGATCATCATTGACAATCTTGACCTCCACTTCTGGGATAATCTTCTGTTGGTACATCATAGGTGGCATGGACCCAAAGTTAATAGCCACCATATTCGAACTGACTTTCTTTTCTTTCTTTGCTGTTATGATGCCGGCATCGATCAAAGCTTGAATCTTGTCTTTAAGGACAAAGCAATTCTTAGTCGGGTGATGGATCCTCCTATGGTACGAACAATATTAGGATCCAAGATTTTATTAGCTTCCTCCTGATTCGTAATTGGAGGCAACTTGATATTGTTGTTGTCCAGAAGATATTTGAAGACGACTGGAACTTCTTTCTCCTTGAAGGTATAAGCTCTCTGAAATCTTGCATCTGGAGACTTCTGCACCTCTTGAGATTTTTGTTGAAATTTCAATTGTGGTTGTGGCTATTGCGATGATTGTTGACATTGCTGCTGGAACATTTGATTGGTATCAACAGCATTGGCTAGCACCTTTCCTATACCACAGGGCACAAAATTTGATTTTGAGGGGCCTGTTGTTGGCTGGCCTCTCTCAGTCTTCTTTCACTTGAGGAATCTTTTAGCTTGTTCTCCTCGAAGCTTCAGGTCTTTCCATGTGGTTAGTGCTATAACCCCCATGGCTTCCAACAAATCTAGAGAAAGATTGTTGTGATATGTCTGCAGTATAAACTCTTCAGTGACTGGATCCCTGCAGTTCATAGCTTTGTTACGGAAGCGTTTGACGAAAGTATCAATTGATTCTCCGTTCTTCTACTTCTCATCCAAGAGGGTTCCAATTGAAACTTCAGTGTCATCATCAAAGAAGTTGTTAAGGAAGGAACCCTCCATGTCGTCCTAGGAATTGATACTCCCAGCCTTGATTCTTCAATACCAATCGAAGGCGGCCCCGCAAAGGGTACCTATGAATGACCGAACCATCAAGGGCTCGTGTCCCGAGATCACGCCAAGATGAGATTTGAAGTAAATTAAATGCTCCGTGGGTGATGCTTTCCCATCAAACGGTGTGAAGTTTATCAAGCTAAACTTTGGTGGGTATGGAATTAAATCCCACTCTCTCAAATACGGGCATGGGATGCCTGTCTTTTTGATCTCTTGAGCGGGTAGCAGAGAATTAATTTTGCCTTCGAGCTCTTTCATTTTTTTGCTTTCATCCTCACCTTGTTTTAGAGGAAGGTTATCGATGATGCTTTGATCCACTTCTGTGTTGCTTTCTTCTATATTGTGGGTGACCTGGTGACTGGGTCAACCATGTTGACTAGAATCATGTTGTGCAACTTTCCAGTCTCGTAGCTCCCACATCTGCTGCATGGCTAGCTCTATTTCTGCTTTCATTTTAGCCCTGAGCTCTTCTTTTTGCTTAGCCAAGGCTTCTTGCAACATTTGAGCCAGCGTTTCAGGAGTGATTGTATAAGCTTCTATAGCCTGGCCTAAGCTTGACATTGTGTCATCAAATGCCATCGCTGAGTAGGTGTCAGAGTTCTCATCTTCAGATGAATCCCCTTCAAGCATCCTCCTATATTCTTTGCATCTTGTAGCCCGTAGTTGTAGTCGAGATAATCTCTGGGATATTTGGGCACCTACCTTTCCTTCCGGAGTAAAGTCAGGATCTGAATCTATTGCAGCCATTCCTTTCCCTTTGTTTACCATATAAATAGTAACTTCAGGGAATTCATTTCCTTGAAAGGTTGATTTTCTTCTTTGGAAGCATCTTGGCTTTAGCTTTGACTCTTCCACCATTGGCAAGGAAAGCCTCTCGAATACCGAAGCTCTCTGCGGATGAATTTCCAACTTGGAGCACTCACATCCTGACAATAATGCCATGATCAATTGAGCATATGAGCAAGAACAATCTAATTCATCAATTGTCCTCTTCCGTGTGTCGCCACGCCCAGTCTGCCAGTGCAGATGATTAGAACGCCATACTATTTGTTGGTGTGGCTCACCATGGAATGTACTTCCACCCTAAGTGTAACATTGTCTTTAGTTGAAAAGCACGTCTTCTTTTGGGGACGCTGACTATTCGACCTGGAACCCTCACTAGGAGGCGCCTTTGATTGTTTGTCAACTGAAGTTGTCCTTGCATGAATCAACATTGTATGGGCATATATTATGAACCTGCGGATTACACGCTTCCCATTGGCACAGTCGCGGACCCCCTGAGGGATACTCAAATGAGACTAGATAGGAGTGCCTGTTGGATGCTAGGCAAGACCCCTAGTCTATTGTCCCAAGCATTCCTTCACTGGTGCTTTGGCTTGTTTTTTAGGCTCTGGACCAAGGTGATTTAGAGCCGAAGTTGTAGGTTTAGCCAAAGGTGTAGCGGATGGATGCAACTGAGGAGAACTCCCTTAGTCTGGACAGTCAGAAGTGCCTAGGCTGCCATTTCTTTGGGCGAGACTGATAGGACTATCTCAGTTGAAGCCCCTTTGGCTGAGACAGTTGGAAGCGTCTCGGCCAAAGGCTCTTTGGCCGAGACAGTTGTGAGTGTCTCGGCCAAGGGTAGCCTTGGGCCAGCTTCTGTGTTGAATTTTGCGTCGTTTTTTGGATCTAAACTTTGCGGCTTTGACATGATCCCGTAGTTGATTTCAATTCTTGTGCCTTGCGTACAACAGAACGGGCATTAGGGATACGTGTACGACACTTTTGGGCACATTCTTTCCTCATCAGACGAGTCCTCTTGATGGGGATCCACTCCTCTTTGATGGGAGTGCTGGAGTTCTTGAGCTGAGGCATGGGTACTTCTTGATGCCTCTGGGTACGCAAGTTCGTGTAGTAACGAACTCCGTCTGTTGACTCCATGGCCTTTGCAAACTGGCGGGCTATCTTCTGACGCTGTCTCTGATAAGCCCTCTTCGACAGAGTTGTGGAGATCTTGAGAGACGACTCTTTAACAGAGTCATCATGAGCAGAGCTTCCCGCTTTGTAATTTGCCGGGGTATTGTGGCAAGGGGAAACCTCCATCACAATTGGGTGAGATTCATCACCCTTTGCAACAGATTGGACCTCCCTCCTTAGAGACGCAATCCTCCGATACTTGCAGGGTGAGGAGAATCTAGATGAAGAGGAAGAAAGATACTCTTCAAACTTAGCTTGGTCGAAGACATAATCGAGTCTGTCGACCATAAGTTCGGCGTGATCGCCGTTCGGCTGCTACACAATAGCCTCAAGTTAACTCGTATTGATCATGCATCATCGTAAGCACAACACATGGACTTATGGCCAAGATTATCAATTCCTTCTTCTCTTTTCTTTTTTCTTTCTTTATTTTGATTTAATTGTCAAACATGGCGATGATTCTTTTTGCATCGACTAACTTCTCATATAGTTTGATTCTCTTTTTCTTGTTCCTATTTTTGCTTGATATGTGATCACAACATATATTTTTATAAGGACTACAACAACTTATGAGGGGAGTACGATGACTCGAGGAGTACCAAAACTCCAATGAGTGTGGAAACTCAAAGTTAAGGAGTACGGAAACTCCGATGAGTGTGGAAACTCAAGAAAGGAGTATGGAAATTCCAACAAGTGTGGAAACTCGAGATAAAGAATACGGAAACTCCGACAAGCGTGGAAACTCGGGGTAAGGAGTGTGGAAACTCCGACGAATGTGGAAACTCATTGCTTTTTTATCTTTATTTCTATTTTTGATTGCCCATCGCTATCAATTGGGGTGGTGATAAAATTTTTTTATCGGCCAGCGTTGTCTGTTTGCAGACTACGCTAAGAACTTTTGTTGTGGTGTAGGACGTGGTGAAATTGTAATTTTGTTTTGCTTCAGGGGAAGTGGCATAGCTTATAGCCTTTATCTCATTGGTGAAAATGCACGGCCATGAATTGTTTAGCAACGAAACAATCGTGATTAGATGTTGGGTTTATGGCCAATGAGAAGTGTGATGAAGAATACCTAGTTTTGGTCATAGTAGAGAGAGATTAGGAGAGGGGCGTAGGGCTTTTTTTTCGCTCCAAGGGAATTTTGATTGCTAGGGGTTTTTTTCCCTCCCTGGTGTCAATTTATAGGTGCATGACAAGAGGCCTTTATTAGGTGAGTGAAGATTTTAAGAATATCGGGAATAAATTCTTCTGATTGTTAGATTTTTATTGAATATATGGGCCAATATATTAAATAAATGTGTATTATGTGCTATCAATTAAGGTTAGCCCATTAAAGTGACCTAATTTAGGGCTTGGGCTTTTAATGAATAATTAAAATATGGGCCTCCTATGAGTAGAAAATCAAAATATAATTGTTAATTCTATGATGGGCTGCATTGATAATTATGAATAACTGGATTCAGTTATAAATAGGGTTATGGTTCCCCAAATCTCTACGTACAGTTTCTTTCAAATATCTCACCTTTAGAAAGTTATAGAGAAAGATTCAGGGTTTCTCTAAGGAGGAGATACGTAGAAGATTTGGAAGATCTATATCTCAAAACTCAAGAACCACATCCTACTCCATGGATTCAGGTATGGTTCCACATCTTCTTAATTATCTTAATAGTATGACATGAACAATCTTGGGAAATATTAGGGTTTCATCTATTAAAACAAAAGTTTATCTTTTCTTGATCTAACATTGATACGTTTTGCTAAAGTTGTATGCACTTTCTTATTCTCTTTGAGGTGTTGTTTGGCAAAAGGTTAAGTGAAGGGTTACCAGAGAACATAGTTTTTATAACTAGTATCTATGAGTGATTTCGATGGAGATGTCCATAAGGACGAGAAGCGGACCTATGTCATCACTCTTCACTCTGAAGAAGAATCCCAAGAAAGCAATCATAGATAATAGGAAGAGTATACAAGAAGAAAATAAAACTTATACACAAAGGTCTGTATCCAGATTAACAAAAAGTGTGTAACCATCCCGCCAAAACAAGAACTATGGGAGGAGCTAGGGCTTTGCATTAGCATCGTTGTTGTCCTCACTAGAGGAAAGGAGCTCAGAGAAGCCTCTCTCCCTGACAATGGCCTTGAGCTTCAAACCCTTCTTGGTGGCCATGGAACCTATCTAGAAAATGAT
This sequence comes from Asparagus racemosus, assembly GCA_037177215.1. Lineage (NCBI taxonomy): Eukaryota > Viridiplantae > Streptophyta > Magnoliopsida > Asparagales > Asparagaceae > Asparagus > Asparagus racemosus. Next base: position 26,851,359 of record JBAKGM010000326.1, on the reverse strand, counting down.
AAAATGAGCCATAGAAGATGCGATTGCACAGGCTTGAGGCACCTCTCTAGAGAAAATAAGATTGTTACAAGCTCGCCAAATGCACCAGCAGAAAGTCGGAAAGAAAAAATCCAAAGATTTTGAACCTTAGAATCGATTAAATCATCATAGCAGATATTAAAACATTGATACAAGTCTTGAGGCAAAGACAAGTTTCCAATCACAGGTAGAAGTTGATCCCAGACTTGTTTAACAAAGGTTCAATTCATGAAGAGATGATCATGAGTCTCACAATCAAGTTGGCATAAAGAACAAAGGGGTCCCTAGTCCATCCTTTTTTTATATGCCTATACTTAGAATTTAGTTTAAGCATAGATAAAAGCCATAGGAAAAACTTAACTTTGCTTGGTAGAAACTCTTCCAAATCAATGAATAATAAGGACAGCGAGTACCACCATCATTAATAAAAGAATATAATGATTTAACTGTGTAAATCCCTGAGTTCTCAATTGGCCATAAGATCTGATCCAACTCCAACATAGAGCAAAAACTAGAAGATGATAGTTGGTTTTTAAGGCCCTCAACCTGAATACGATCCTCATCACATATCGGTCTTCTGGATAGGTCTCCAATAGGTCTCCAACTCTAGTTATCCCCACTAAACATCCCTTGGGACGCAATATTAACATGCTTAGTAAAAGCAAGATTATAAGCCATAGGGAACAAGCTAGCCAAGGAATTATCACCAATCCATTTGTCCTCCCAGAACCATATTCTCAATCCATTCTCTAAACGTCATTTAACCAAATCTCAAAAAGATTAGCAATAGACAAAACATCCTTCCAAAATTTAGAAAACTTTCTTCTAAGAGGTGTGCTATAAGACGCAGAAGGATAAACAGAGTGTAGAACCTGACCAACATGAGAATCATTTGAAAAATATTTCCAAATCCACTTAGAGAGAAGAGAAGACTTAAAGGATTGAAGATTAAGAACTCCAAGTCCCCCACATTTCTTAGATAAATAGACCTTCTCTCATTTAACCAGAGCTTTACCACCCACATTTTTATCACTATGCCCCCACAAAAGGTTTCGTCTAATTTTGTCCATTGCCTTGATAAGCCATTTAGAGATTTTAAAAAAGGACATGTAATAAAGAGGAAGGGATGAAAGAACTGAGTTTAGAAGAACAAGACGACCACCAAAGGAGAGGTGTTTACCTTACAATAAGGCAAGCTTTTTATGGAAGGAATCAAGATGAGGCTGCTAGTTTAGTTTTGACAAAGTCCCTTTCTTTAAAGGAAGGCAAGGTATTTAAAGGGGGATGGTAAAAGAACAGTTGAGAATTCTAGCAAGAGAGAGACCTCAATTGGCAAATCTACCACTATAGTAAAGAATAGATTTGTTGAAGTTAATCTCCAAACTAGAAACTTCTTCAAAGAGATATAGGATAGATTTAAGAGTAGAAACATTGTTTTTATCGGCTTTATGAGAAATCAGAGTGTCATCTGCAAATTGGAGAGATCTAATGTCATTCAGTCTACCTAATAATCATATTTTAATTACAATTTAATACTCTCATTATCCATTTTATATGAATAAATATATCACTAATAATTGTTTTTATCTTATTTTACAGGTTAATGGTGAAAATAATGAATAAAAGCCCAATCTACTCAATTCTCCTATTTTCTACCTATTCTTGAAGCCCAAGTCTGAAAACTAAAGAAGGCCCATGAAGGCCCAAGGATCCATGAAGAAATGGTGTAAGAAAGTGGTGTAAAAACTAATTCTGACTGCAGACCAATCGGTCGACTAATCGGTCAGCCGACCGGTTGGCCAATCGGTTGGCTGACTGATTGGCCAACCGATTGATTTTTACCAGATTCGAATCAAAGTTTGATTTCAACTCCTTGGCACCCAAGTTTCATCCAAGGGCTCTCCTTCACTTCTATAGGCTATAAATAGGAGTAGAGGGCGAGGGGTTTTAGTGTGAAATATTTTGTAAAAACCCTATTTGGAGAGAAGAGTTACTCTTAATTGAGAAGACCTTCCAAATTTGTGACTTTTTGTTGCAATTAATAAAAAATATTTTCACCCCTTTTTATTTTCTTTTCTTCTCTTTATCCAAGGATGAAAAGAGGATGAAGATGAAGAGAGGATGAATATGAAGGTTTGCTTTTCATTCTTTTCTTTTCTTGTAATATTTTCTTTTCATGCTTCTTTAATGCTTTGTAGAGTAGATTTATATTCATGTCTTTACTTTCATGTATTTTAATTCATGTATTTATTTTTGTAATTTAGATTTTATTTTCTTTAATTCACCTTGAGGCTAGAACCGTCTAGGGAATTGCCCTTTTATAAATGTGGAGCTAATATTTGTGGGAATTCTAGAAATTACTTGAAACTAGTTTTATATCCTACTTATTCACATAAGATTGATATTAGCTAAGTGAATCCATTCTAGATTTCTCATATCTTTAATTAATCCTCCATATTTTAAATTCTTGATCTTCCTCTTTATTCTTGCTTTTCATTTTATTTATTTTCCTTTCTTTAATTCACCTTGAGGCTAGAACCCTCTAAAGAATTACCCTTTTCTAAATGTGGAGCTAATATTTGTGGGAATTCTAGAAATTGTTTAAAACTAGCTTTATATCCTATTTATTCACATAAGATTGAGATTAGATAAGTGGATCCATTCTAGATTCCTCATATCGTTAATTAATCCTCCATATTTTACTTTCTTGATTTTCCTCTTTATTCTTGATTTTCAT
>JBAKGM010000326.1:26829663-26841515 GCA_037177215.1 Asparagus racemosus | reverse complement strand
TATATATAGAAAGCGGTGGCTTGATTAGGGGAATATTGTATGCTAATTCTCATATTGTTTATATATATGTTGCTATTCTCCTAAGAGAAAATATTTGTCGCCTCAACTGAATATGTATATGCACATCATCAATCCAAAACATGAGATATTCACCTCAACATATAATTCTCTCCCAAAATCTTTATTAACATATTTTAAAAAAATTTAATCAAAGTTACCAACCAATCCCTCATTGATCATTCATGCATCTCCACAATCTCCTCTACCACAAGCCTCCTACTCCTATCAATAGTTACCAAACACAAGTAAACATGCTCTTCAAGCTCCTCCAATTGCTCCTCTAACCCTAGCCCTACCTCCCCTCCTCTCCCCTCCATCTCCTTCACCACCTCCTTCACCATCCCCCATTCCCTATTCTTCAACACCATCCTCCCCGTGTCTCGCCCGTGCTCCACCTCATCGTGCACTCTCCTCACCATCTGGCTTATTGTATCCAAATCTCTTCCTACAATATAAGCCCCTTTGGCCGCAGCATCAACCCTAGCTTCCAATCTCTTCAAACCCTTGAACCACTTTCTTGGCCCTCTTGAACCGATGGTTGTACTAGTCGCTACTGCTATTGGTGCTGCAACCACTGCAGCCAATCCATGAGACGCAATAATCACTGCTGCAACCAATGTTGCACTAACTAGAGCTATGATGATCACACCGGATGCTTTCTTGGTAAATTTTACGAGCTTCAAGATTTGACGGATCTTGCGGTGACAGGAAGTGAGGCGACAGATCAATGTGGGGTAGAGAGAGTGGATTTGGTGAAAATGTGTTAGGATTTTGGGGGAAAGAGGGTTTTCAAGCTCAAGATCAGAGGATAATTGAGTGAACAATGAAGAAGAGGAGGATAAAGAGGACGAGGAGGAGAGGGAGAGGAGGAGGTGGTGGATGGAGCGATGGTGGGACCGTACGTGGTCTATGGTTGAGAGGAGGGAGGCACATGCCTCAATTGCTTGAAATGTAGCGTCGAAGAAGTCATGGAGAAGCTTGTTGAGGTGGAGGATGAACCGGCTGGAAATGAAGTTAAGGGAAGGGCAAGTGGAAGCGAGGAGTGGTTCTTGCATTGGTTCGAGGAGGAAGTCAGGGATTTGATAGAACTTCTTATAATTCTTCTCTTGATCTTCATCATGTTCTTCCATTTTGGGAGTTCGTATGCTGATGGTGGAGGATGTCTTTAGTTGATTGTGTAGTCTTGAGTACATGTCAACATATGACTTTGTGTGGAGAGCTTTGTTGTATTCATCGTCGACTGGGTTTTGTTGCATTTCTTCTTCATGTTCAATGTAACCTGAGGAGTTGAAGAATGCGGTTGAACAAGGATGAGAAATTAATCAAGAAAAGCAATGTGATTTCTTGCTAGATTAATCAAATCAAGTTAATTGTATTGTGAGACTTGGGAGGCAAGTAAACCTAAGTATCTAGTGTGAACTAGCAAGAGGGGAAAAAAGAAGAGAACCTTTACAGTTGTGCTAACCAAAACTTTCACATTACTTATTAAGTTATTTTGTCCAAGTGGAAAAAGATTAGTCTTCGCATAAATGCACATGATTAATCTCATGTAGAAAAAAATAAGGGAACATAAATATACTACTATAAGAAGTTTTAGCTACCTCACATGGAAAAAATGTCAACATTTAGTTGTTTTAGCTGAAAAGCAATATTTCTTTAAATGTTATCTACATATAGTTGTAACTTATTTCTTATATAAGTGACATCAAATTCTAATTATAACTTCAATTTTCAATTCAAGAAAAAGCATAAAAAATTAAGTAGAAAACTGAACGAACTTGATTATATGTTCTAACCTGAACTTGCAGACGACACATTTCTGAGTGTGGATTTGGATGAGGAAGACGGCTTCAACTTAGCCCACATAATTTATTTTCTACTTGGATCCCAAATGAGTTCTTAAACTTTATTATTATTTTTATCTACAGTTGAAATGATGAACGAAGACGATCGAGAGCAATGTTCTCATATTTATAAGAAAGAATGGAGAAGAGAGAGGGAGAAAATTTCCACTCCAGTTCCTTAACCTCGACAAATCCACGCGTCGTCATCTCATTGCTTGCCGTGTTGTCTTGTTTCATTATTTTACGCTAACCTTCTTTTCCGTTAAGTTCATTCTAACCCTTCATCAACTATGGTCCCTGGATGGAAACTTCATGGATGGCTGCGATGACTCAGCACCGTTTCCAACCCCGTGCTTCACGCATTCGGTGCTTTCGAAACAACAGCAAATAAAGTGCTATAAGATACGCCAACCACATTCATTTCCCGCGAGCTAGGTTATTTTTCATATATTTTTTCCACCTGTCATAATTATTTGCAATAGTCCCCGTTCAAAATTTCTTTTATAGTTATCTCTCGAGGTGTCGTGTCGTTGTTTCATAACAAACTAAGAAAGGGTCAACAGATAGATTTGCTAGAATTGAAAACATGTCAAATCATCTTGTGGGAAAAAAGATTGCATATCCAGGCTGAGCGTAAATTTATAAGTAGTACTGTTAATTAACCCAAATCCCGGAACATTACTGATAGAGAAGTTTCATTAGAAGTTCTCTAGCTTTTATTCGCAAGATATGATTACAGTGACACCCCCAGGTATGTGACTTGGCAAATGGGTTCTAGACCTGCTGGGTCAAATTGAACCCGACCTGATAATTTTGGGTTTGGGTATAGTTAATTATTGATTGGAATCAGATCAATTAGCTAGCACTTTCTGGAGTAGATTTTTCTTGAAGAAACTTAAAGTATGTGCATGTGCATGAGCCTTAAATAAAGACTAGAAACCAAAATCTAAACTAAACGGAACTTAAACCATCCTCTCCGCACATCTTCAGGGTATAGATTGGACTTTAGTTTTCAACCACAAATTTTAACTATGATACCTGTTCTTAATTGAGTTCATGTTAGGCCCAACAGGGAGTTAATGGGTTTTATAGAGAGTTAGGAACGAATGTTTGGGATGTTTAGGGGCTTATATATTTTTTGGTTGGTCAACGCAGCTTTTGAGCTAGCTTTTCTATATCCACCTTTTGATAAATCCCTAATAAGCTAACTTGTAGATCTCATTTCAAAAAGCTGAAATTCCCCAACTTTTGAAATTTTAGCTTATAAGCTCATCTAAATAAGTGAGGTTTGATTAAATAAATGACAACTATATCCCAACAACTTGTATAAAGTTTTAATCATAAAACTCAAAACCCATCAAAAAAGCTATTATACGTTATAAATTTCAAAAAATAAGCTCTCCTAAATAACCAAAAGGTTAAGCTATCAAATAACAGCTTCACCTCCTATTTAAGCTCATTATTCTTTCTTTCTTTTCTAATACGGGATTATGTAGCACTTGAACCTCCCAATAGTATGGAGATATTTATTATCCAACTATAAGTATGAGACAAGTGATCCCATCTACTAAACCATAGGGGTTGTTAGTTTATTGCAAGTGCACTGTTGTAATTTTAGTTGTATGCAATTTTGAATTTGTTGATGACAGTTATCAAACAATGGGTTAGCCTGTGGATTGATTGAGTGTTAAGGTCCTCAAACTCCTTTTTGACTCGTCTGGGTGAGGGCCGACAATCACCGTCTTTTCACTCGGTTACACGAGTTGTTGGCCAAACGAGTCAGCCGTGAGAGTGGTCGGCTGATCGGGTCCGCTGTGAGAGTGGGCAACTAATGGTTGTCGAGTCGGTAGTGAAGGCTATTTTGACTCGGCTATACGAGTGGCCTATGGGAGTAGCCTGAGTCGTCTGGGCTCTGAAGTCTGATTAGAAGAGGAGCAGGACGTGTTGGTTTCTTAAGTTGATTAACACTTAATGGTTTTTTGAGGGTCATAACAGTTGGCCCCTTTCACTTGGACTCGGCGTGGGCCGGTCCGAGTGAAATGGAATCAAGATTTTTCGTGAAGTGCATTAATTAGGGGTGACTGAAAAGTCACTTCTGATGCCACGTGGCTGACGTCAAAGTACAATTCTAGGCTGATACTGCTTCGCTTTTCATGGCTGATTGAGGGCTAGTTAAGGCAAGGGGCACCTCGATTTTGAAGTGGCCGCTTCGGTTTCTAGGATTGATCTCGGCCTGATTGGGGGCTAGTCAAAGTACAATTCTTGGCTGATACCTGTACGCGGGAAAAGTCCGGTTGGTTTTTATTGATGAACTTATTACAGCTTTATACGTTACAATGAATTCAAAAATTCGTCTTTTTATAAGACTTGATTACAATGAAAATCAAAAGAAAAAAATTTATAACTTTTCCTGAAACAAACACAGGACCTTGTTTATCAGACTCCTATTTGCGTGGGATCTTTGCCTGTGCTGGGGTTTATCCGTGGACCGCCGCGTAATATGATCCGGTGTAACATCTACACAATCCAGGGGATTATTTCATGAAGGGAATAATCGCCAAAGTGAGTGAGATCGACCAAGCGAAATCACCACTCTTCTCTGGATCAAAACAAAGTTTGTTCCGGAGGGGTTGTGTGTAGATCTGATCCTTAGATCTCTCGAACTTCTTCGCTTTATGCTGACGGGTTCGCTGAAATCTCAGATCTTGCTGCCAGAACTAAGCATGGATCGCTGTTGAATCTGACAGAGCCTCCCCTTCTCAAAAGTCCAGATATGAAAAATGAGACCCCCTCCTGTATTTATAGGCTTGAAAGCGGGTCGGATCTGCACCTACCCACCTCTTGGTGGCTAGCCAACCGAGCCACCATTTGGTAGCTCAGTTTTGGTCGAGCCACCAAATGGTGGCTCGGCCACCGAGCAGCCCAAATGGCCTTTTTTAATTTTTTCTGAGTTTGATCTGGTTTAGTCTCGGGATGTTCGCTGATCTGAAGCTTCATAGCTGTGATTCATTACTTCGCTAAGTTGCACGCCTTGCCGACTCGCTTCATGCATTTCGTCGACTCGCTTTATGCGTTTGCGTCGCGGTTACTTGTTGTTACATTGTCAACAGTTGTTGGTAGGTAATTTCTAATGCCTACAGCTCTAAAGTGTTTCACTCTCATTCTTTTATAGAAGAGCCTGAAATACTTTGGATATGATAGGCCCAAACCTTCAATCGGTATAATAGGACATGAAACAACTTCAAATCTTGATTTCTTCAATTCTTTTAGATTATCCGGTGCTTTGTCCAACGACTGAAAGTGTCACGGTGCTGCATTTATTGTTTGACAGTTGTCGAGATCTTGAACTGAAGCTGGTAACTAAATTTTTTTTGCTTTAGCTCGTGCTGGTGAGTTATCGTAGAACTGACCATCAAATTTCTTGAGATCTCTCCTTTAGTCGGTGAATTCTCCATTTGTGACGCAATGATCGGTGTCAACACAGTTTAAGCTCTTAAGGTGTTTGGAGCTGGGAGAACCAATTATACTCTTATATTCCTGGGGGTTTCGGGAATTGATATTTCCATTAGAGGTTGTCAAGTTATCCTTAAGAATATTTTATAAAAACATTCTCCAGAAACTTCTCAAAAAAAATGGGAAGCAGTTTAGACTCATATATCTTATTGAAGTATTTCCCTCTCTTGCGGTTGACGGACGTCGCGACGAACATTATGCCACTTTTGATGAATCTTTGTCTGTTTTGATTTCTCCTCGGTTTGCACCGGGCACGTCAGTGGAGGCCATCTAGACAATATCTGAGGGGAGCCACTGTGTGCTTCGATTGTTGGTTACTGATGCACCACTTGTGAGGGACACCAGTTTCACTCAACCTCTAAGGAAGACGGATTACTTGTCTGATGATTCCATTGAAGATCTAGATGTAGCTCTTATTGAAAGTGGGCAATGGCTACATAAAGATGATGGAGGGTTCCTATATTTCTCATGGATACCTCACAATCGCTCATTGATCGAGTTGAGGTGTCAGGCTGTGACACGGGAGATGTCGTGGTGCTTGACGGAGGAGCATGCCCATATACATTGTGGGTATATTACACACCAGGCAATTTCAGGTTCAAGTAGGAACCGTGTTAATGGACTGCGTCCCGATGTGTTGGGATTAGACACACCACCCCGCAACGAGCCGTTCACTGCTGCTCATACTTTGAAGAATCTTCTCGCAAGGATGGGGTGAGAACTGCCTGCAACTCGTCACAGATTTTACGACTGGTTTCATTCTTCAGACAAGCTTTAGTGGGCTCGTATGATGAACTATGTCCTCAGTTGATGGGGTGAGGAGCTATATGCTTGTGGTTTACATGCAGCGATTCATGCCACCATGTATGGGCTACCGATCAGTGCCAATCATTTCTTTGCATTGTTAGAGCCTTACAACCTGGATTTGAATACTTTCCTGTCCAAGCATGGGGAGCTAGGGTTAGCTCTCCATGAGATGCATCAAGTCTCCGACTTACCCATGGGGAAGATGTTATACCAGGAGTACTTTCCCTTGAATCGGGAGTCGAGTCAGCTAAAAGATCGCATACCCAGTCGCTATGATACCTTATGGGATCTTACTTGTCACTATCATATTGCTTTGGCACAGGCTGATCCACTAGCAAAGAGGGCCAAGTCACAAGTGAGCCTGAGGCAATTCGCAGATTACTTGCTCAGGCACCTAGAAAGCAATTCTAGCGAGGTGATTTGCCGATTGGCACCGCTCACTTCTTCAGAGGTTAACAAGCTAATCGAGAAATCCAATGCTCGCTCCTATACCATTAGTGGCACCGAGGGTGGTTTTCCTGCAGGGACTAAATTCGAGACATTCTTGTGGCACGTAGTAAAGCCGATTCAGCCGATGGCTCTCCTAGCTAATTACCTCGCGATCTGGTTGAAGAAGTGCATGGTACCATATCAGTCTGGTGACGCTTAACCATTAGAAGTGCTTTATACTACAGTTCAGCTCGCTCACAAGAAGGAACTTTCTCTCCTTCTAGTGATGGTGGCTAACATTCATTGTGGGCTTCGACAGATAGTCAGTGCCTTCACTCAGGGGGAGGGTGAGCCATCGATTCAGATTCCTCTTGCTAAGGTGGAGCTTCCATACACTTACCTGATAGCATGGTTCATCGTTCACCACTCAGATATGATGTCAGTGCTGGCTACTGCAGATCAATCTATCCCCTTACTATAATTATTAGAGAATTGCAGTTGGAATAGGTGAGGATTCTCAGTACGGCGAGTCTTTGATTGATGAGGAGAGGCTGAGGGCAAGCCAGACATCTCTTGATGTTAGCTGCTTCAATTGGCTGATGAACATTAGACCGAGTTACCTAACATTCTGGGTGAGAGATGAGTGCTTTATAAAGCCATATCTACCTTGTCAATTTGTCCGCCAGTTTGGTTATGACTAGCTTAATGTCAGAAATCCAAATCGACAGCTTCAGACTCATGGCGGATTAGTGGACGGTGTCTGAGCATGGCTATGGAGTGTGACAGGGTGCACTGGTGCTAGGTTCAGCCTTCTGAGTGCTTAGCGTCAGCTAGAGTTGACATTCTTATGCTGCAGGTGGTTGTTGGCAGCTAATGAACCTGTTCCCATGAAACCTATTGCAGAATTACCGGCCGAAGAGGCCTCCTCGGCTGATACTCAGATGATTCAAAAGGCCACTCGATTTATAGAGGAAGCGATGCAAGACTCGTCAAGTAGATGAGGAGGAAGAGGAGGCCATCATTTCTGCCGAAGAGACCTCAGGAGGAGATCATGCGGATGACAAAGATCATGAGGAAGACTTTGGGACAAGTTTGTCGATAGCTCTTCTCTTCTTTTCTCTTTCCTCTTTTAGAGTTATTAGGTCTGACAGCAATTTGAAGTTTTAGGAATGACAACCGAGGAGGAGGAGGGACATCGCCCCTCTTACCAGGCGAAGCCTCGAGTTGGGACTCAAGCTGTTAAGCGGAAAAAGTTAGTCCATAAGCCACGCATGGATCTGCGAGGTTTTGAGATGGACTTGGCTAGTGATGATCCTGTCAGCGAAGGAGGTAACGCTTAACCACCACGTAGTCTCTTCGATCATTTAATTCCTTAAACTCAGGGCTCACATTTCTCCATTTCTGTGTAGGAGGATATGGAGAAGGCGAGACCAGCTTCGATTTTCCCCATCACGATTTCGCCTCTTCTAACGAACCCCGTTTCACAAAACAGGTGTACGAGTCTATGGCCGAAGAGCCTGCAGTAGCTGCTAAAATTAATAAGACTACCAATTTAGGACCTGATGTAGCAAATCTAGGTACATCTATCATTAGTAATACCCCATTTAGATGGCGAGTACGGGAATTGAACGATTCAGAATTCGTGCCTTCCCTAATTGTCTCTATGCTTCTTGCTCTTTTAGAGAAATTGTAGGAAGCAAACGTGGACATTGAAGTAGAGAGACTAACTCCACTGTAGGAGGTAAGTCATTTTCGCTGATCGTAGGTTCTTAATTTTGCTTCTTTCACATATGTTCTCTGGTGTCAGATTTTTCGATACAGGGTTTTGATGATGGCCTGCTTGTGAACACCCCCATGGATGATTTGATATATGGCCCTCCCCGAGGTGATCATCTTCCCAGTGATATATCACCTGAGCTAACAATTCTCGAAAATACTGAGGCTTGTTTCTTTAAAGATATGGGTTCTCTCTCTTGTTAATTATAGGACTAGCCATTTTTGACCAATACAACTATAATTTGACGAATCTGAGAAATTCATTTTGCTGCTAGTAGGAACTGCTACTAAGGCTCAATTTTCAATTTCTCATTCTGATACTTCTCCAGAATTGTCTACCATGGCGACTGCTATGCCTGATGAACATGCCACGAGACCAACTACAGCAGTTGATGCATCAACGGCAGTTACCCTCCCGATATCCCCGCTAAACCATGAAGCTATACCGATGGAAGTAGATTTGAGTTATCCAGCTAAGGATGTCTATGCCGGCCTTTAACTTAAGATTCTAATATGTCCATCCCGTTATTTTCTTTTTGTAGGGCTTACATCTCAACTCCATGATCTGGCAAGGGCGTTGATGTTAGACAATGACCCAGCTTGAATTATTAGATGTATGGAAGTCCGCTTGTTCTTCTCTTTCATAAACATGATGATCGACAAGCTTCTCCACATTAAACTTTCTCTCCGTCAGTTTAGGACGGTCCTTGGCCCTAGAACGACTTTGATAAGGGATGCTGGTTACTCAAAGGCAATTGCCGATGATCTTGATCGTCAAGAACTCAAGCTTCAAAAATTACAGGAGTTGCAGGCAGCAGGTGTTTCTTCGTATATATCTAATCGAGTAGAATCTTGTCTGGAAGCATGGAGGATGCTCGTGTTTTTACTGGACTTGAGGTTCAAATATAGCGGGACTGGGTAGATCAGGTTAAGGCCGAACTTGTTGGGAAATTAACATCCCTGAGCAACATTCATTCTTGTATTGCATCAAGTGAGGCCAAGATAGCGCAGCTTAGGTGGGAACTTCAGGTGGAGGAAGAGAACTTAAGTGTCTTGGAGCTGATAAGGGTCAATGAGGAGGAAGCTCAAAATGCCATATCCAAGAAACTAGAGCTCTTAGAACAAAAGCTAGTTGAAGTTGAGGAAGAAGCCGTGAAGAAACTGAACACCACTGAGGAGTCTTTCAGGGCTGAGTTGCAGAAGGAGATCCAACAAGCTTACACTGATGAGTTGTTTGAGTTAGAACAACAAATCCTTTGTCATAAACTTGATGTTTGAATGCCTATAATTTCTTCATTGAAAGACTCAACTCTTCATTAATCGAATAAATTTCTATCCTCCTTTTTATTATTGCTTATTATGATTTCTCATTTCATTTGAAATATTTAACCACAATACTCATAGGATTTTTGGCAAAACCTCAGCCATCAACAGATTTGATAAGCCTTTACCGATTACTGTTTGAATCGGGCTAGCATGTAGATTATCTAAACTTATTCCGCACATGACGTTGTGCCAAAAGAATATAACTCTTTCAGACTTGGTGCTATGATATTGAATACATAGGCTTCGTCTTCTTTTACGGGCAAGAGATTAACTGGTGTCGCGTGTTAGGCGTTGACTTTAGGATTATTGGCCAACTCCCAGCCATTAACAGATTTGATGAGCCTTTACTGATTACCGTTTGAATTGGGCCAGCATGCGGATTATCTAAATCTGTTTCGCATGTACGTTGTGCTAAAAGAATGAAACTCATTTAGACTTAGTGCTATAATGTTAAATACATAGGCTTCATCTTCCTCACGAGAATAGACTACCTGGCTGCATGTATTAGATGCAGGCTTATCCCTACTTAGACTTCAGGATAAAATTTCCCAGACTTGAATTTTGGTGTCTTCTTCAATCAGAAAAAGACTAAACCGGCAACGCGTGTTAGGCGTTGACTTATCCCTACTTAGGATTTACGATAAAATTCCCCACACATGTAAGATGTGGTTTGTGGTGTTATTAATAACAACCTGCCATAATTTCGAATATGCAAGCTTTCATTCTGTTTACGGTTAAGAACTAACCGGCAATGCGTGTTAGGCGTAGCCTTATCCTTACTTAGAATTCGGGATAAAATTCCCCCGACTTGGATTCAGGTGTCTTCTTTAATCGGTAAAAGACTAAACCGCCAACACGTGTTAGGTGTTGACTTATCCCTACTTGGGCTTCAGGATAAAATTCTCCCGATTTGGAATCAGATGCCTTCTTCAGTCGGTAAAAGACTAAACTGGTAACGTATGCCAGGCGTTGACTTATCCCTACTTAGGTTTCGGGATAAAATTCTCTAAGATGAATCTTAGATTGAAGGATTAGAAAGCATTGATGTGGGAAAGGAAGAATTTTATATTCTATTTCCCGATGCTGGAGAGGAAGAATTTTTTATTCTATCTCTAGGTCTTCTTTCTAGGGTAAAGACAAACCCTGAAATAAGAGAGGAAAAATTTTACATTCTATCTCTTACTCCTGGAAAGGAAGAATTTTATATTCTATCTCCACTGCAAAGGAAACTAAAAGTGGGATCTCCACTTTGAGAATCTTAAGAGGTGAAACTAAGAGTAGGATCTCCACTCCGAGAATCGAAAAGATTCAGATAACTATCATTTTTATAGGTTTTGCTACGTGATCTGGAAATGACTTTCTTGTTTATCGAAATGAGATTCTAATTTTAGCCCTAACCTTGGGAAAGCGTGACTGAAGAGAAAAGGGTAGAGCCCTTCTGTTTATCACAATGGGATCTTGCTCCTGGAGAGGAAGCATTTTATATTTAATCTCCAGTGCAAAGGAAACTAAAAGTGGACCGCTTATTCATGGAAAGAATTAAGAGGGGATTTTGCTGGTGGATTGGACCAGAAAGATTTTTAGTGGACTCACCGTCAATGAATTTGATTAGTGAGGGGATTTATGGTGGAGAACAGATTTAGGATTATCCTCAAGGACAATGGGTGAAGTATTCCATGTGGAACTTCCCATCAAAAAGGGTTATCCCAAATATACTAAGTATAGTATTTTTAGGAACTTTCTATTTCTTGGCATTAATTGTCTGTCACCATTTTAGGTGATTAAACGATACGCACCATTCGAATAGACAGTGTCTCTCGCGAAAGGTCCTTCCCATTTGGGTTCAAACTTACCCTTTTTCTTGGAACTGAGAATTATTAGTCATCGAGCAGCGATGACCAGATCTCCTTCCTTAAAGCTTCTCTGTAGGATTCTCTTATTAAAAGTCCTCGACATTCTGGCCTCGTAGAACTCGATGTGTTGTTGAGCTTGTAGGAATTTTTCATCCAACATCTCGAGCTCTTCAAGACGTATTCGATGTTGTTCTTCCGCCGTCATCTCAGTGGCGAGGGCGATATGAAGTGATGGGATTTGGAT
>JBAKGM010000326.1:26816162-26829563 GCA_037177215.1 Asparagus racemosus | reverse complement strand
TCCACATCCACTCTTCTAACCTATTCACCAACATTTTCACCATGTTTTCCTTTTACTTTTGAATAAAACTCCTAATTATTGCACATAATCTAAAAAGAACCAAATTTGACGAATATCTCCTACTTCACGTTCCTCGTGGGATCGATAAGTTTTTATACTATAACTTGTTAGTTGTATACTTACAACTCCGGAGGTAACGCTCATTATTTTGGCACAACAGAGGCCAATGAGCTAATTCTAACTCGGATCCAAACCGGATGGTGAGTTTGCATCGATTATAGAAAACTCAACTTAGCCACCTAGAATGATCACTTCCCTTTTCCTTTCATAGACTGAATGCTTGAACGTTTAGCATTCTACTATTTCTTACATTGTTATTCAGGTTAATCAGATTCTCATTGTCCTTGAAGATTAGAAGAAAACCACTTTCACATGTTCATACGAAACTTTTGCCTACCCTCGCATTCCTTTTGGTTATGCAATACTCCCGTCACTTTTCAACGGTGCATGATCAGTATCTTTTTCGTTATGGTTGGACAATTCTTAGAAATCTTCATTGATGATTTTGCAATTTTTGGTAACTCATTTTTTGAGTGTTTGCATCATCTCAAACTTGTGTTAACTGGATGTAAGAAGAAAAATCTGCCTTTCAATTAGAAGAAATGTCACTTCATGGTCAAACATATAATTGTCTTAGGGCATGTAGTTTCTAATAAAGGTATAGAAGTTTAAAAAAGCTAAGGTAGATCTCATTTCTTATCTTTCTCCTCCCAAATATATCAAGAATGCCACATTATTCATTGGGCACACTAGTTTCTATCGATGGTTCATCAAAGACTTTAGCAAAAATACTAGGCCTTTGACCAATCTTTTAGCTAAGAATACACCCTTCAATTTCTCTCCTACATGCCTTAGAGCCTTTGATCATCTGAGATGGAGCTAACTATAGCTCTTATCATTCATGCACTAGATTGGACCTTACCATTTGAGTTAATGTGTGATGCATCTAATTTTACAATTGGTGCTTTCTTAGGACAACGAATCCATAGAAAACCCCATGAGATCTACTATGCAAGTAGGACACTGAATGATGCACAGTAAAATTACTCTGTTATAGAGAAGGAGTTTTTAGCTGTTGTTTTTGCCTTAGAGAAATTTAGGTCCTATATCATCGAGTCTTTGACCAAGGTTACACTGATCATGCTGCATCGAAGTATCTTTTAGCTAAAAAAGATGTTAAAACGTGACACTTTAGATGAATACTCTTTCTTTAAGAATTTGATTTACAAATCCTTAATAAGAGAGGAGTAGATAACCCCGTAGCAGATGATTTGTCTAGGATCCCTAATGCACCAACACCAAATTTTACAATCAACGATCATTTCCTAGATGATTTGTACCATGGTTTGTAGATGTTGTGAACTACTTGCTCACAAAATAGATCCCTTCACATTAGTCTAACCAAGATAGATCTATTTTCCTCTCTCTGGTAAAATATTTTTACTAAGATGATTCGTATCTATTTAAGTATTATCCTGATCATGTCTTTAGAAGGTGTATTCCGAATGAAGAAACTAAGAGTATTCTTTTCTTTTGTCATGAGAAAGCTTGTGTGGGCCACTTTGGCCTCAGAAAAACTGTCGAGAACATCTACTTATGCGGGCTATATTGTCCCAACCTGTTCAAAGATGCATACAAGTTCTGTAAAAACAATAAACCATTGTCAGCTTTTAGTAAAAATCACTAGAAAAAATATGATGTTCTTACAACCAATTGTAGCTATTGAGCTTTTTGATCTGTGGGGTATAGATTTCATGGGACCATTTTCAAACTCTTTTGAAAATTTATACATTCTAGTGGCTACAGAATACATGTCTAAATGGGCTGAAGCGGTAGCTTTTATAACTAATGACAACAAGGTGGTTGTCAGGTATCTGAAGGAAAATATTTTTTTAGTTTGGAGTAACCCGAACAATCATTAGTGATAATGGTACCCATATCTATAACCGTTCCTTTGAGGCTTTGATGAGAAAATATTCAATCACACATAAATTATCAACTCCTTATTATCCCTAAACTAGTGGTAAAGTAGAGATCACAAATAGATGGATCTAATAAATCTTAGAAAAAAGATGTTAATTAGAATATAAAAGACTGGTTTGTTAAATTTTGCGTATGGGCCTATCGGACAGCTTTCAAAACTAACTTGGACATGTTACCATACCGGCTTATTTTTAGAAAGGTGTGTCATTTATCGGTTAAACTTGAACACTGAACTATGTGGGCAATCAAACTGGTCAACTATGATTTAAACTCGTTAGGAAAAATAAGAATGCTCCAAATAAATACAAAGAGAAAACCAAGATATTTTATGATAACTCAATAATACAGAAGAATTTTACACTGGGACAAAAGGTTCTACTCTATCATCTTTTTCATAGAAAATTAAGATCATGAAGGATGAGTCCGTATGTTGTTAAACAAGTTTTCTCTCTTGGGGCGATCAAAATAGAAAATCTTAAAAATAGTCATGATTTCAAAGTCAATAGTAAATGTTTGAAACGATTTTTAGAATTTTCTACCATTGAATAACAGGAGTTGTTGGTTCTTCATAAACCACACTATTTCTAAAAATAATTGAATGAAAGACAGAGAGAGAGATAGAGAGAGAGAACATAAATGAGAGCAGTTGAGGAGGAGCGGTTCCAAAACTGTCTCCTTTGTTTAGTAAGGCGACGGCCTTTGTTACGGTTACAACCGTACTGATTTTAAAACCGTTGCGCTTGGCCTGAGCTTTAGCGAATGTGCAAAGGGGCTACGGTCTTAAGAGAAATTTGGGTTAGATAATCCTCTTCCCACTTGACAGTTTCAGCGGACCTTTTAACCAAATTTTGTGAAATCATCTCAACCGCTTAACTACAATAAAACCCATCTTTTCTCAAATTATCTTAACCGCTTAATAGAAACCCTAGAGGCAGCGATATCCCCTAACTCCATATTGATCGAAATTGATTCTTCTCATCATCGACAAGCTCTCGAGATCATCTTGGATGATGACAATCATCTTCGGCAACTGGTGTACATCTTCAACGCCTCGCAATCTTTTCATCTTCCTTCAGCGTGCTCTTGATCGATCTGCTATTGGTAATATTTTCTTTGAGATTCATATAGAAATAAGTAAAATTTTATTATTCTTTGTATCTATAATTTTAGTTTACAAGATAATTCTCTTAGGATTAATAAATTGCTTGATTCTCTTTTATGTATTAGGGCTTTTGCTGTTAATTTGGGCTTCCTCCGCAAGGGGCTTGCAAAATTTTCATCTTCAGTTGGCAAGGTAAATTCCTCAATTAACTAACCTGGTTGTTCATCTTATACAGATCTCTTTTAGTGTTCGTACTACTTGTTAATTTCTGCTCTTTGTATGACTAAATTTGCTTCTTCAAACATCACAGAGTAATTGCACAATATTAGTGATTTAGAAATTTCTAATCCCAGGAACATGAAGTGGAAAAAACATTCACAAAAAATTTACAAGAAATTCATTGGGTTTATATATGTGGATGTAAGTCAGCAAATTACTCATAGATAGATAAAATTTCAAACTACTGTGGAAATTTATATGCATATCAATGCTCTGGATATCATTGAAAGTATAGCATGTTTAAGGAAAACATACAAAGAGAGTGATGTAAAGCCGAGTATTGATTAGTTTTGGGAATCAAATTGACTATAAAATATATGATGAAAATTCTATAAATATATGATGAAAGTATAATGCATAAGAGCATTATCTTGGAATTTTGTATCAATTTTGATAATTACTAACTTTTATTAGAAAATTTTCACAAAGGATATAAGCTATAACAAATACATATATGAAGCTATTGTGTGCAGAAGAGATGAATTGTGTATAGTGGAGAGTTTATTGTACTTTGAAATTATTTTCCTTCAACAAATTTTATACACGGAGCTGATTGAGATGCTTCATTGACAAGTCCCGAAATCTACATATGTGTTTCTTCACATCATTAGTTATGACAATCTGTAGAGGACCTTTCTGCAATCAGATTATAGGATAGTTGGAAGGTAGACATTTTACAATATTGCTTAAAGAATGAAAGATTTACATTAAAGTTGTGTCTTGGTACTTGAATTTCGATAGCATATTCTCCTTTTTATTTGTAAGATTTTTATTTTAATTTAAGAATTTTAATGCTTTTATTTTCCTCTAGAAAATATCAATTAAATGGACATAAATAGAGATAGGATGTACTTCTCGGGTAGGTGCCGATTATAGTGTAAAAGTGAATGAATTTCTTGATAAATCATTTTCCATGGAGCTTCCGGGAATGAAATATGTTGCCCTTGTCGTGCCTGTTGTAATCGTTTTTGGCATCATCGAAACACCATCTATGATCACTTGATTGTGAAGGGATTTGTAGAGAACTATTACAAATGGGTTTTCCACGGGGAGGGGTTGCCATCAACAATGAATGTTCGCGACGAGAGCGATGAGGACAATCCAAACACTCACGACGATGTAGACAGGCTACTACATGATACTTTTAGGGAGACAGCAGAAGGGTTTTCACACAACCAAGAAGAATGCATTAAGGAAGGGAAAGAAGGACTGACCGAGGATGCTTACAAGTTAGTGGAGGAAGGTCAACAAGAGTTAGTCCATGGATGTAAAACTTTCTCTAAACTCTCTTTTATCATCCAGTTATATCTCCATAAGTGCATACATGAATTGAGCAAGGAGGCATTTGACGATTCTTTGACCATATGGAGGGAGGGAATTCTAGACGTAAAGCTGCCAAAGTCTTTTAATGAAGCAAAAAAGTTAGTGAAAGATTTGGGTCTTGATTATGAAAAAAATACATGCTTGCCCTAATGATTGCATGCTATTCTATGGAAATGTAAATGGAAAGCTGAATGAGTGTGCTAATTGTGACACTTCTAGAAGAAGGATGTTATAGCAAATGATGATAATCAACCATCCACAAAGGTGCATAATGTTCCATTAAAGGTTTTAAGGTATTTTCTTTTAAAACCTAGAGTTCAAAGACTATTCATGTGTTCTCAAACTGCTGAATCCATGAGTTGGCATGTAAAGGAGCTCATCCAAGATGAGAATCTAAGGCATTCAGCTGATGGCAATGCTTGGAAGGAGTTTGATATGAAGCATCCTAAGTTCGCACTGGACCCTTGTAATGTGAGTTTAGGGCTAGCTAGTGATGGATTTATATCCCTTTCGAACAATGAGCATTGCTCATAATACATGGCCAGTGATATTAATCAACTATAATTTACCTCCTTAGATGTGTTTAAAACTTGAATATTTCATGTTGTCTCTACTTGTTCCGAGCTCTCAATCTCCTGGCAATAACATCGATATATCCTTGTAGCCGTTGATTGATGAATTAAAAGAGTTATGGGAAGTTGGGCCGCTTACATATGATGCTTCAAGCAAACAATCATTTCAATTGCGTGTAGCTTTACTTTGGACAGTTAGTGACTTTCCAAGATACGCAGTGCTGTCAGGATGGAGTACTAAGGGTAGATTGGCTTTCCCTTGTTGCAATTATGACACATATTCTCAATATTTAAAATACAGCAAGAAGATGTGTTATATGGGCCACCGCAGATTTTTGAAGGACGACCACCCTTGGAGAAATAATAAAAGATCAGTTAATGGTGATGTTGAGTTGGGGAAAAAACCAACACCATTGTCAAGCACCCAAATTATAGAGGAACTAAATAGTTTTGTCAATGATTTCGAAAAGAAGCAAAAGAAAAATCATAGATTAGAATTGTCTGTGGAAAAAAGATCTAAATTTTTGGAGCTGCCTTACTAGGAGCATAATACATGCCGACAAATGCTAGATTTAATGCAAATCGAGAAAAATTTGTGTGACAATTGTATTGGGACATTGTTAGATATTCCTGGAAAGACGAAGGATCTAAATTTTTGGATTTGCCTTATTGGGAGCATAATACATGCCGACAAATGCTAGATTTAATGCACATAGAGAAAAATGTGTGTGACAATATTATTGGGACGTTGTTAGATATTCCTGGAAAGACGAAGGATCATTTCAATTGCGCGTAATAGAAGTGCTCCTGAAGGTTCCAAAGTAGAGGGATATTTGGCAAATGAGTACCTAACTTTTTGCTCATTATATTATATATGCATTGATAGGATAAATATATGTATGTACCTAAGTTGCAAATATACAACTAGTAAGTTATAGTATACAAAGTTATCGATCCCACGGGGAAGGTGTTATAGGAGTTAATTAAGATCGGTTCACAAATTGTGTGTGTGACAAGTAGGAGTGATAAAAAGTGATTATGGAGAGAATAAGAGTGGTTGTGAATATGTACAAATAAAACAAAAACAAGATTGAGAGAGGAGAAAGAATGATGAATAAAATGAAGAAAAATAAAACAAAAAAATAAAAATAAAGAATAAAAAGGAAAATCAAGAAAGTAAAATACGGAAGATTCAATTAAAGATATGAGGAATCTAGAATAGATCCACTTAACTAATCTCAATTTTATGTGAATAAATAGGATAAAAAACTAGTTTTAAATAATTTTTAGAATTCCCACAAATATTAGCTCCATATTTAGAAGAGGGCAATTCTCTAGAAGGTTCTAGCCTCAATGTGAATTAAAGAAAATAAAATCTAAACTACAAAATAAATATAAGAAAGTAAAAGCATGAAAGTAAATACATAAAAGTAAAGATATGAATGTAAATCTACTCTACAAAGTATTAAATAAGTAAAAAAAGAAAATATTACAAGAAACGAAAAGAAAGGAATAAAACGTAAACCCTCATCTTCATCCTATATTCATCTTCATCCTCTTTTCATCCTTGGACAGAGAAGAAAAGAAAATATAAAAGGGTGAAGTTATTTTTTATTAATTGTAACTAAAAGTTATAATTTGAAAGGCTTTCTCAATTAAGAGTAACTCTACTCTCTAAAAGGAGTTTTTATAAAATATTTCACACTCAAACCCCTCATCTCTACTCCTATTTATAGCCTACAACAATGAAAGAGAATCCTTGGATGAAACTTGGAGATCAAGAAATCTAATTTCAGCCATTAAACCAAATCTGTTGCGAATCAATTTGTTAACCAATCGGTTGGTCAATCGGTTGGCCTACCAATTGGTTTGCGCAGATTTAACTTTTTTGTGATTTTCTTGACTCGATTTCTTCATGGATCTATGAGCTTTCTTGGGCCTTCTTTTGTGTTCATATTTAGGCTTGAATAAATAGTAAAAAATCAGGGAGATGAGTCTTTATGTCTTTTATATTTTATTTTTACATTAACCTACAAATTAAGATAAAAAATAGTTATTAATGATATATTTATTTATATAAGATAGATGATGATGGTATAAAATTATAATAAAAATATGATTATCAAATACTCCCACACCTTAACTTTTGCTAGTCCTCTAGCAAAGAAAGAAATTGAAAGAGAAAGAAAAAAATATCCTAACTCACTTTCACAAGAATCGCGATTGTATTTAGTACATACAACAAGCCTTTAAACCCCTAGGTTACCCTAGTGGACGAGTTGTAGTCTCGTGAGGGATTGCAGTGAATATACCCACAAAATTTAGTCAACTTGTCAATTTAAAGAAGTCTATGAGTAATTAATTTACTTGATATATTTAAACATTATAATTGAAGCTAGTTTTTACTCAAGAAAATATTTTTATGTATAACTCTAAAGTACATCTCTTAGAAAATCTTTTTATTATAGTTATATAGAATCCAGTATAACCTAGAAATTTACTTTAAAGGTTCTGCAAAGAACATGATAATTCTTTGTTTTAAACAATTTTCAAGTCTCTTAATCAATTTATTTTTCAAAGAACATGCTTCAATTCTTTATTCCTTGGTGATTTTATTCTTCTTAATCGGGCTTTCTAAGTGACCATTTAACGAGTTTTGGGTCAATGAATCCTAACCTAATTAAACTTAGATCATTAAGCATAGAAATACTCCTTGGATATAATTACTCGGTCAACTCAGGCTTAATAAGATAGTACCACCTTGGATTTTAAGAGAATTTTAATTGGCGCTTATTTTCGCACTTTTATTTTGTAAAGTTAGTTTTTTATTATAATATATATATATATATTTGTATATGTATATATATCCTCAAAAATATTTCGATCAAGACAACTTGAAAAAATTATTTTCAACTCTAAGCCAAGCATACAAAAATTTCATTACTTTAATAAAAAGCCTAAGTTAAGACTTAAGTAAAGTATACTATTTTAAAAATCATTTCTTAAGAAATTTACTTAGTGTTATCATAAAAGGTGAACTTGAGTATAAAACTAACTAAGGATTAGAAAATTAAAAAAATATTAAATAGATTAATTATTAGTCAACTCTATCAAGTTGGCAAGTGACAATATTTTTATGAAAATGACATAAAAAGAAAAAAAGGTAAGATAAAGAGGAAAAATGACTAAAAGAGAAAAATTAACTAGTCCCCACCCCCACACTTAAATTTTACATTATTCTCAATGTAAACTTTATGATGCACAAAGTAAACCAGATAAGAATTGAAGCACTTACATTCGTTCGGTCGACCTAGAATAATGATAAAAAATCTGCAATTACTTTTGGTATAAGGAGGATGAAGTCAAAATTTCTTCTTCTATTTTTTCTTTTTTTCATTTTTTATCCTTTTGTGTTTGTTTTTCTTCTTTTTCTTTTTTTCTTTTCTCTTGTTTTTTTAAAAGAACAAGAAACTCTCAGATGAGAGAAGAATAAATTCTTTTTATGATTATTATGAGCCAAAAAAATAAAGATGTAGAATGAAAAGTTAAGCGTTAAAAGCTCATACTCTACATCAACTCGTACCTTATTATTAAAATTCTTCCCCAGATTTTAAAGAAATTTAAAATGATATTATCAATGATGTGCTTAAATTCTGAACATTTTAAGGTTTTCAACAATATTTACAGCAATTGAATATAGGTATTAATGGTGTTATGCATATTAATTTAAACTTAGATTCCTTATTAATGACAGTTGGTCCTAACACAACCAGTTCATCTTTAAAAATTTCCTCAAAACCACGATTCATGGTTGATGTATGAAAATTTAGTTGCTGTTTGTTTTCTAGGAACATGAGTTCATCAGCAAAGAAATTTTTAAAAGTTCGGTTAAAGAAGCATGTATTTAACACAGTTTCTTCATTTTGAAAGATTTGATCTGATTTTTCTAATATCTTTAGCTCCTCACCAAAGATTTCCTCAAAACTAAAATCTGACTCACTCTCTTCTTCTTCTTCTTCTATTGAACTTTCCTGGATGTAGTTTATTTCTAGAGGTTGATTAGCTGGTTGGTTTCTTAGATTAAAAATGTTAAGATCAGTAGTTAAATTTCTAAAAGACAGCTTTATTTGACTAATTCTACAGTTGATTAGATTTATAGAAGTGGCTAAGAACGGTCTTCCTAAAATGAGCGGTATCTAACCTTTGAGATTAGAAATCGACTGCGTTTCTAGGACTATGAAATCCACTGAAAAAATAAAATCTCCAACCTTAATCGAAACATCCTCTATCTCACCATGAAGACTTTGGCAGATCTATCAGCTAACTGTAAAGTACATCTGGTTAGTTTGAGTTCTCCTCCACCTAGTTACTGTTAGACCGAAAAAAGAAGCAACTTGAGACTGGCGCCCAAGTCAGGGTCCTTATATTTCAGGGGCATGGGCTTTGAGAGTATATCACTGATATTGATAGTAAGAAAGACTTTCTTTAGAACATTTATGCTTCTCTTCTTAGTGTACAAATCTTTCAAAAATTTTACATAAAAAGGGATTTGTTCAATTACATCTAAGAGGGGAATGCTAACCTTAACCTGCTTGAAAGTTTCTAGAATCTTTTCCTCCTGAGGGGAGTATTTCCAAGATCTGAGTCTATCAGGAAAGGGAACAACTTGTTTAAACCTATCAAAATTAGACTCAGGTTCGGCTTCAGGTTCTTGCTCATTAGAAACGGGTGATTGTTGAATAGCGTCATTAGAAGGAGAGAGAATTCGCTCTTGTTCAAGGGTTTCCCTTAGAGGCATTCTAATTTAATGATCAACTTGTTTTCCTGACCGTAGTGAGTGGATTGCATTCATTTGAGCTTGATATGTTAAACTTGATCCCGTATCCTTAGGGTTGGTCACGGGTTGACTCAGAAATGTTCCTTTCTCTCTCTTACTCATAGCACTAACTAGTCGTCCAAGTTGGGTTTCTAATCTAGGTATGGCTTGAGTGTTGGAATTGAGAATTTATACAGTTGATTGCATAAAGGAATTCAAAGTGTTGAATGTTTGAGTCAACAAGTTGGTGGTCTATGTAGAAGCTTTAATCATGGTTTTCAAATCTTTTTCTAGTACATTGAGAAGTTTGTCATTATCAGAATTAGGAGTATGATTCACAGTTTGATAATGAGAAGACTGATATGGATATGACAGATTCGGTTGTTGAAAATTAGTTTGAGAACTGAAAGGAACTGTGCTTCTCCTAGGAAATTGTTAGGTTAAAGAGGGAGTGAAATTTTAATGTCCGGAGTAGTTTTCTTGATTTCATGCGAAGTTCGTATGATTTCTCCGACCCGAATTGTAAGTTGGAGAAAATGGATCATTCGCGGAATGCTAGAATGTAGCGTTTATCTATCCTAGTGGTTAATTATTTTCTAAGAAATAACATTCCTCTGAAATATGGGATGGAGAAAGACAGTTGTGACAACCTGAGGAAGAAACTTGATTGATTTGAATTGGAGCTTGTTCTTTGATTTTTAAAGCTTCTAATCTACGCTAGCTTCAGAGGCTATGTTCATCTCTAAGAAAAGACCACTAGACTTGGGTTGGAGAACTGATGAAACTCTATCATCACAATGTTTCCACTGCATAGTTTTCTCGGATAAACTCGTTAAATAATCTCAACTTTTTTGGCATGTTTCTTCATGAAATCCCCTTGACACATAGATTCTAAGGATGGTTTCGAAAATTAATCCAATCCTTCATAGATGATTTGGCACAATCACCACTTTTCTAGACCATGGTGAGGATATTGGATAAGGAGATTCTTAAGTTTATCAAAATACTATTAAAATGGCTCTTCTAGGACAATCTTAATGTTCTAAATGCTATTTCAAAGCTTAACCATTTTGTGGATAGGAAAACATTTCTTCAGAAAAACGGTAATAAATTCATCCCAAGTTGAAATAGAATTTGTTGGTAAGGTATACAACCATTTCTTAGCTTTGTCCTTGAGAGCACATGGAATGAATCTAAGCTTAAGCGCATCTTTAGATAAGTCCCTCATCTTAATCATGCGGCACACTTCCTCAAACTCAGAGATAAAAAATGCAAGCGTCTTCGGGTTTCGATTCCTAAAATTTAGAAGCATATTTATGAAATATGGTCTAAGCTCAAAATTGATTCCATTAACATCGGGGAGCTTAATGCAAGAGGGATTGAATTCCTAGTTGGATAACACACATCTTGAAGAACGAGTGGATTCGGATAGTCCATTTCGTTGGTCTCAAAAGATAAATCAACACGGGTTAAACGATTGGCATTATCCCTAATCTAAGTTTGCATACACCAAAATAAATTCTTTTTATAATTTTTTTAAAACAAATTCTAAGAAAAATAAAAGTTAGTTTTTTTAGAGGGAAAAAACTAAAAGGTTAAAACAGCGATGAGAAAGATAAAGGAAAAACCTAACTAAAATAAATCAATGCAATCACTTGTGTTAATCACTTTAAATTCTAGGGTTAAGCCTAGACTCAACAAAACTAGCTCCTAACCAAAAACTCCATTAGTGAAAAGATCAAAGTGTACTCGGTCAGTTAGCCAATTAAGAATAGTATTAGAGGGAGATTAAAGATCAATTAAGTACCTTGTTCCTTGCATAGTGCTTTACGCAACTCCTAAACCTTGTCTTAGGCACCAACTAATTTAAGTAAACTTGAACCGATTCACTTAAGCATTTCTTGTTCCTTGATGAGTTCGAATCCTTAGGGGCCAACATCTAAGGGCTTAGATTTGTGTAGTGAGGAATTAGTGATTTGTAGGCTAAGAAAAAGGTGATGAAATCCCTCAACTTATCTTGATTAATGGGTTTTTGCCCTTAAGAATATTTTCAAGTGAGTTTTAAATCAAGATGCTCAAATTATTTTGGTGAATTCCTACTATTATATGTAATGCAACCCTAAGAATTAAAAGCAAATACAAAAGAATGTAAAAATAATTTTTTTTGTTTTTTAAATAAAGTTAACAATCAAACAAATATGAGAAAAGAAAATTTTGTTTGAATTTATTATCTTGTTAGTAAATGTCTAAGTGGAGGGTGAATATTTATTATGGTTTACAAAAGCAAAATATAAATTTTTTTCTTTTTAGATCCTAATTGTCTTTAATTGTGAGAAACTAACTAAAAGGGGTAGAATTTAAAATACTGAAAAGAGGAGTTACCCACGCAAAAACATCCTAGCCTTTTTGAAAGTAATTCTTCAATCTTCAATCTTCAACCCTTAATCTTCAAGCTCCAAATAGTTCCTTCACAAGAAAACACACAAATTAAATAATCAAAATAGAAAAATCCTACTTATAAACATCGTACCCTAGGAACGGCGCCAAAAACTTGATAGGATAAATATATGTATGTACCTAAATTGCAAGTATACAACTATCAAGTTAAAGTATAGAAAGCTATCCATACCATGAGGAAAATGTTGTAGGAGTTAATCAAGATCAGCTCACAAGTTGTCTGTATGAAAATTAGGAGTGATAAAAAGTGAATGTGGAGAGAATAAGAGTGGTTGTGAATATATGCAAATAAAAACAAAACAAGTTTGAGAGAGGAGAAAGAATGATGAATAAAATGAAGGAAAATAAAACAAACAAATAAAATTCAAGAATAAAAAGAAAAATTAATAAAGTAAAAGATGAAGAATTCAATGAAAGATATGAGGAATCTAGAATAGATCCACTTAACTAATCTCAATATTATGTGAATAAGTAGGATATAAAGCTAGTTTCAAACAATTTCTAGAATTTCCACAAATATTAGCTCCATATTCAGAAGAGGGCAATTTTTAGAGGTTCTAGCCTCAGGGTGAATTAAAAAAATAAAATCTAAACTACAAAATAAATGCAAAAAATTAAAGACATGAAAATAAATACACGAAAATGATGATATGAACGTAAATCTACTCTACAAAGCATTAAATAAGCAAGAAAAGAAAATATTACAAAAAAGAAAAGAAAGGAGTAAAAAGCAAACCCTCATCTTCATCTTATCTTCATCTTCATCCTCTTTTCATCCTTGGACAAAGAGAAGAAAAGAAAATATGAAG
>JBAKGM010000326.1:26793481-26809228 GCA_037177215.1 Asparagus racemosus | reverse complement strand
ACTTTCATTTAGATGATTTTGGGGTAATGACCCCTACATCGATCAAGGCCTGGATTTTGTCCTTGAGATGGTAGCACACGCCTTTATTGGGTGGTGCATCGCTCTATGGTACGCATAATACTTCGGATCCGGGACCCTATTTGCCTCCTCCTAATTTTGGATCAGTGGCAGCTTGATCTTGTTGTTCTCTAGGAGGTATTTGAAAATACCGGGAACTTCGTCTTCCTTGAAAGAATAGATATTGGAGAATTTTGAAGTCTTCTATTTATGTGGCTATTGCAGCACTCGCTGTTGGACAGTTTAGTTTGCATCCATAGTTTTCGCCTACCCTTTCCCTTTGCTGTGTGGGACGAAATTTTGTTTGTGAGCGTATGGTGATTGTTGGCCTTTTTCTGCCTTTTTCCTCTTAAGGAAATCGCTCGGCTTGCTGCCCACGCAGCTTTAAATCCTTCTAAGTCTTACATGGCGCTGTTCCTATCGCTTCTAACACATCCAACGACAGGTTGTTGTGGTAGGTTTAGAGGATAAATTCCTCAGTTATCAGATCCCGACAATTCATCGCCTTATTCTGGAACCGCTTGATGAAGGTATCCATAGTTTCTCCGTCCTTTTGTTTCTCATCCAACAACGTGTAGATAAATATTTCAGTATCTTCGTCAAAGAAGTTTGAGAGAAATATGGATTCTATGTCATCTCAGCTGGTAACGCTCCCTGGTTTGAGATGGTGGTACTAATCAAAGGCAGCCCCCCCCAAAGAGTGCCAACGAATGACCGAACCATTAAGGACTCGTTTCCAGAAATAACCCCCAAGTGAGACTTGAAGTAAATCAGGTGCTGAGTGGGGGATCCCTTTCCGTCGAATGGCGTGAAGTTGATCAAGCTGAACTTTGATGGATATGGGATCGACTCCCATTCCCTGGGGTATGGACATGGTATCCCCGTCTTCTTGACTTCTTGAGCGGAGATCAATGTGTTGATCTTACTCTCGAGATCTTTGATTTTCTTATTTTCTGGGACGGCGTTACCACTGGTGTTCTCCTGGCTACCCCAGC
This sequence comes from Asparagus racemosus, assembly GCA_037177215.1. Lineage (NCBI taxonomy): Eukaryota > Viridiplantae > Streptophyta > Magnoliopsida > Asparagales > Asparagaceae > Asparagus > Asparagus racemosus. The sequence goes on along the minus strand of JBAKGM010000326.1, from coordinate 26,808,176 downwards.
GTTTTGCTCTTCAGGGGGCTGTTTAGCACTGTGTTTTTCTTCTCCATCGGTGTCGCTGTTAACCTGATTGACGTTGTTGCGATGACTGGATTCTCCTTGGCGGTTTGTCAGTACCTAGATTTGCTAGTTATGCATTTCTCTCATCTGCTGCATGGCCATCTCCATCTCGAACTTAAAGTTCTCTTTTTTTTCTTAGCCATAGCCTCTTCGAGCATCTTAGCTACTTGTTCGGCACTGATCATCAGGGCTTCTTGGGGTTGTCCCTCACTAGAAACCGTGTTGTCGGAAGCCATTGCAGAGCCAGCATCTGACATTTCGTCATCAGATGGCAACCCCTTCAGGATTTTATCATAGTTGGAACGCCGAATTGTTCTGGTGCGCAACCGAGTAAGCCGGTCAGATGATCGGGGACTGGTACGGTTCGATGTCTCTCTGCTCGTCATATTGTTAGTGACTCTCGGCAATTCATTGCTTCGAGCCGCTGACTTTCTCTTATGGGAGTGTCTAGTTCTGGGCTTCAGCATTCCCTCACCAAGTCTGTTAAAGACAGACACCCTTTCAGGAGTTGCTTTGTTGCAATTGCATGTCGACAGTATCACCTTGATTAGCCTAGAATAGGGGCAATGCACAGGCTTCTCAGGAGAACTCCTCTTCTAGGATTTTCTAATACTTCCAGCACGATAGTACAACTCATCGGCGTGAATACTGGAGTAACCTATCGCGTGTTGGCACGACTTCTCGGGTATAACATCGTCGTCGTCATACAAAAATGCTTCCTTCTGAGGACGGACTGCTTTATCGAAACTGCCAAAAGTGACTCGCCTCGACGTTCGCCTATGCGGGCGTGAGGTCTCAGCAGACTCTTGGACTTCGATCCTCAGTCCAGTTGGTGGAGCTGCAAGGATTTTGTTGCCTTCGTTGAGGTGGGTATGACCTCCTACATTAAGAGTGACCCGTTTCCTCAATGGTCCCAGGCGTTCTTTGATCGTTGGCTTGCCAGTTGCAGTAGGAATCGACTTTGCTAGAAGTTCAGATGTGGATGCCAGAGGTGGCCTCGGCGCCGATGCAACTTTAATTGAGGCACTGTCGGACTTGGGCCTTGGCGCCGGGGCAGTTGGTGTTGGGGCGCTTGCAGCTTTAGGTTTAGGCACCGGGGCAGGAGTTGAAGTGCCGGCGGACTTGCGCTTAAACGCCGTGATCGTCGGAGTTAGAATTCTGGCAGACTTGGGCCTCCAGACCTGGTGGCTCATTGGTGGTTTTGCGGCCACCTCCTCCTTCTTCAACTTGCGGGCTTGTTGCTCCAAAGCCTGAGCCTGCGTGAGGAGTGTGCGGCGCTTCCGGATGCGCTCCTGAAGCATTGAGCGGTTCCATTTGAATTGATCATACTCGTTTGCTGACGGTTTGAAGGAGCCGTCAATCACCTGAGGCTGGAGCTTCTACTGTAACCTGGATCTTAGATCCGCCTCGTAGCGGATCCTATCCGTGGATTGCGTCACCTTGGTGAATCGGCGCACCATGCTTTGGTGACGTCGTTGTCGTGCTCGCTTGGAGAGCGTGGGCACGCCATCAGTGATCATCTCAGGCGTCGTGGGAACTTGAGTTGTGGGCACCGAGGGAGTTTAACTGCTACCTGCAACTTCGGTGGCAGCGAGGTTGGATTCGTCCTCTTGGGACTCTACATCTGAAGCCCAACGGATCTTCCTTGCAGCGGAGATCCTTCTGGAATGACGGGGAGATGTGGATCTGGAGGAAGAGGAGAGGTATTCCTTGTACTTCTGCTGGTCGAATTCGAACTCGACCTCTTCCTCGACCGGGATCGGGATCCGCGGCTGCGACACTACGACCTCAGATCTGAGGTCGTTGCCTCCCACTGTGGTCGCCATCTTGTTTGCAGAGAAAGTCATGTCAATTGTCATTGATTTGAATCTGTTACAGCTTGTTTTGCTTACAACGAAATTCAAATGAAAATCGCGCCTTTTTATAAAACTTATAACGAAAATCGAATAAAGATCACAACTTTACACCGTTTTTTGAACAAACGGGGGATCCGTTTATCGGATCCTCGCTTGCGTGGGTGTCTTTGCCTGTGCCGGGGACTCTATTCCGTCCATGGACCGCCGCATGATCCAATCTAGGTGCTAGATCTACGGATCTGAGGTGTTTATTTCACAAAGCAAATAAAACACCGACGGGGATCAACTCACGAAGGAGATGATCGCTGAAGTGGGTGAAATTGACAAAGCGAAGTCACGCACTGACCTTGGGATTAAGACGAATCTTAATCCAGAGGGTGAGATCGTAGATCTGACCTGGACTCTTCTCCTCACCGTGTAGATCTGAGTTGGAAGACGTTCGTCGCTTGCACAGAATATAGACCTGGCTTTTTTGATTTTGCAAACACTTAGATCTGTGCAAATGCCTTCACAGATCTAGCCTCAAAGCTCCAAAAATTCTAACCCTCTCAAATGAGGACGCCCCCTCTCCTATCTATAGGAAAGAGGGGGGGGGACAAGTGTCCGGCACCAAAAAAGGGCCTAGACACAATTTGGTGTCTAGGCCTTGGCCGGAACCAAAAAAGGGGCCTAGGCACCATTTGGTGTCTAGGCCTTGGCCGAGACACCAAGTGGTGTCCCGGCTAGACCTAGACACCATTTGTTGTCTAGGCCTGGCCGAGACACCAAATGGTGTCTCGGCTTCGGCCGAAACACTGTTTTGGTCTTATCCGGATCCTTTTCTGAGCTCGATTTCTTCTGGTCGTGCTGCGATCATGTTGAGTCTGTGTTCGAATGATTGTGTTGTTGACTCGAAACTTGATCGGTTCAATACCGTTGACGGATTAAGTCGAGTGATCTCATCTCGTCGACGTGTTGAGTCTGGCTGGCGCCATGGCATTGCTTTTCCTAGCACCATGGCTCCACTTTCCCTGACGCCGTGGCTCCAATTTCCCCAGCGCCGTGGCTTCAATTTCCCTCGGTGCCATGGCTCCAATTTCCCCAGCGTCATGGCTTCAATTTCCCTCGGCGCCGTGGCTCCAATTTCCCTAGCGCCGTGGCTTCACTTTCCCTCGACGCCATGGCTCTAATTTCCCTCGGCGCCGTGGCTCCAATTTCCCCGGTACCGTGGCTCCCATTTCCCTCAGCGCCGTGGCTTCAATTTCCCCAGCGCCGTGGCTTCACCGTGGAGTTTGCATTTTGCCGACTCACTTTATGCACTTCGTCTACTCACTTCACGTGTTCGTGTGATCAGCTGTTCGCCGTTGGATCGGCGTTGAATTGTCAGACGTCTCGCCATACGCTAACTCCCTGCCACGAGTCGGATTCAGGCATTCACAGGCATTTTTCAACGCCTGCATAGGGTTGTTGCTATTTTTCGCCAAAAACACAGAATATGCAACAAAAAATAAAATAAAAGAAAGTCGATCAACAATAATCAAACACAAATAGTAAATAAGCAGGAAACATAAGATTTTGTAGTGGTTCGGATAACATTCCTACATCTACTCTTCCTTCTCGTGAAGGGACTTCCTCACTATGCAAAGAGTTCTTCTGAATCATAAACCTGATTTAGCTGACTTATAAGACCGCATCTAAGAAGCTATGCAAAACCAATCATCTAATCTAACTCTCCTCAATGAGTAGCACCTCACCGTAACTAATCTCAACCCTTAATTAATCCGGCTTGAGTACGTCGTAAAAATAAGTTAAAATCAAAACCAACACAAATAGTTAAAGCTCAAAAAAACAAGAAAGATCTTATAGGCCTTTTATCAAATAAATAGTCCTTCAAAGAATATAAGTGTAGCTCGATGTAGAACAGCATAAAGAATCAATCTAAGGGCAACTCTGTCATGCCCCGAGCCTGCGGGGCCGTTGGTGTGGTGCAAGTCGTGTGACCCATCGAGTGTAATGCGTTGTTTGGCTCAATTCACTAGCAAAATTGTCTAACGGATGCTACACTTGAGTCTTGGGCTTACCTATTTAAGCCACTAAAATTTTCAGACATTTCCCAATGTGGGACTAAACATGGGGCATCACAATCACCCCACATTACATATGCGACATCCTCATCGAAAACATGACAATTGGTACTTCTTAGTATCACTAGGCAATGTGGACTCTAAAAGTTGCTCCTATGGGCTCTAGAGGTGGCTTCCACCGCACTCACACGGTGTAACACTTAGCCCACTTAGAAATTAATTAATGAATTCAATCCTAGTTCCTAATTTCATAACTAGATTTTCTTTTAATTCTTTTATTTGCCTCCTCTTTTGATTTTATTCTCCTTTTTGTTTTAGCCCTTTTATTTGCATCAAATCAACACCCAAACTAGCTATTCTCTCTTTTCTATCACCATTTAAGAACCACTCTAGGATCTTTCTTCGATCACACCTTCTTCATAGGATCGACACTTGTATGCTACACACATTTGGCACTTGCAACGTTTATAATTATAACCCATCAAGTTTTTGGTGTCGCTGCCAAGGTGGATTCTTGCATTTAGGAATTTTTCTATTTTGATTCTTTAATTTGTGTGCTCATTATGAAGGATTGAGTTAGAAGAAGTTTAAAAGTTAAAGAAGAAGATTTGCTTCATAAGGAGTCAACCCCTTGCAAAGGTGAGTTCTCTTTCTTTTGATGTTTTTATTTCACCCTCTAGTTAGGATTCTCACAATTCGTGACTACTAGGTAACTAAAAACATTTCTCTTGTTGACCATAATAAAATCCACCAATAAGTTGAACAACTATTAAACAATATATTAATTCAAACAAGAGCTCTCTTTCTCACATTTATTTGTTTGAACCTAATTAAAAATATCGCATTAGAAATAATTGCTTTAGGCATCCACTTGTAGTTGCTTTCATTCCATAGGGTTGCATTTGCACATAGTTAATAGGGATCACCAAAGTGATATTGCGCATTTTGATTTGTGCACACACGTAAAAATATTTCTAAGGGCAAAAACCCAAATCAAGATAATGTGATATTGCATAAGGCGCCCTACAAGAAACCAGGGTCTTAAATGGTCTTTGACCTCCCTCTAATCCTATCCTTACCTGGCTAACTGATCAAGTAAACTTGGGTTTGTTCACTAAAAAATTTTTGTTTAGGAGCTAGACTAGTGGAGTTTAGGCTTAATCCTAGGAATTAGGAGTGATTGATTAAGTGGTTTGTCTTTTGATTAGTCTAGTTAGGTTTTTATTTTCTCCTTCATTTTCTTTTATAAAAGTCTTTTAGATCTTTTAAGTTTCTAAAAAATAAAAAAATACAAAAAAAAGAGTTTCATTAGTATATGCAAGTTTGGATCGGGAATAATACAAAATGTTTAGTTTATGTTGAATTTGAACCAAAAGAAATTGTTAATCCTAATCTACTTATTCTTTAGGATATGTGTTATCCTACTAGGAATGCAATCCCTGGCATTAGACTTCTCAAAATAATTATGAGCTTAGACCTCACTTCATAAACATGTTTTCAAAATTTTTAAGAAACGAGTATGAAGATGCTTAAATTTTTATATTTGAGTTTGAGGAAGCATGTCTTATAATAAAAATTAGAGAGTTAACTGAGGATACAATCAAGCACAGATATGTCCCATTTGCTCTGAAAGATAAGGCTAAAAAATAATTGTATAGCTTACCCACAATTCTATCTCCACTTGGAATGAATTAATTACCATTTTTCTAACAAATTATTCCCAATTCATAAAATGGTAAAGCTTAGTAACAACATTCAAACTTGTAAGTTAATCCCACGGGAACTATTTTGAAAGTATTTTGATAGATTTAATGATCATCTTGTCCAATATCCTCATTATGGTTTGGAGAAGTGACATTTATGCTAAATTATCTATAAAGGATTAGATTATTTTTCAAAGATACCCTTAGAATCTATGTGTCAAAGGAATTTTATGAAGAAAAATGCTGATGAAGTCTAGGAATTTTTAGAAAACTTATCTGAAAAAACTATGAAATGATGATGAAACAACAACATTATCACATCCCTCAACCAAATTCAATGGTTTGTCCTTAGAGTGGAACATAATATCTAAAGCAAAGATGACTACAATCCAACGTCTGTTAGAAGTCTTAGAAACCAAAAATCGATCTCCCGCTCATATCAACCAAGTTTCCTTCCCATGATGTATAATTGCTTGTCATCAACTAAGTTTTAGAAGAATGTCCTCTTTTAGGAAACAACTAACCACTCGATCAAATGAATGTTGAATTCCAGGATCCTAGAAATGATCTATTTTCTCCAACTTACAATTCAGCTTGGAGAATTCATCTTAATGTTGCATGAAATAAGGTAAATTTCTTGAAAAATATAAATTTCACTCCCCCTTCAATTCCACAACTTCTTAGGAGAAATACAGGTCCGTTCAACAATCATGATAATTTTCATGATCCATAACCTAATCTTTCATACCAAAATTAGCCTCATCATAATCAATCTGTCAATTCTGTTCTACTGAATTTTGACCATGAGAAACGACTCAGTGTCTTAGATAAAGGATTAGAAGCTATAATGAAAGCATCTATATAGTCTACCACTATGTTGACTCAATCATCAAACACTCTAAGTTCCTTTATAGAAGCATCTGGGCAAATTTTGAATGAACACTCAAGTCATAGCTAGATTAGAATCTCAGTTAGGACAACTAGCTAGTGTAGTGAGTGAAAGAGAAAAAAGAACATTCCCGAGTCAGTCGGTTACCAATCCTAAAGACATAGGACCGGATCAATCCAATCCAGCTCAAGTTAATGCAGTCCGCACATTAAGGTTAGGAAAATAGATTGATAACCAAGTTAGAATGTCTCCTCACTAAACTCCTTCTTCTTCTATCTAATCTGCTGAGTCTGAACAAACATTCTCTCATTCCGATAACTTGTGCAATCACCGTCTTCTACTAATGACCAAGAACCTGAGATCGAACTTGACCTCAATCTAGATGGATAAAAGCTCATTGCTCCCTTTTCAGATAGACTCAGACCTAGAAAAAACTCTCCACAGATGAAGAAGATCTTAGAAATATTTAAGTAGGTCAACAACATCGATCTCTTAGATGCCATCCAAAAAATCTCATCTTCTGTAAAATTCGTAAAGGATTTGTGTGCTAAGAAAAGAACAACCAATGTTTCTTAAAAAGTCTTTTTAGATGCTACTATCAGTGATATCCTCTCAAAGTCCATGCCCCTGAAATATAAGGATCTAGGATATCCTACTATTTCATATATCATAGGAAATACCTTTATTGATGAGGCATTTCAAAACTTAAGAGCTAGTGTACATCTTCTTTCTTACTTAGTCTATCAATAGTTAGGGGTAGGAGAATTAAAACTAATTATATGCACCATCTAATTAGCTGATAGATCTGTGAAGATACCCAAGGGAGATATAAAGGATATTTTGATTAAGGGTGGAGAGTTTATATTTCCTGTTGATTTCATAGTCTTAGAAACACAGCTCGTTTCTAATCACAAGGGATAGTTACCAATTATTACAGGAAGACCATTCTTGGCCACTTTAAATGCTCTGATCAACTATAGAACATGTCAAATGATAATGTGCTTTGGGAATATAACTGTAGATCTCAACATCTTTAATCCAAGAAAACAATCGAGTAATCCATCAGACCAATCCCTAGAAATAAACTTCATTCAAGGAATGTCTAGCGAACAGTTAGATGAAGAGTTTAAGTCAGACTATATCCCACTTGACTTTAGTTTTGTAGAAATTTTTTGTGAAGAGATCAGAAAATGTCTTTAAGAAGAAAAGTACTAAGTTAGACACAAGTTTCACTAATCTCAGCTTCGAAGAATTTTTTTTGCTGATGAACTTAGGTTCCTAGAAGATATGGATCAATCAGCCCATCATGCCGCAACCTTGAATCCTAGGTCTAAGGAAATTTTTAAAGAAGAGCTAGTTTTGTTAAGACAAACTTTTATTCATGTGGAACCTGAGATCAACTCTGATACTAGCTTTCTAGTTTATCGGCATCAAAAAATCAAGATGCATGATAAATTTAATTTTACATATTACCCACTAACAACTTGCCATCAAATGCTGTGAAAATTATTGAAAACCTCAAAGAGTATAGCATTCAAGAACATCATAGAGTTTATCAGTTTAGACTTCTTTCAAATTCGAGGATGAATTTTCACTAAGTAAGTAGGAACTGATGTAGAATGTGAGTTTTTTACTTTTTAATCATTTATTCTGCATCTTTATTCTGTGTCTCATCAAGAACAATGAAAAAAATAATAAGAATGAGTATAAGAGTAAAAAAAAGAATTTGTTGTTATCTTGGTTGGAAAGTTTTATTTTTCTTTAGCTAAAAAAGAGGAAAAAAGAAAAAAAAAGAGAATTGTTTTTTGCTGCACCCTCCTCCTATCCATCAGAATTAAAGGTAATTATAGATTTTTATCATTTTATCTTTGTTCAATGTCAACAATCAAATATAAGTGCTTTCTTTGTTATCAGCTTTGCTTTTTGTATCATATAGTTTGCATTGAGGACAATACAAAAATTAGGTATAGGGGTGGGCACTAGTTATCTTTTCTCTTTATCTTTTCTTTTCTTATACTATTTTATCCTTTCTTTTCTTTCCCTTAAAAGACATATCACTTGCCAATATGATAAAGTTAATTAATAATTAATTTACTTGATGAATTTTTAAAATTTCTAGTTCTTAGTTAGTTTTATACTCAAGTCAGGCTTTTATGATAACTCTTAATAATTTTTTTAAGAAATAATTTTTAAATTAGTATACTTTACTATAGTTCTAACTTATAACTTTATTAAATTAAAGAAAGTTTTTCATGCTTAACTTAGGGTGGATAGCAATTTCCCAAGTCCTCTTGATCTAAATATTTCTCAAGTGTGTGTGTGTGTGTGTGTGTGTGGTATCTATATACATCTACACACACACACACACACACACACACACACACACACACATATGTATGTGTGTGTGTGCGTGTGCGCGCGTGTGTTTATATATATAGATCTATGTGTGTGTGTGTGTGTGTGTGTGTGTGTGTGTGAAAATAAAATTAATCAAGAGGCTTGGAAATTGATTGAAACAAAGAATTAGCATTTTCTTTTCAGAACTTTACATAAATTTCTAAATTAAGCTTAGTTTTGTATAACTACTATGAATGTATTTTCAAAAAAAAATTACTTTGAAGTTATGCATAAAATTATTTTTTAATTAAAAACTAGCTTTAATTAGATTGTTTAAAGATATCAAATGAATTAATTCTTACTTAACTTGTTCAAATTGGTAAGTTGATTGAATTTTATGGGTGTATTGCTTGTAAACCCTTACGAGACTACAACTCATCCTCTAGGGTAACCTAGGGTTTAAAAGGCTTGTTGCATACGCTAAATCCAGTTGTGATTCCTGCGTAAATGAGTTAGAATATTTTCTTTCTTCCTTTTTTATTATTATTTTTCGCTAGAGGACTAGCAATTTAGGTGTGGAGGTATTTAATCACTACATTTTATTACACTTTTATACCCTCATTGTCTATTTTATTAAATAAATATACTTGCTAATTTTATATGTTTTATGAATTTGTAAGAAATAAATAAAATATTAAATAAAAGCTCAAAGAAGCTGGAAAGACCTTTACCTGAAGCCTAAAGGAAGCCCACATAGCCCAAAAGCCTAAGAGGAGATGAGTCAACAAGTCAATCAAAGAAGACAAATTCTATTACAGACTAATCAATGAGCTAATCGATTAACTAATCGATTAGCTAATCGATTAACTAATCGATTAGCTAATCGATGGACTAATCGATTAGTTTCTAATAGAATGCAATGAGTGGCTAATTTTAATTTCTTGGAGCCCAAGTTTAATTTAACGGCTGACATTAGTTGTTGTAAGCTTTAAATAGGGGTGGAGAGTGAGGATATGGGATATAAAAATTTTTGTAAACTACATTTTAGAGATGATAGCTACTCTTTTTGAGGAGGCTTGCCAAATTGTAAAACTTTAGTTTTGCAATAAAAATAATTTTTTTCTCTTTTTATTTTCTTTTTCTCGTGTTGATGAATATTTACTTTAAGTGGGGCCAACCCCATGCAATGTAAGTCTTTATTTTCTCTTTTTATTTCTTGTTTAGAGTTGCATGTTTAGGATTTAATTTCTTGCTTTTAATTCATACTTTATTTTATGCTTTGTAATTTAGGATTTATTTACTTTTTATTCTTTCTTTCTAAGAGTAGTATGAATAGCTAATTTCCTTAGGATATCTAGGATTAGATGAGCTAGGTTAATTTCTATTTGATTTTAGAATTGCTCTCTTTTTGTGATTAATTGATGATGCTTAGGATAATTAGCTAGAATAATTATTTGCAGAAAAAGAATTTGATAGAATGTTCTTATTTTAAATGGTTTGGTAGTTATATTTTTTTTAATTATAGAAGTGCTATCTAGTTGTTTCTTTCTATTCATGAATGATGATATTGCTTGGATATGAATTTGATAGGTTATACCTATCTTAAATAACTTGATAATCCATACTTAACAAATCTAGTGATATGCGAATAAAAAAGAGAACTGATCTAGAACCTAAATAGGAAATAGTTAGTGGATTCAATCCTAGATTTTTAGTTTCATAACTAGATTTTTTTTAAAACTCTTTTATTTGTTTTCTCTCTTGGTTTTATTCTCTTTTTTGTTTTAGCCATTTTATTTACATAAAATCAACACCCTAACCAACAATTCTCTCTTTTCTACCATAATTCAAGAACCACTCAAGGATCTTTACTTGATCACACCTTCCTTGTGGGATTGACACTTGCATGCTACACACACATAAGTTGTGCACTTACAACATTTATAATTAGAACACATCATATATATTGGTCATTAAATTTTATTGCACTTTTATATCCTCATTATCTATTTTATTTGAATAAATATATCCACTAATAATATTTTTTATTTAAATTTGCAGGTAATAAGAATTATCAAATAAAAGTGTAAATAAAAAGTATCTCGAGCCCAAAAGATCTCTAATGGAGCCCAAAATGCATAAGTCCAAAGCCCATGACCAAGTCTAGAAGCAAAATCTCAGTACTCATTATCTTCTTGATCAGTAATTATTAATAACATGACCTGCAATTGAGCTTCAAATCAAATCTGAAAAGAAACCAAGTCAAATTCTTGTTTAGGATAGTCAACTGCAAAGAAAAGGCATTATCCCCCAATCCGAAAAAGCAGAATTTAACTTATTATATATGATAATCATCTATCTCGACTAGATGGAGCCATCCAGATTGACAGATTCTAGAAATTTTATCAGTAGTAGTAGGTTATGATAGAAATTTAAATTTAATTTATATGTATTTAATTATTTAAAAGTCGAGCTAAATCCTAAGAATTCCAAGAGCATTCAAGAGAAGCCCAAGAGTCTTAAATAAATTAAATGCAAGAGAGATGAAGTCCACAAACCCCGTCTCTCAAGTATTGAATCAAGGGTGTAGATTATTTTGAGAGATCCTATGGTTATAAGTGTTACTGGGGGACTAAGCTAAATCCTATGGTTGTGAGAGATTCTTGTTATCTATAAATAGAGGGGTAGAGTGAGGGTAAGAAAGTATAAATAAATTTTATTAAAAAAAATTTATTTATAGAGGAGGGTTACTCTTAATTGAGAAGACCTTTTAAAAATTATAAAGTTTTTATTTACAATAAATAAAATTTTTTCCTCCTTTTAAAATTTTCTTTTCTTATTCTTTGATGATGAAAATGAAGATTTACCTTCATGGGACCAACCCCTTGTAATATAAGTTTTTATTTTTTTCCTTTTATTTTCTTGTTTTAGAATTGCATATTTAAGATTTTATTTTCTTATTTTATTTTATGTTTAGTAAATTAGATTTATTTTCATGCTTGTAGTGTAATTTTTCTTCATTCTTTGTAAAGTAGATTTATTTTCTTACTCTTTTATTCTTTAATTTTCTATTTCTTTCTTTTATTGCTTGCAACTTATATTTACTTCCTATTCTTTTATGCTTATTAGTGTAGATTTTATTGTTTTTATTTGAAAAATGAGTAAAAATGCTTATTAGTGTAGATTTTATTATTTTTATTTGAAAAATGAGTAACAAATCTCTTAAAGAAATCTAGGATTGTATAAAAATAGTTTTTTTTACGATTTATGGATTACACTCTTTATGCTTAAATAATCTTTTTTTTAGTTTCTTTGTGACAAATTAATCTCTACATCTCTACACTTTCACTCTCACTCTTTTTTGTTCACACTTTTCTAGGACCAAATTTAGAATTTTCCAACATACACATTCCTCATGGATTTAATATCTTAAATACTATACTTGATAGTTGTAGTCTTACAACTTGCATAGTTTTATCCCTATCATATATCTCAAATATACATGTACTTTGGTATTTTAAATTTTAAGTTTGTTATTATCAAAAGAAGAAGATTGTGAAGATGTACTCTATTCAATGGCTCTTGTTTGAGTAATAAGATATTCTCATTTGGTACTAATATTTGTTTGAGATGATACAGTATGGGTAAACTTATATATAATAAGTGTATGAGGCGAAACGATGTGAAAATTAACTCAAAAGCTAATTTCAGACTTCTCATCATTGATGGCGGACTTTGACCATCCATGGTAAGCAGAGCTCATTGATGGTCAACATGCATCATCAATGATTTTTACTCCAGAGACTTTTATATTATCTATAAGCCTCTCAACCATCGATGGGGCCTCAACACCATTGATGGTCGAGACGCACCATCAATGATAATGTCGGTTGTTTACAAATTTTCAATTTTAATATCAGCAGTTCATCATTTTTTTATCTCCAATCTCTGCCACGTTTAGGATATCTTTTAATTTCCTGACCTATTCGGGAGTTTATATCATTGAGGGAGAGGGGGGGAGAGAGTTCTAGCGTTTTGATTTGTGAGATTTCATTGAAGGATTTGACCCCCAGAGCCTCGACAAACTCTTACTTGTCGCGCACAATATTTTTGGGTCTTTTCAGCAAGGAGAGTTGCCCTTGGATTGATTCTCTACACCGTTCTTCATCGAGCCACACTTATATTCTTTAAATGATGGTTTGTTTAACAAAAGGACTATAAGATCTTTCTTGATTTTCTGTGTTTTAACTATTAGTCTTGATTTTGCTTTAAACTTCTTTTTACTACGTACTTAAGCGGGGTTAACTGAGGGTTGGGACTAGCTCTAGGTTTTACTCATTGTGGAGAGTTTGGTTAGACGACTAATTTTAGGTAGATTTCAAGGTGCATGCTTGTGAGCCTACTAAATTAGATTTGTGATTCAGGAGAACACTTTGCATAGTGAGGAAGCCCCTTCACGAGAAGGAAAAGTGGACATAGGATAGTGTTCGAACAACTATAAAATCTAGTGTGTTCCTGGTTAGTAACAATTTGTGTTTGATTATCATTGATGGCTTTTATTTTATCTTTTTTACTGCAAATTCTATGTTTTTTGGCAAAAAATGGTAACAACTCTAATCAACAAGGAGAGTTGCCCTTGGATTGATTCTCTACACCGTTCTTCATCGAGCTCGCTTATATTCTTAAATGATGGTTTGTTTAACAAAAGGACTACAAGATCTTTCTTGATTTTCTATATTTTAACTATTAGTCTTGATTTTGCTTTAAACTTGTTTTTACTACATACTGAAGCCGGGTTAATTGAGGGTTGGGACTAGCACTAGGTGTTACTCATTGTAGAGAGTTTGGTTAGACGACTGATTTCAGGTAGATTTCAGGGTGCGGGCTTGTAAGCGTACTGAATTAGGTTTGTGATTCAGGAGAACACTTTGCATAGTGAGGAAGCCCCTTCACGAAAGGGAAGAGTGGACATAGGATTATTATCCGAACAACTATAAAAGCTTGTGTGTTCCTGATTAGTTACTATTTGTGTTTGATTATCATTGATAGCTTTTATTTTATCTTTTTCGCTGCAAATTCTATGTTTTTTGGCAAAAAATGGTAACAACTCTATTCAAACCCCCCCCCCCCCCCCCCCAACCCTCTCGGCTTTCATCTCACATCCAACACTCCAATGTTTAAGGGGGTGTTTTTCTTTCAAATTTAACCCTTCTTTTTTAATCTATGTGAATAAAGATTTATATTCAGCTCTTTCTTAAAAGAAAAAAAGGTAAAGATTTATATTAACCTGAAGAAAAAGGTATAAATTTGGCCATTTCAATCGAAATTAAGCTTAGAAGAGGGGGGAAATTGTTAGCAACTTTAGAGGATACTTCTTCTGATTTCATTATGATAACGTCAACGTATTATTGCTATAGTTCTTTTCCAAGTTGAGCTCCCAGCTAGAATTGACATCAACAGGATTATTTGGAGGATAAGAGGTTTGACAATTTCAACTGAAAAGTCTGCAATAAGTGCCAACTTAACAAGGAAAATCCTATAATAATTATGCAAGGGTGGTACTTCTTATCCTAGATAACGAAGTATTTAGTACATAAGACCGACCCAAACTCAAATCTTGAAGTGAGTCTCCTGCATATTTTAACGTTCGCAACTGTTAAAATGAATACTAATGATTACAGAAAGTAGAGAGCGCAATAACGATTAGACCAAAGGTACAGGGAGCTCCAACTCCTATTTTTTTATTATATAAAATAAGAAAAAAAATAGAAAACATATGCTGCCTTCTTA
>JBAKGM010000326.1:26757739-26772632 GCA_037177215.1 Asparagus racemosus | reverse complement strand
TACTTAATGACCTAAGCCCAATTGGATTGAGATTCATTAGCCCAAAACTCTTTAAATGGTCACTTAGAAAGCCCGATAATGTAGAACAAAATCATAAAGGAATTTAGGGTGTATGTATATATAAAATAAAAAATAAAAAATTATATATATATATATATATATATATGTTCTTGAAAGATAATTTGATCAAGAGGCTTACAAAATTATTTGAAACAAAGAGTTAGTATGTTCTTTACAAAACTCTTAATTAAATTTCTAAGTTAGACTTAGTTTTGTATAACTATAATGAAAAAATTTTCTAAGAGATTTATTTTGGAGTTATACATAAAAATATTTTCTTGAGTAAAAACGAGCGACAATTAGATTGTTTAAAGGTATCAAGTGAATTAATTATATATTGATTTCTTTAAATTGGCAAGTTAATCCAATTTTTTAGGTATATTCATTGTAAACTCTCACAAGACTACAACTCGTCCTTTAGGGCAACCTAGGTGTTTAAAGGTTTATTGTGCTAAATACAACCGCGATTTCTGTAAAAGTGAGCTAGAATTTTTCTTTCTTTTCCTTTCATTTTCTGTCTTTGCTAGTGGACTAGCAAAAGTTTAGGCATGGGGGTATTTAATCATCACATTTTATTATACTTTTATACCCTCATTATTTATTTTATTTGAGTAAATATATCACTAATAACATGTTTTGTCTTAATTTGCTGGTTAATGAAGTGTTGATGAATGAGTGCTCAAAAGAGCCTAATTTTCTTATTTTTTACCATCTATTGAAGCTCAATATCAGGCTAAGAGGAGGCCCAAAAAAGCACAATAAACTAAGAAAAAATCAGGTCAACAAGTTAATAAAATTCAAAATTCAGTTACAAACAAATCGATTCTCAACTCGATTAGCCAATCAGTCAGCCAACCGATTGGTCAACCGATTAGTCAGCCTATTAGTTCGTAATTGAAATAGTGAATAGTTGAGAATTAATTCCTTGGTGCTCAAGGCTAATACAAGGGCACTTGTTGATTGTTGTATGTAATAAATAGGGGTAGAGAGAGGGGTTTGAGTGTGAAGCTTTTTGTAAAAACTCTATTTAGAAAGGAGGGTTACTCTTAGTTGAGAAAACTTTACAAAATTATAAACTTTATTTGTAATTAATAAAAAAAATTCTCTTTAAAATTTTCTTTTCTTCTTCTTTGTTGATTAATGAAGATGAAGATGAGGATGGAGATGAAGATGGTGATTTAATTTCAAGGGGCCAACCTCTTGTTATGTAATTTTTTATTTTTCTCTTTTATTTTTTTCTTTAGAAATTTATATTTTAGGATTTTATTTTGTTGGATTAGATTATATTTATTTTTATGATCTCTTATTTTTGTGTTGTTATTTTCTTACAATTTTGTAGTACAGATTCACATTTATGCTCTTTTATTTGCTTACACTTTTTTTTATAGTATAGATTTACTTTTATGCTCTTTTATTTTTGTTAGCTAGATTTTATTTATGCTTATAGTTTAGATTTTTATTTTTGTTCTTGTTCTTATTTTTATAGTTAGTTTTTATTTTTCTTGTAATTTGGATCTCTTTCTTTTATGCCTTCTAGATTAGATTTTATCTCCTTATTTTTATTTTGGAAAATGAGTAACTAAATCTTATAGGAATTCTAGAATTGTATATGAAACTAGTTTGATTTCTTTTTATGAATTGTGGATTGCTCTCTTGTACTTAAAGTAATCATGTTTAGGATAATCAAGTAGAGAACTAATTGGTAGAAGAAAAATTTGATAATATATGTTTATCTTGAGTGGTTTGATAGGCTATGCTTATGAATTCTAGAATTATTATCTAGTTGTTGTTATTTTCATGAATGGAATTTTACTTAGATGATAATTTGATAGGTTATGCTTTCTTTTAATAATTTGATAATATATACTTAATAAATCTAAAGTAAAATATGATAAAAAGAGAGTAGTTTATAAATGCTAAATGAATTTGAACTAGTAGATTCAATTCTAAATTCCTCATTTCTCTCTCGATTTCCTTCATCTTTTACTTGTTATGATTTTCGCTCTTGGTGGTTATTTTTTTATTTTCTTGATTTTGTTCCCCTTTGTTTGTTCTCATTTGCTTTTTTGGTCACTCTCTTTCTCCCCTCTTTTCTAGTTTCTTTTTATTTGTAAATAATCACACACTCTCTTTATGTCTCCTTCACTTCTATTTGTCCACACGCAACTCTAGGAACCAATTTAAATTATTTCTTACAACACCTTCCTCGTGGGTTCGACATCTTTCTATACTATAACTTGATAGTTGTGCACTTGTAAGTTTGCATTATTTACCCCCTATCAATAATTCATAATTAAAATCACAACATATGTATATTGTGCATAATGATTTCAGAATCGAAGGAAAAGAGAGTAAGTGGTATTTGCCTTGGAATCTATTGATATAAATCTACAGTGCATTTCCTCCAATGAACTCCAACTTATCTCCTCCATAGCCAAGATCCATGCTTTCTCCGACGAAGCAGGTGAAGAACTAGATGGTAATTACCCTCCCTATCTCTCAAGTCTTTCTTTCTCCCTCCTTCGCTCCACATGGGGGGAGGGGGGAAAGGGAGCTGGAGATGGCAGAAACAAAAAGAAAGAAACGAGGGTTTTCTACATTACACGCGTATATATGGGCTGATACTGGCTCGGGAAGGCTCAAGGCATCGGGCTAATTAGCATGAATATTAGGTATAAGAAGAGTTAGATGAATTGATTCAAACTTTGGGTTTAGGCTCAACTAGCTTGGAGTAAGAGAACGAGAACCAACGCATGATTGGCTGCACTTGGACGAGTTCGAGGTGACCCGCAAAAAAAGCACTCGGAAACAAATACGGATGTAGTACATGTACGTAAAATGTCAGCATACGTTCAAATTCGAATTGGGCCTTAGTGGGCCTGGACCATTTGAGTTTTCACATGGGTCCACGTGTGATACTTCACACACAAAAAATTTCAACACCCTTTATAAACATTCCGAGGTAATAGTAACTATTAAATTGAAATATTAATAAGTATTTGGATCAATTCATAACAATTGATTGGGACCTCCAAAAAAAAAATATAATTTACACAGAGACCTCTATGCCTAGTGCTATCGGCACGAAATCAAGTTGAACTAGCATGAAACTCGTTTGAGTTTAACCACTTCTGGCGCAAACTATGAAAACTATTTGCATAAAACACCCTAAAAATTATCTAATCAATAACTTGCATTTTTCTAAGTTATATATAAATTTTTTTGAAATGATAGAATTTATTTTATTTAATTTGTAATAGAAACTCCTAAAGATTCCGGAATATCGTAACTACGGCTCATAGGCGTTATAGGTTTGGCCAAAAGTGGGTCAAAATACCTTTTACCCAAACACGAGTTGAATCTTTTAACTTTTCACATAGTATTTAAACTTCACATGCAACTTACTTAACCTAACATGACATCTTATTACTCTTCTATTTACTAACCCTAATCAAACAGCGTACGTACTAATATTTTTATTAGTTTGTCATTTGTGTGTAATTGTATTCGTGCATTTCTTTTTCTAGAATTACAAACATTAATTTTCAATTCAAGAAAATATCATTCCACACTCAACCAGTACTAGGTCCGACCTATTTATTAAACGGGTTAGCAGGCGAGGCATTCGTTACCCTCTTTTCATGTGTATATATAGAGGCACTTGTCCTGTTTAAAAGAATGGGGTATGGGTTTATCCTACTCGAATCATGTCAAATTCGGGTTTGAACAGAACTCGACTAACCCAACCCGTTCACGACCCTTCAGATGTAGCCCTCGCAGCTCAACACGGCTCCCAAAATACAAATGTAGCTAATGAGAATGCACTAGTATTCATTGGGTTTCACCCTTCAGTTAAAAGACGACAGAATTTTTTCGGTAAAATCTATACCTTCTCCATTAACCGTTTTCCCTTGAAAATTTCGCCAAGAGTTGTCCTCAGATGAAACTCTAGCAACTGTCTTAAATGAGAGAAAGCCTAGATCAATGCTCGCAAGAGTGCAACAACCTGCAGGCAATCAAAGAAAAATATTAAGAAAAGAGGAGAAAAGTGTTGGCTATTTGGTCTCTATATATTTGGTCTCTTCCTCATCCTCAACTCTATAAATGAGGGGGTTTCACTTCAATCATCAGCACAAAAAAAAGAAATCTTAATACTCTTCTGAGATTAAAGAATGGCTAAGGCTCACAACAAAGCCGCAGCTATGTTTCTCAACCTGACCCTTTTGCTCTTTCTCCTCTTCGTCTTAAGCTGTAAGTATCAGACCATTAGCATCGAGAAATTTTCATAAAAGCACATATATATAGTTTGGAAATTTTTTTCTTTTTTGAACCTGATCAAGTAGTTTTCAAATTATATGCATCACCATATATATGTTATTTAAGAAAGACTTTCCATAGACAAGTAGCCAGTGCAACACTCGTCATGCCTGAAGTTGAGTCTAGTGCTAGTTCATCAGAGATGCATTCAGGTGTTTTGTAGGTGCACTTTGCCCTTAGTTCATGGACATCAGATATGAAGAATTACGCTTATTTGATGACTATTTGTCTATCAAACTGATTAATTTTAATGAGTTATTATTTGTCAGTGATCTGCCTTAATTAATGAGCTAAATCACTAACAGTTTAAATTTGTAATTGATATGTCCATTGTTCTTTTCTCATTATGGATTGAACCAAAGACCTACATACGTACATATACGGTCAAGCAAGCAATTTGTTTTTTGTAATTTATATCGCTCTGCTATGAACATGTATTGATGTCTGAAACTTGTAGATGGTTTCGAGACGACGCCAGTACCAATATGCAAAGAGGTCCATGGAGTGAAGAACGGCGACACATGCTTTGATGTCACGCGCAAATTTAACCTGACTCCTGGAAAGTTCGTCGATCTGAACCCTAATCTTGTCTGCAAGAAGCTCTTTATTGGACAGTGGCTCTGTGTTAATGGGATTGTGTTGAGCTAGGAGAGTTGATTCTGGCATGGCTAGCGGTGTGAAAATATGATGTTAATGAATAATGATGGGAACTGTATTCTCTGAAGTGATGTAGGATTTAGTTTCATGAATAACGTTTCCTAGTGTTTGATCTTGCTAAGGTATCATTTGGCGTGCTTTGGTTAAAAAACTGCTAGCATGGTTCCGGCAGCAGCTAAAATGTCTTAATTATGTTTGCACATGATCAGTATCTGTTTGAAATAAATGAGAAAAAAAGTTCTTTGGTTCTCCTATTAGCATTCGGAACAGGTCCAAGATGCATATGAGTATACAAATCTTTTTGTTTGCTAAAATATATGAAAATGATACAAAGGTAAAATAAACAGTCTAGATTGGTTAAGAAAATGTTAACCCTTCAATAGAGGGACGATTTCACTTCTCTTGATATTAAATCCTCTATTACAAGGAAAACTGATGACAACTTTTCTATGCTTGAACATCACAGAGAAACACAATGATTGATATAATTCTTCTCTAACTAGTTAGTTAAATTAACTTTTTGTTAGTTGGTAATTGAAGAGGGTCTAATTACCCTAAGTTTAACCATATATTTCAATTTTAAGGGTTTAGATGTGGTCACGTGAGATTTCAATACTATTCAAAGAACTGCTCTTGTCTTAAAAATCACTATCATGAAAATCACTTTTGAAATAGTGAAAATCCTACGCGGCCTCGTCTTATCCTTTGAAATAGAAATACACGGTAAAGACTGGTGCAATTGTACCCTCTCCAATTACCAGATCCGAATCAACAGCTAGTCTCATAGGTCAACTAACTTAGCCCATTTTCTTGATCCACCTTTTCTATAAAAGTTGTCTTTACAGATTTCCTAATACAGCAGAGGGTTATTTGATGAAATACTTTAGTTTTAAGATCAGACTATACCCTTTGCTATAAAACTAAAAGAAAAGTCAAAACGAAAAATCTCCGCGCGTGACAATTATAGTTAAGCAGCGTCCTCACTTCCAAAGCCAAACTCCCAACTACCTCCTCACAAAAATTCCGTGTACAAAAGGAAGAAAAGAAATGGCGGGAACACTCTCCTTCGCTCCTCCTCCAACATTCAATCACCAACAACACCAACGCTCAACAAAACCAACAAAAACTCACAATTCTCTAGATTCTGTCCTCCATTATTTTCAAGCTCTAACAGCCCAATCCTCTCCTCCTTCAAAAATCACCTTCATCTCCGCCATGAAAGCTTGCTCCCTCCCCTCAACCATCCCATTAGGCAAATCCATCCATGCCCACATCATCAAATTCGGTTTCCAATCCGATCGATTCATCGCAACGTCGGTCATCACTTTCTACTCATCAAGTAATCTTTTAAATTTTGCCCGTCAACTGTTCGATGAAATTCCCCACAAAGACCCTCCTCTTGTTACCACAATGCTCATGGCTTATATTAAAAGTGGTCATATTGCTAAAGCTAGGATCTTGTTCGATAAGACTTATGATAAGGATGTTATAGTTTGGAATGCTATGTTAGGTGGGTATGTACAATGTTGTCTTCCTGATAAAGCTCTTGGGCTATTTCGAGAGATGCAGAATTCAAAGGTTATTCCTAATGAAGTAACTCTAATCAATGTGCTATCTGCTTGTTCGATGATGGGTTGTGTAGAATTTGGGGAGTGGGTTCATGCTTATATCGATAGGCAATTTGGGGTTCTCAGCAACTCGACTATGAATAATTCTCTTATTAATATGTACTCTAAGTGCGGCAGATTGGATCTAGCATTTCAATTGTTTCTAATCAATCAATGTAAGAATCTTGGAACTTGGAACACCATGTTGACTGGTTTCGCCATCCACGGGCATGCATCTGAGGCTCTGTCGCTCTTCTCGCAAATGATTAAGCTGGGCTCTCTGCCTGATAGAATTACCTTCGTCGCACTTGTGATGGCTTTTTGTCACAAAGGAATGGTTGATGATGCTTGTTGTTGCTTCAATTGCATGACTACATTGTACGGTATTGAACCAGATGCCAAGCATTTTAATTGTATGGTCGATGTTCTTTCTAGAGGAGGGTATCTTGATGAGGCATATATGCTTATCGAAACCATGCCATTTGAAGGTGATACATATGCTTGGGGTGCGTTATTAAGTGGTTGTTTCATTTACAAAAATTATGAGCTTGGATTGAATGTTGCGAGGAGACTTTTAGAGCTTAAACCAAGGGAAGAGGGGAGATATATAGCTCTTTTGAATCTTTATACCTTGGTTGGTAGAATTGAGGATGCTATAAAGTTGAGGAAGATGATGGATGAGATGGGTATTAAGCAGTCGTCGGGGATAAGTGTGATTGAGGTTGATGGTGTTTTTCATGAGTTCATAGCAGGGGATAGTTCACATGTAGAGTCGAAGGATATTTATACTATGATTCATAATATTTTACCAAATTTGGATGTTAATGGTCAACTATGCTAATCAAATATCTCCCATGGGAAGATCTTGGCGAAGATAATCTGTTACTGTTGTGTAAATTTTAATACGAGTATGTGCATCTGATCTTAAGTAGTTCTATTTATTTTTTGCTTACGAGAATTGAATGAAAGAATAAGATTGTGTATAACCGACTTCAGCAATTTGGAATAAAAAGCTTTGATGATGTTGTTTGTCCTTGTAGGAAATGTTTTGATTTTATTCAATCGCATGAATCATATTGCAGAAAAGAAAACATATAGATGGTTCTTAATAGAAAATTATATAGAAGCAAGAGAAGTATACAAGTGTGTCTACGTATGCAATTTTCATATATCATTTTGTCTAATTCTAGTGATATTCGATCCGTACTTCCATGTAAGATAAAACTCCTTTCCATGACTCTGTTTACTCTTCTGTCGATCCAATTTCTTCATGAATATATTTACAATATGTTTTACGTTAGATTTTTAATTGTTTGCATTAAATTTTTTTTTTATCGTATGTGCTGCTTTTGTGCGTTGATGTTTATTATTATTTTTTGTGCGTTGACGTTCAGACGCATTATCTCATTCTAGTTAGCACATATGAATTTCTATAGACCCTCCAAAAATTCTTTTTCCGTACCCGACACTCTGTTCTGCTCCGAAACCAAGTTTCGGGGTAATCGGGTCTCATTCACACTCTCAAAAATATCCCATTCCCAACTCCCCACCCTCCAAATCTCTCCCCCGAGCAAACAATGCTCTCTCTCACCGCCGCTTCTACCGCCTCGTCCCTCTCCTCTCCTCTCAAACTCCTCCGCCGAAACCCTAGCCCTAGGTACCCCAGAGTCCACTGCTCTTCAACTTCCACCCTCAATTCGGGTCCAAACCCTAATCCACAGCCCGTTAGGGCCAATCACGCCGGAGTTCGGTTCGAAGAGATTGTCGACGTTGGTTCAGCAAAGGCCAGGATCGACTCGTGGATCGCTTCACGGATGCAAGGCGTCAGCCGCTCCCGGATCGAGTCGAGCATCCGCTCCGGCCTCGTTGCTGTCAACGGCCACATTGTTCACAAGGTAACTTCTGCTTTAGAGTTTCAAATTTTGTTGCCATTTGAGCGCTGGAATCAAGAACTGAGTTATTTGCATAACCTTGTTTCTGTTTCCAACTAGTGTTAGCTTCTGTGGATTATAGTCTGGCCTCTTGATTATGATATAGATATGGATTGTAAGGTAGCTAGCTTTTTTAATGATAACTTTGTTGCAACAATTAGAGGTGCGAACGCATCGGATATGATGCTTCGCATATCGTATCCGCTTATTAATTATGAATATGGTAACAAACATGAAATTGAATACAGACGGTGTTTGGCAAGGAAAACTCATATTTTACATCCGCCAACATTGAATATGAATACGAATAAGATAAGAGGAAACATGTGCCGATGAAAAACATATATGAGGAAAACAAATAAAATTGGAAAATTTATGTGTCATACGATACAAGAGATGTTAAACATAATGGATTTAATATGTGTGAAGTGTCTGAAAAGCTAAGATGAGAGCATTACTAGTATTGATATCTCCACGAAATAGTGCGTGACCATAAACAATTGGATGACAATTATATATTTTCATTTTAACTGATGCTATTATCAATGTTTTAAAAAGTGGTCTGGGTGTTCGTCTAGGCCTAAGCGGTACTCATGACGTCTTCCTACATCTTAGGAACTCCTAGGGGAGCATCAACCGCTTACGCAGATTGCACTACTTAGGTTGTGGTCGTGATTTCCTCCACAAACGCATCCATGTCCTCTAACCTTCTCCAACCTCTTCTACCGACTCCAAACAACTCTACTAGTGGCGGAGCTAGGAATTTCGATAAGTGGGGTCCAAAAACAAATTACGCAGGATAATATATAAAATTTTGTGCACAATTCATTAACATCTAAAAATCATTACATAGCAAGACTTTCAAAATTATATTTCCAATTAGAATGTAATGTTTAGAATAATATTCTTGTGAAGAAGAGTGAAGTGGCAATGAGATGATAATGTGAGCATTGTGGACTTCTCTCGTAGTTGTAGTTAGTGTGACTTTACGCAAAGAAGCGAGAGCTAGAGAGGAAACAAAGGGTTTTATAAAGTTAGGTATTTTATTGCATTTAACCCCTAGGAAATAAATATAGTTAACTACCCTTGTAAATTGTTCTTTTATAATTTCAAGGGGCTTGGGCCTCTTTGGCCCAATATGGCTGCGCCCGAACCTGTACTGACTCCGACCTTCAGCAATACCTCCACCTCTAGTTAATTGCATGACTTAATTACACTTGGATACCCTAAGTTTCCCCTACTTTACACTTATTTACCCTGACTTGTTTTGGCCAGCACTTGTATAACACAAAGAAGCAAGAGCTAGAGAGGAAACAAAGGGTTTTATAAAGTTAGGTATTTTATTGCATTTAACCCCCATGAAATAAACATAGTTAACTACCCTTGTAAATTGTTCTTTTATAATTTCAAGGGGCCTGAGCCTCTTTGGCCCAATATGTCTCCGCCCAAACCTCTACTGACTCCGACCTTCAGCAATACCTCCACCTCTAGTTAATTACATGACTTAATTGCACTTGGATACCTTAAGTTTCCCCTACTTTACACTTATTTACCCTGACTTGTTTTGGCCAACACTTGTATAACCCAAAGTTTTCTAAAACTTGCTCTTAAATACCCTAAAGTTTTTAAAAATTACAATTAAATACCTAAAGTTTTTAAAACTTTCACTTAAATACCCTCAATTATGCAAACGTGAGAATTTTCCACGAAAATTCTCATGCAACACTCACATGTTAAATTTAGAACCTTGTAACAATTTTTTTTTAAAATTTACTATCATAATTCTATTTTAAACATACCTAATTCTATTTTAAATTGGATTTGGAATTCCTAACAATAAATTTAACAAATATTAAGAGTTGAAAATGTTCTAGCATGTGAGGTCACATAAGAATTTTCGGAGTGAAATTCTCGCGTTTGCATAACTGAGGGCATGTAAGTTCAAATTTAAAATTTTTAGGCATTTTATTGTAAGTTTTAAATACTTTAGGGTAGCTAGGCACTACCAAAAACAAGTGAGGGTACATAAGTGCTAGTTTTAAAAACTTTAGTGTGTATAAGTGTTACCAAAAATAAGTGACGGTATATAAGTGCGATGTAGGGGAAACTATAGGGTATTTAAGTGCAATTAAGCCTACATAAAAAGAAGATATCCGCCTAGGCCCTGCCTAGATGCTACGAACTGTGTTGGCACATAGCGCAGCCTAGCACTTTTTGTAATATTGTATATGATGGATTAAGTGTAGGATAAGAAAGAGGGGAATCCATGAGAGGAAAAATAGATAAAGTCTAGTAGAAATTGACACAAAGCAAATCTATAGAGCTTTCTAAAAGATAATTTAAAAAACTCAACGCGATGTAAATGCAAAATTATCACCAAATCGTAGCTGAAATAAAACTATAGCTAATAAAGTGGTAAATCAACATTCAACAATAGAATAACCTAAATGTCTAAAGTAATTGTAAAAGATAAAGAGCTAATTTAAGTTGAACCTAAGGCACATGAGGAGTTCACAAATAATTCACAGTTTCTTACAAGCGCTGAACTTCTCAAGTATGCCTACAACTTAAAATTGCAAAAGACCTTTGGGTTTTCATTGATTACCAATTGCACATACTTAGATTAGCAATTCTGGTTTGCTAATAGATTGAAGATAATCAAAATTGGTTCTGGAAACTGATTGAAGGTGATGGATGAACAGAAGTGTTAGGAGGAGTGGAGAAGGAAGTCTTTATTGGTGAAGAAAGGAACAATGGTGGAAGCACTTTGTGGGTAAGGGTGGCAAAAAACTATCCAGCCCATTACCTAACCTGAACCCTACCCGTGAAAACTAGGTCAGGTTGGTATACATGGTTATGGGTCATAATTGGGTTGTTGCGCCCCGAACTAAAATGATTATTAATAAAAATAATAAAATTAAGGCACTTGATAGCCGACCATAAATCCTCCAATCAAGAGGACTTACGAAGCCTAACTCTTATATTTTCTTCAAACATGAAATTCCACAAGCTTGATCAATAAAAACTTTATATTCCTAGTCCAAACTTACAATATATGCATCGTCATATGCAAGTACGCAACAAACGATGTAGCTTACGTCTTGGAAGCACATGGGATCTATCCGTCAAACTATACTCATCTGAAATATTGTTTATATTTGGGGCGAGCTTTCCGTGTGCTCAGTAAGTGGTACATATTTAATAATTTGTGTAATTGAATCCATGCTTATAACAAAATATTGTCTAAACAAGGAGTTTATAATAAATATGCAATACCTTTGGAAATCAGTTTTATGCCTAGAAATGATGGATTGTCACACACTATCATGATAACTAGACTGCCTATGACGGCAGTCTGTCTAAAAAGGTTGCCCACCGCAGCACTTTGTGTTTTATCTCATATTCATTCAGACAGCCTATGATGGCGATCTGTCTGGCTCGGATTGCCTACAATGGTGATTTGCTTGTTACGTCCATGATAGGCCTGTGATTTACTTAATTCCTTGGTGCACACTATTAGCCAACAAGCAATGCAATATATGTCTCAATATGATTCAAATATCATTTGGCAAGATCTGCGTGTCATGTAAAACCTACAACGACATAATCAAATATCCATGCATAAGAAATCCAACGAGCATTCGCTCATACTTACAATAGTCAATTAGTTTCTTAAAATATACTTTTAACATGAACTTCATGCCTATACGTCAAAACATTTGTAAGTGAATTATAAGAAAAATCATAAATTAAAGAATATGTAAACCCTACTTAACGGTCTTTCTCTTTTGCAAAAATCCAAATCCTTTTGTGGTTCTTCAAGAGTATTTGTACTCCTATCAAGCATTCGTAGTACAAATATATGTCAAATATCAATACTAACTTCCACTTCAGTTTAGAGACTAGTGCTTACATGGTTACACCATGAGTAATGTACCCTTAACCTAGCTAACTTACTGTGATATACTTTTAAGAATATCTTAACTCAAATAAATCTAACAACTATACATTCTTACAACCAAAAGAATATATTTAGAAATTACCTCAATAGTTTCCTTTTTATCTTTTCTTTTGTTTCCTTTTCTTTCTCCACTTCTTTTCCTTCTCTGGTTCATGCGTCATCTCATTGTTTTTTCTTTTTTAGTTGCTGGTTGTGTTACAAGAAGAATGGAGGAGCAAGGGTTTATTATAGCCTCTCCACATCATCACATCTTCCTTAATTAAGGGACAAGTGTCCCTCCTACATCACTCACCGCCACCTTGTCCTTAATCAAGGGACAAATGTTTCTTTATATCTCTTTCCTTGTCACATCACCGCCACCTCATCCTTAGTCAGAGGTGTCCTTTCCTCTTTTTGTAATACCAGTCTTCATCATTCATGACACATGTCCTCGATTGCATAAACCCCTACTGTTTTCCATATTTACATATCTATCTTGTATGTAAATATTTATGACAAGGTAATATTAACTTATTGCTTTACTTCATAATATTCTTTGCTATTAATAAAATTATGGATATTACACGGGTCAACCCATAAGACCCGAAAGGTTACATGGGTTGACCAAATTATGACCTGTTCCAATTTTTTGGCTCTTTAGGTCTTCCATAGTCCGGAGTTGCAAGTCCTCAGGTCCTCCATTGATGAAATTGGGAGAGAGAGGAAATAAAAGTATATGTAGAGAGAAAGATGGAGAGAGAATTAAAGGATCACCGGGGAGAGGGAGAGAAAGAGGAAAGAGAAGGGGAGAGAAAGATGTATAATAGAGAAAATTAAAGCATCGGGTTTTGTGCATTAGGATTCTCTCTATGTTTTTTCTAATTTACATAAAAATTGATAGAAGTTCAAAAGTTGCTTTTGTAAGCTGACTTGATGGGGGGAGAGAAAGAGAGAGAAAAGAGAAAGAATTACAATTTTACCATTGAATTTTATGGTTATTGCTTAGGTCTTAGCATTAGATGGGTTGGATTTATTGTTTTAGCATTCGAATTTACTATTTATTAAATGGGATGGATCGAGTTACTCATTTATCATACTCGTCGGGTCGACATAACCCATGAAATAAACGGGTTGGGTTGGGTCAAGCTTATATGGGTTTAGTAAAAATTGATCTTACCCAAAATTGACCGGACCTGACCTATTTGCCACCCCTAATTGTGGGTTGTCTACAATGTATATGAAGACGAGGAGGTAGAGACTTGAACTTGACAAAGAAGAGGAGTAGAAGTTGGATTAGAGTAGCATTTGATGTCATCATTGTTGGGTTCATGATTTTGATTTTTCATGACGAGAATAGAAATGAATGCATGAATGAAGACGTAGAGCGGTTTGCAAACTCATGACGGGGAAAACCTTTGAGATGACATGGCAATATGTGAGGTTAGAATTAGTTTTGGAGGTTGTTGTTTGAGTTGGATTTTATCCATTATCTACAATTAAATTTGAGGGTAAAATAACTAAAAATAATGGGAAAAGACCGTTCTCACGCCTAACACGTAATAAAAAAATAGCTTCATGCCTGTGGGGAATTACTTCACAAACTTTCTCTAATTTCTACTTTATTCATCTAAATTTCATGCTATTCATTACAATGAAAAGTATAAAATATATATAAGATTTGAAATCCTATCTTTAATAAAATTCAACATAAAAATAAACTTCTAATCTTACTACAACTCACAATTAGAAACAACAATCCAAGCTCTCTTTGGTGCTCCCAACTGCTCTTTATATAACCTACGCTTAAGCAATCGCCCAGATGTGGGTGTGTATACTCGTTTTCTAAATAATGTAGTTGTAAACATCCAAATAAATATCAATGGCAAAAACTTCTTTCCCTTCGATTTTCAGAGGAAGAATAAGGAACAATAGAATTGGTTATTTAGAAATTAGAACTTCCATATAGATGTTGGAAAAATTTTTGTGATAAGATGCTAACTTGAAATGATCTCAACTTTTAGTACCCGTACTCATTCAAGAAATTTATATAAAAATGGCTTAAATATGATAATATATTTGAGTATATATGGAAACGGATCAAGTTAAAATTAACGATTTCATAGTTAATGAAAACTATGATCTGTTATGGTGGACTACGATATGATAGAAATATGATTATGTAGTAATCTCAAGATATAGACTTGCATAAAGATCTGAGAAACAATGAATTGAGTTGCATGTTAGTTGTAGGCTTGTAGCCTTGTAGTATCCAATTTAATGCAGCTAATAGTTTTGACTAAATTATCAAATCGGTATTTTTAGTCGACCTATTTAACAATATGGTTTTTTAAAAAACTCTGGATACATAAATGTATTTTGAC
>JBAKGM010000326.1:26742803-26757639 GCA_037177215.1 Asparagus racemosus | reverse complement strand
TCCAGGCAGAGAATGTAACATCCTAAATTTTTATACTATGATTTAATTTTAAATAAATAAATAAATAATAATAAATAATAATATTATTTTAATAGGTTCCTTTTCTTCCTCCTTTTCCCTTCTTATTTTTTGCTTATCCCTACTTTACCCACATGTATTTAACCTACCATTGAGTCCACATTCCTTCTCAATTTCAAGTTTTCCTTCTCTACTTGTAATTTCATTCCTTACTCTTGAACACCTCCCTATCAAACCCTAATTTTTCATATGGTGGGAAGGACATTCTGGTTTCTCCTTTAGTTATCTCAAAAGAATCATCCTTTTACCCATCCAAAAAATCGACAAGTTATCTCATGAGTGTACAACAAATCTTACCTTCCTGTCCGTGGTTGATGAAGCTAGTAGCTCAGAGTCTCCAACAACTTTTTTTTTGTTCCAACTCACGTTCTCTCACTGAGAGAATCTCTGCCATGTGGTTGGTTTTTTAAAGTTCTCCTTCCTCCCTCCATGTTCTCGCCCTCTCTCTCTCTCTATTTCAAAAAATGAAGGAATTTGTTTTTTTTTGGGCTGGGGTGGGGTTTGGGGAATTAGGGTTAGTTATTTCATCTGCCTAACCCCTTGTCACGTCATAAATGAGTGCTACATCAACATTCTTAATCAGCCTTATGAATCATGAGGTTTGCATGTGAGTAGTTTGTGACCAATTTCTCACCAGTGATGAGAGATGAGGCCTTAACGCATCAAATGCAAAGTTAGAATACCTTAATTTAGTTGGAGTTATTTGAAATACCATACTAGTAAAGGGGGTCGTCAACTAAAAATACCATTCTGGTAATTTAGCCCAATAGTTTTGGTTCTTTTAAATCTCAAGTTCATTAACAATGTCTTTGAGGGGGGATGAGCCAATAAGGACTGAAACTGATTAGTGTTTTTCTATCCAGAGGGAGCAATTTGTTCCGCCCTGGGGGCATTCACAACCCATGTAGGTTTCTTTTTTAATGCAATCCTATTATTTTATCTTTTCTAGTTGGAGTTAGTAAAAGAAAAGATGATTATATGGAAAAAATACAGAAGAGAGCTTTAAATAGAAAGCATGTAATATGTATGTGTTTCTTAGACTGCTGTCATTTTATGCTATCTGTAATGAAGTGTTTATGTATGCCGGTGGAGTCTGCCCTCTTGAAAATCATAATAGAGGATGGTTTATTCATCACTTTAAAACTGAGAACTTATGTGTGCTTAGTACAAAGGTAGATTAGTGAGGTTAAATTTACTAAATAACAGGGATCTTAATTTATTTTTAGTTATCTGATGGAAGTAATTCTACTGCTTATCACAACAATCTTCAAATTACATCTTTTTTCATCTCTCAAATCCTTGCTACTAAGTTGTGAACTAGATTGCTGACATATTTTTTTTCACTTTGTTATGATAGCTAGAAGCCCCATTTCGTCTGATTTCTAAATGGGGAAATGCATATTGATAATAAGTCCTAATTTCCTATGCATGTTTCTAGTTCAGAGCTTTATTTCTATTTCCCTAGTAATTTCTGTCCCCATTCTGTTCTGAACCCTCGGTTGTGATTGCAAGTGCACAAGGTACTTAAATGTTTCTAAATTTTTAGTTCTTTGGATCCCTTAGGAATTCTGAATGTATTTACACTCTGATTCTTGTCTACTATTTTCCTAGTTCTTGTCATGAAATGTTACATTGCTGCTCTGTTTCTTATCTTAGCAGGTTTCACATAGAATTAAGGAAGGAGATAAAGTTAGTTGTACTGTTTCTGAATTGCAACCCTTAAGGGCAGAACCAGAAGATATACCTCTGGATATTGTATTTGAAGATGCTCACGTTCTAGTTGTAAATAAACCCGCACACATGGTAATTCCTTAACTTTGTTATTCCATTTCTGGAGTATCTATATTAACGATTCTCCACGAGGAAATAATCGACCAGCTTTGCCCTATAAGTTGGTGTATGATGATATCTATTATACCTGTAGTCAGGTTTTGTTTAAGTTTAGTTTTTATTTTTACTTTGGAAAAAAATTATGTAAGACATTTTCGCCAACAAAAAATTTATTGTAATATATATTAGATATTTGGTATTTGAAAGGTCCGAAATACTTTTCATTTCGGATAATTCTGTGGTGGGGTTTTTCTCTGTTCAGACGGAATGTGCTAAGAGAGACTTTAAAGTAGAAACTATATATATAACATACATACGTACATGCATACATACATAACATCAAGAAAGAAATAAACAAACTGAGGCATAGATAGTAGATGTCTTTTGAATGATAAAATCTAGTAATTATTCTAAAAAACAAGATGTACTTCATTTATATGTTCTTTATTTACATTAAATTTCTTAGTTCTTAAACGAGCTTTTCTACATGTACCTCTATTCTCCTTTTGACTTACTCTCTTTATTTCCTCTCTATATATTTTTCTTAGTTCGAGCTTTTCTGCAAATAAGTCACACTATTTCATAATGATAGGATACTCTCTTTTATACTCTCGATGGGGAAATCAATGGGAAAACCATTGTGAATGTATCCATCTAAATTTTTTGGCCTGGTAACTTCGGCTTTCTTATGAAAACATCTTCTAAAATAAATCCTTGAGGTCTTTATATTAGCTTCCCATATTGTTTTAAGGGAACAGATGATGTCTTTATTGTAGCTTAGTTTAAAGCTTGATTCATTGAGTACTAATTCTATTGCTATCTTGAAATGACTTCTGATTATTGCCTGCTACTTCGTAAGATAAATCTACTTGATTATAACCAATAACACATTTTTATTAGCATAGAAGGCCAATTCACGATCCTCCATTGTCCTTTCTTGACTTGTGTCATCTCTAACATCTAGGTATTGTCACATTGTTTTGCTCTGGATTGCAGCAATCTAGGTATTTGTCTGCGATATCTGTATCAGTGCCAATAAAGTAATTTGGGTTCAGCTTATCTTTTTAATAAGAGATAACCCATTTCATGATCCTTTACTATCATCCTTTCTTGACATTTGTTTCTCTCTAACATCTGGGTATTGTCACATTGCTGAGGATTCCAGTCATAACTTTAAATCAATGTCTGCAGAAGTATGGCCTCATAATAGTGATCATTTGACTCCTGCAGTTACTTTCAAGAAAAGTTCAATTTTCATCTTACTTTAGGACAAACAAGTCATTTCATCATAATAATTCAATACTACCTTTTCTTTGAATGAGAACCTATCATCCATTCATCTAAGACCCACTAAGCAATTAGTTGTACTGATTGAACACAATTGTATGGCATCAACTGTGCATAGGAAATTAGAAAATTTAATTGTTTGGGAAGAACTTCAAACATGTTACAATTGGATGTTAGATATAGCACCACCCACTCCGACTTTGTAGGAAACAAATTATTCATTAGAAGACTAATGTGTTGATTGATATCCCTGGAATGGATATAGTGGAACTTTTTTTTATATTTTATTGACCTATCTGTCTTTGTTGAATCAGTTGTTGAATGAGGATGAACATTTATTAAGAAATCAGTCCTTATGCATTTGTTTTGGTATTATCTTTAAAAAGATCTTCAGCATGAGGATCAGCAGGTGCTTGTAGATTATTCAGCACGTTTTCATACTCAGCAGTCCTTGTTCAATTTTTTGGCCTAATGATGTTTTTTCCGTCTGCTTACCGTTTTATCACTAAATTGCTCATTTTTGTGATTTCAAGGTCGTTCACCCAGCACCTGGCAATGCTAATGGCACATTAGTAAATGCCATACTTAACCATTGTAGGCTTCCAACTGCTGCATGCATAGACAACAAAAGGTCCATAGAAAGTGAGGAATGTATTGACTCTTCTGATAATGAGATTGAAGATTTCCCTATTGATCAGTCTATTGAAGAGTTCAGTTCAGACAACAATGACGCCCTTGTGCGCCCTGGGATAGTACACAGGCTAGACAAGGGTACAAGTGGATTACTTGTTATAGCAAAGGTGACTTCTCCACTTATCTTTTAACCATTCACTTCTAACATCGGGTTCTTGGATTCTTTTTTGGGGCCTTGTATCTTATACATTAGTCATCTTTGATTGTTATGCTTGCCTTTAAGCGTAAATTTCTCGAAACCTCAAGCTTTTATCTAATTTCAGATTCATTCTGTATATTTCTGAATTGATAAGTAAGCAACAAATGTATGTATTTAATGAAGTGAGTTGATCATAGTGTTTATAATGTATATAATGTATTTAAGGAGGGAAAAAGATTTTTTTATCTCACCATGTTTTTGGGGAAGATGTGTCTCTGTCACTTTCTTATCTAGCACATTATGCATGGTAAGAAATATTTCATACATATTCTGTTTATGCCCTGCACAAACATCTTTGATATTGTCCATGTTGTGCTTTTCCTTTTTTTATTCGCACTGATTTGAATCATACTGTGAGTTAAAGAATTAATTGCATCGGTTTTCCTCAATAACAGGATGAACATTCTCATTCCCATTTAGCGGAACAGTTTAAGAATCATACCATCCATCGGGTGTACATCAGTCTTACTTCTGGAGTTCCTCGTCCTGATTCTGGACGCATTGAGGTCCCAATTGCTCGCGATTCGAGTAATCGGATTCGCATGGCTGCTGTTCCTGGGCTGAAGAACAGTAAACATGCTCGCTATGCTGCTAGTAGGTGATTCATTCTTTATATTGTTTCTTTTAGTGCATATTTTCCAACTTGTAGTATAATGTTTGTAATTCAACAAGAGTTTATTCCTAGTTTGTCAATCAAAATTTTGCAACTTAGAGATGAAGGTTCGAAAAATGTGTGAAAGAATCTATTTATTGTCTGTAAAAAGTTATAAAGTTCTCCTGGGTGTAGAGAAAAGAAGCAGTCAGTAACAAGTAGGGCCAAGTGTTATACTGAAAGTCTGAAACCACTAATGCCTTGCTTAGTGGTAAAAGGGGAGTGGTTTTACTTATGAAAATCCCAGGTTTGGTTCTAGTTATAGCCTTTATCCAGGGAAAATAATCATTTTTGTAAGCCTGTAAAGAAATAAACTTCCCAATTAAATTATAGTTCTTTTAGCATTATCCTTGGTATATTTTAGTAAGACTTAATAGGAAATTAGCATTCTTGTTAAAATATACAATTTTGAAACATCTCTGGGCTCTTCCTGAAGTAATTATGGAAATGGAGATTGCTGCGTCCCCTTTATGGATTATTTTCCCTTTGAATAGGTGGTCTGCTGCGTCCCCTTTATGGATTGTTTTCCCTTTGAATAGGTGGCTATCATATGTACCCTCTGGTCACCTGTACAACTTTTTGCAATGGTAGATAGCAATGTTATTAAATATGATGTTGGACCTTATCATAATTTCACGGCTTAATTGTAGTATCTTGGACAAGAATCACAGGAATGTGTAAACCTACAGACTTCTGTATAGGCTTCTTCCCTTTTATAGTTGTGTCTAGGCTAGTGTTGATCGTTGGTGGTGAGACCGAAGAGATACTAGTGACTTGGATAGGGGTGTCAACTGTGGTCCAATTATTTCATACCTGTTGAAATTTGATGCGGGTCCTTTAAATTTTGTTTAAATTTTGTACAATAGGTTAGCAGATAGGGTGTCTACTGAAACATATCTTTTTATACGGTTATTGCTCTATCTTACTTACTCATCCCTTACCATCCCAAGATAATCTGTTTATGACTCTAGGAATGCATAGGGACATCTACTTTTGAAGAATTAGATGAAATTAATGCATATCAACGTAAAATTTTTATCGTCTTGATTTTCAAAGAGCATATTTCGGGACATTGAGAAATCTGAAATCCAATTCTGATACCAGTAAGTTGTAAGTTTAGGTTTCTGGTGTGCCGTTGGATTCTGCATATGTCTGGATCAGCATGAGGATCCTAAAATTTTGCTAGATGTGCCAGAGGATCTCGTAGTCGGCAAAAGCTAGAATTAAATAGTTGCCAACTCTAGTTTCAGCTCGTATAAGAACTTGAACTCCAGGGTTGGACAAACTTGCATGCTCATTCTTTAGATATCATAAGCTGAAACGATCTATTATATGTAAGTGACATCAGAGTTCTACATGCGGCTTTATTTAAGTTCTTATCCTTGAAGATAATGTTTATAGCATATACTCATATAAGGACTTCAAAAAAAAAAAAACTAGTCTTTATTGTGACAATTTCCGAGACGGACTTTTGAGTACGATTTGAAGCGAAGATGGAGGTTATGACCTAAGTCTCTGCTGCCTCAGGTTAAAGTTGTTCAATCCAAAATAAGGCCTTAACCGGTTGTGTCCGCTTAACCCAAGTACAGTCAATATCTTAAATTAAATTAAACAATGACTGAATATACTGAAAATAAAGTAAATTCCCTTGGAAAAACAAAATGTTAGATTCAAACCCTAAGAAAAAAGACAGGAAAGCAAATAAAAAGATAGAAGGCAAAAAGAATAACTGGAATATCTAAATCTTGTCTCCTTGTCCTGCTTCGGATCCCACCATATACGGCCTTTCAATCTAGACCTTGAAATGTTAATGCATTAGAATCTAGGCTGAGAGGTGAGAGATTTTAGGCTGTTTTACTAAACCAGTTCATGTTCGTTAATTTCACTTTGCACTGAAGTAGAAATTTTCTGTTAGAAGGACTGTTTTTGGGTTAAATAAGTCAGAAACCCAACCAAATAACTTATCCTGTCATTTTCATATTCCTTTTTTACGCATACATCCTTAATCCTAGTGGAACTAGAGGCGGTGATAAAGATTTTGTCTGCTCATTACTTAAAGATCAAATCAATTTCACTTTGTTTTATAAGATCTATTAGTAACATTGTTTGTTATTAATAATCTTGCAACCTGACCTGCAAAATTATCCTTCAAACTTAATATCATTTTGCAATATCAGTACCAAAAGCGAAAACTCGGGATCATTGTTCATCCATCTTCCTTATTGCAAGAAACATATTCAAAATATGCATTTATTGTTTAAGCATACAAATCATATTTACAGGAGATGTTTTCATGAAGAACTCATTTTCACAATTCACATGTATATTTAACAATCAAA
Source organism: Asparagus racemosus (assembly GCA_037177215.1). Taxonomy (NCBI): domain Eukaryota; kingdom Viridiplantae; phylum Streptophyta; class Magnoliopsida; order Asparagales; family Asparagaceae; genus Asparagus; species Asparagus racemosus. The sequence continues at coordinate 26,750,561 of JBAKGM010000326.1, read as the reverse complement.
ATTTGTAGTACTTTGCTACACATTTTTAATATACACATGCATGTTTTTTCATAGTATACATTTAATTTTCATAAATATTGCAATATTGTAGACAATCATTACTGTGAGTAACTTATCTCCGATCCATAGTCATGCAATTTGAGTGAATAGTTTCTCTCGGACAAATAAATTCTTCCTTTAAAAAAATTCGATCACAAAAAACTTTGCAGCTAGTTTACTTGTCCACAATTACTAAATCTAATACACAAACATTTCATCAAAGTTACATCTCAGTGAATAGTGTATTTTAATTCAAATACTGAAACTCACTTTAGTCAGGAGGAGGTGGGGCAAGGATAGAGGAAGGGATTGTCTCTGGTCCCAAAATTCATTTCAGCTTCAGTCTTGACAACTGATAACATCATGTTTCAATGAATAACACTTACAAGTTTGAAAAAGGACTCACTGGGACCAATAACCCCATACCAACTCGCCCTTTGTTCAGTGTTCATGTGGCATTGTTTTCTTGGCATGTAAAGGCTCCCCTGTTCAGCATCCATTGCTCTTGCATAAGGGATTTTAGAAGTGGCTCCAGAATTCAAGAGATGTGTCCATCACATCCTAGTGTCATAGAACATAGTGCTCGTTGTAGCACCTAATGCAACACTCATTTCTACTTAATTTTGATTGCTATCTCTGATAAGTTTGATTGTTATCTCTTGATACCATTTGTAATCCCTCAAATGAGAGCTCCCCATGGTGTCATTGATCCTAGTATTGCTTATGACGAGCGTATGCTGAATCATAGCATATTGCAGTAGCTTCTCCCTTAAACTGTTAGGCTTTCTAGCCCTGATTATTCTTGAGATCAGGGAAACTAGTGCACACACGCTTCTCTATTTCATGCCAATCATGGGACTATTAACTGTGTGGCAATGATGAGTAGGCTTGTAAATTGCTTCACTGAAATAGACTCCAATTACTCTGATGCATGAGCTTCCATGGTTTCTCTGAAGAATCTGCTGACCTTTTATGTGAACACTTTGAGTGATACCTCGCAATGATCTGAGAGGTATTGGTCTTCTAACTCCTTTTATTCCATGACCTTGGTACTAGCCATCACTCGCTCAGTCAATTAAGCCTTTTCTCTAGTTAAAACTCTTTTCCTTTATACAAACCCCAGTGCATTGTTGATGCTTTTACTGTTGCTGGTTGGATACTTCATCATGTCATGTGCCGAAAAAGAAAAATAGTCTCAGGTATTAACACTTGTACTTACTTATCTGTTATAATGTTCAATGAGTGTCATGAATTATGATGATGGTTGTATGGTTCAAACCAATTGTATAAAAATAAAAACATTTCGTAATATTTTTCTTTGTCTAGATCAATTCCTAGCAATATAGTTGGCTAATCTTTTCACAAGTCTTGGTTCTTCATAGTTCATACTATAGCAATATTTCTGTGAGAACCTCAGGAGCACGTATGCAAGATTACTTAAATCTTATTAGCTAGAAACACTGAATTAAGAAAGGTTTCATTTGATGCATCACTGTCTTGATTTTCGTATTGTACTACCATTGGTAAATAGATTGGACATTTGGGGTGCCAACAGTGTTCTTTTACCTTTTTAATGTACTTCTTTGTATTGACTTTCTTGTGTTTTAGGTATAAAGTAGTTGAAGTTTTTACTGGTGGGGGGTCAGCATTGGTGAGATGGAGGTTGGAAACAGGTCGCACCCATCAGGTATCGATAATTCATTGAACCTTTTCTCAATTTAATTAAACCATGTGTGTCATACTTATTTATTTCTTTGTTCCCTTATATTTGATCTTAGGGGAAAATATCAAATTCTTTTTGCACCATTCGAGTCCCAAAGTTTGCTAAATGACCTAAAACCATTTGTGATATTTATTCTTTGTTAGAGTGAAATTATAACCCTCAATCCACCATCACTATAACTTCGAAGATTTGGTGCAGTGAAGAGTCCTTAACATGGTAACATAGTAACCCAAGTTCAAATGTCATTTTCCACAAATTTAAATAGGTTTTTTAAACAAAATTTGATACTGTCATGCGAATCCAAGTTTCACCATAGTGTGCTCAACCTGCAAGAGCATGTTAGAGTATAAAATTATAATCCTCAACCCTTACCACAATATTGGAGTTTAGTACAGTGGCAATCCTTTGACATTACACCGCAAACTGGAAAGCAAGATTATACCAAGTTTCACATTTTCTAGTGTTTGGAAAACTAAGTGCCGAAGCAGCTTTGCCCTTTCGTATTTGATTTGGAAAAAAAGAATCTTCATTTCTTTTGCCTCGCCCCTGCATTAACTGCCTCCCTCTATCCACGCTCATCATCATAGTGGGAGAGAAAAGCTCATAGGAAGACAAAATACACGGGGTATTCCCTTGAAAAAATAAAAGCTTGAAAAAAGGGAGAAAAAATATTCTAAATGTGGATCACATTATCCACGTAGGTGCCTCTATCCCTATATTAAAAAATACCTAGTCATAGGAGATTCAAACAACCAACCTCATCCCCCCAAAGTGAAGAAGTTGCCTTACTGCAATGAGCGAGGTAGTGGTAACACTTTGTACCCCTGAATTGTGAAAATATTTTGGCCCAAAAGAGTGTCGATCGTCATATACAATTTCTGTGCTCCCTTAAGTTTCACAAGTGACTTATCTTCTTTTTGATATTAGAAATACGTGACGAGAACAAATTGCTTGTCAAATTGTATTGAACTTGTGCAATATTTTTCTTACCTATTCATTTCATAAATTGGATTGTAAGAAAGCATTGTATGAGAATGCATGCAATTAGTACAAATTTAGATATTTTAGTTTTCACAAAAAAAATTCGACTCCATGGTAAAGGTTCTTGGTGTTACTACTACCATACTGGTTCAACCATGACAACTTTCTCTTTGTTTTCTTCAATTTTTTTTGGAATATGTTATGCATTTAGTGAAAGGGTTCGAAGTTACTCTGTTAGGATTAATTACTGAACTTTGATAAATGTAAATAAAGTGTGAGATTCATCTCGTTTCGAGTTGAGAGATGATTCTACTTGTGGTTAAATTACTTTTAACAAAGACTTTAGAGCTGTGTTGCATGTGAACTTCTATGTTAGGTGCCGATGCTTGACTTCGGCCTCTACTTTTTCCAACCATAGTTCCAAAGAGAAATCAAAGAGAAAGAAACAATGATAGAGAGAAAGGAATAGAGGACTTATAGGGAGAACAGAGGAAATATATAAGAATGGAGAGCAAGGAAATGAGATATATTGAGATAACAATGACAATTCTCATTCATATCCATCTACAATATTAGAAACAACTATATAGAACTCAAACTATCCCACTCCTATATTAACTTCTTACAACTACATAACTACGCACTACAACATAACTAGTCACAACTATGCAACTGCCCACATCACGCCCTTGATCCCCACGATCTGGAAAAGTCTCCCTCCTTTAATCTCGCCCTCGAGCTTAATATTGTTGAAGCCCCAGTCTTTTCATTCAATTGGGATTCCTTCAATCAAGAACACTTTTTAGGACGTACAATGATGAACCATGGGCCATGACATACTTTTCATCACAATGGCATCACAATTCTTTTTCTCTCCTAGGATGCTATTCTTTTGATTTGCATAGATGGAGGTAGAGTGTTTTAAGTAGTCTCACTGATAGCATTAGGTGGTGTTGGTGATGCTACATGTTGACTGAAGAGTGGCTTGCGGGGTTGAGATTTCTTCTCCAACACTATGTTGTTTTCATGAATTCTTGCTACACAATTAGCCCTCTCCAAAGTAGCGGGTTCCTCTAGCATTAAGTTGTAACCGATTTCTTCTCAGTCCACTAATAAAGCAACTAACAATATAGTCTTTGGGAAGACTATCGATGAAGTTGGATAATTTCTCAAATTGTGCTTGGTTCTCTTCTAAGTAATGATCTAATTTGTTGCAGTTCTGACAGGGGCCCTTTGTAACCCAATAATTTTGAGAGTCTGAACCAAGCTAGCAATGTTCGCTCGAACTCCCACATTCTTATTGGCCTGCCCTTGCCCTTCTCAAGCAACCTACACCACTGTAGTGATGTTTGATGAAGAAATAGAGAGGCATGTTGCACATGTTGTCCGGGAGGGATGACATAAAACTTAAGTAGTTATCAAACTCTATAGATAGAGTCATCCATGTACCTTGTCCACTGTAAATATGGGAAAATCGTGCCTACATTTAGGAGTACTTCCTTGGCTTGAAGATTGAGTCGATCGATTAGCAAAGTTTGCTTAGGTATTGTTGTATGAAGGATTAAACATGGGTGGATTAGTCTGAGAATGAGGTTTAGTTAGGGGAGAACCGAGCTTCGATTCGTTTGGTGCATGATTCTTTTCCAAAGTCATCTTGCCCATCTAATGGAGACCATATTAAGTTGTGAAGAGCGCCCCACAATAAGTTGTGACAGATCCTCCACCTTATTGTTCATCATTTTTAACATTGATCCTTGATGTTTGACTTGATCATGCAGGAGATCGAATATTCTAGATTCCAAACGAACAAGCTTGTGATTCTTCCTTAGCAGTCTCCTCTGATACCACATTTTCAGGTGCCTATGCTTAATTGTAGCCTCTGCCTCATCCAAACGATGGTTCTAGGAGAAATAATAGAAAGAAACATGGAAAGAGGGAAAGGAATAGATAAATTATAGGGAGAACAGAGGAAAGAGATAAGAACAAAGAGGAAGAAGATGAGATACGGGGGTATAACAGTGACAATTCTCATTCATATCTCTCTACAACATTACAAACAACAACATATAACTCAAACTACTCGCTCCGACATTACCTGCCAACAAATATATAGCTACCTACAACAACATAACTAATCACGATTATGCAATTGCCCACAATATGCCCTTGATCTCTACGATCTTGACATTCTATTTAGAGCCGTACCTATGTCTTACATGTACCTGTACCTAACACCAAAACTTAAGTGGACACTCCTTGAAGATCTGTATACACTTATTCTTATGTGTACTCAATTATATATAACATGCGTTTTAATTTGAAACACTCCTTTTGTACTTCTTGGATGTATATCCTACACTTCACATGCAATTGTGAAACTCATTTGACATAAGTCCGTGTTCGTTCCATCTCGTATCCAGTTGAGAACTATGATTTTAAAGCGTCTTTTAGACATCAAGTAAAAAATGAGTAATTTTCTAATTTATATCTCTATATTATAAAAGAAACATGTAAATGTTATAGGATTTTTATTTTGTAGTATGTGAAATGAAAAACATAATATTAATCTCGCGTAAATTATTATTATGTATACATGCATATTTAGTTGTGTCCCCATACCCTATCTCTTACAAATTTGTCATGTCCTGTACCCGCACCCATAACTCACACCTGTGTCCATATGCGTGTAACTTAGCTCTAGAGGATAGGGTTGCATTTGGTTCGGATACGGCTCAGATATGATATTTATCATATCTATATCCGCTTACCCATCTCGGATATGGATATAGATACATATATATTTCGGTAAGAAAAATTCATATCCGTATCCGCTAAAATCAGATACGCATATGGATATACATGCAGATATATAAGCAGATATGCATATGGATACAAAATGAATATGAGAAAACTAGATAGTATTAAGAAAATATAGTTCATGTGATAGAAAAGAGTTCATTAGTATGTTAGCTATATCTGAAAAGCTAATATTAGACATATTGATCATCAAAATTAACCTAAAATCCATAATCTGAGGATTAAAACTATTGTAACAGTATGCCTAACATGTATTCGGATATTTCGGATACAGATCTCGATATTGCACTACAAAGCTGTATCTGTAATCATATCCTATCGGTTATATATTTGAGTTACCATATCCGTATCCTAATGGATTCGGTTATGGATATTTCCTCAAATACGGATACGGTTTAGCACCCCTACTAGAGGGTGTCCCTGCTTTTGTAAATTTAGGGCACCTGATCTAAATAGCCAATCCATCTTGTTGTGCATTGTCACTAGTCTAAATCACTACTTTTGGTTTGATTTTGTTGCTAAGTTCTAGAGGCCAATTGATTTATAAATAATGGTTGTGAATCTACCTTTTAGTTGAGAGACGATTTTCCATTGATGATCGATATCGTGAACAAGAACAAGGAGAAGGATGGATTCTTTTACACCTCATTTGGTATGTGGGAATTCAGTGAAGTGAGAATAGAATGAAACAATGATTGGAGTGGATTAAATATGGGAATGGAATAATCATTCCTATTCTCATGTTTGGGTGAGATTAAAGAATACGAAGTGGGAATGGGCATGTTTGGAAGTTACTTTTTTAAGGGTTTTTAATATATACCCCTGAAATTATTGGTAATTTTAAAATTGCCCCTCAAATCATTATAATTCTAAATTTACCCCTTAATTGTGTTCTTTCCTCAATTTTACCCCTCAACCAAACTAATGAGGAATCTACTTGGAATATTCTGTTAACTTTTTAAAAATGCCTATTTTGTCCTTAAACAAGTTAATTTAACTCTCTCTCTCGCTCATCCGTTTATCCGTCACTCTCTTCGTTGACTGCCCATTCACTGGAGGAGAGTTAGGAGGAGCTGATGATGGTTTTGTCCACAAGGTTGTACATGCAAAATCTAATCAAGAGACTTTTAGACTCTTGATTTTTAGAGATTTGTATATGAAGATGATTAGGGAAATTCCCCCTCAAAGTCGTAGATGAAGGGTAGGTAACATAACAGTTTCATCAAAGTTTTTGTGTTATTTGGGTTCATCAATGTTCATGTGTTCTTGCAGAGTTGGTGGCTCTTGCGCCAGTGGATGTGAGTTCATCTGTGATGAACCGTGTATGCAAAATATATTTGGTCATCGAGATCTATTTTGGCAGAGAAACATGTGATGTGGGTTTTTGTGTTGTGCTATTTTTTATTAGGTTCATGAATTATATTTATTTTGCTAATTTTCTATTTAAAAAATAATTAAAATAAGGATAAACATAAAATCTGTCAAAAATCTAACACCAGTTAAAATTTAGGGTAAAATCAGGGAAAGAAACAATTTTAGGGGAAAATTTAAAATTGTAATGATTTGGGGGGAAAATTTAAAAATACCAATAATTGGGGGTGTATATCAAAGAAACCCTTTTTTTTTAATCCCACTTAAGTGGGAATGCTCATCAACTTATTGGGAATGTCTAGTCCCACGTAACGTGGGAGGGAATAGGCATTCCAACTAGTTGTGTTTGGTGGGAATGTGTATTCTGTTCCACCCCATTTTCGCGTACCAAACGAGACGATAGGTCAGCATGGGATCAAGCTAGAGGAAGATGTTTCATAAAACCTTGATGATGAAATCAATATTTTAGCAAGGTGATATTTATATTTATCCCTTTAGAACTAATATCATTTGATGTTTCTGAAGACATCACTATCAGAAAGGATACTTTCTTAATATGGAAGATAAAGTAACAAATTTAGAGCTCTTTTAGAGTACTGAAGGTACATGAATATCCCAAAAGCTCAGCTTATCAGCTAGTTTACAACCTTACTGATTCACTTCCATCTAGAAAGTGCAGCCTCAAATTCCATATTTATGCATGCAATGGTATTAGTTCCAAGATTTATTTATTTGAAGTGATTCAACTATGTTGAATTAATATTTTGTAATTGTATCTGTTATCCTCGTATCAGATCTCATTCCGTAGTAATGTTATGAGATATATA
>JBAKGM010000326.1:26727907-26742703 GCA_037177215.1 Asparagus racemosus | reverse complement strand
TATATATATATCATACTTTCTTTAAAAGTACGAGTTCAGAAAAAGCTTTCCATAGTCAATATTTATCTTTACTATTTAAATATTTCATTTAAATCTTAATGTTTCATAATCATAATTATATCCTATCATAATCATGTGTGAACTATCTACAGCTCAACAATTAAAAAAAAGATTAATAAAATACATGAAATAGCTCCACGGTATTAGTTTGTGAAGATAAAGAACAAACATGCTATAATACATGAAGTATTTCAAAAAACCCAAAAAGTTTCAAAATTTACCCTAAATACCATCAAAACTTTAAAATTCCACAAAACATCCTGACATTTCAATAATTAAAACAACAAATATGAAATTTGAAAATTAAAGCAGCCTCCGAAGAATTTAAAATTTGTAATTTAACACCCTCAACATTTTAAAAATTGTAGAAACACCCTCAAAAATTCAAACATCCTCGAAAGCATCCTGAAATTTTGAAATTTCAAAACTTGAAAACAACAAAGATGAATTCAAGGGATTACCATCAAGCACATATGAAAATTTCAAAACTTGAAAAAAACAATTCAAAGTTTTAATAATTGTAAAAAATACCCTTAAAATTTCAGAGTTGCAAGAAATATCCTGACTTTCAAAAACTTACTACCAGCACATGCAACATGAAAATTACAAGCACCAAACTTAAATTTTAAATTTTCAAAAAACACTCAGTTTCAAAATTTGCAAAACACACCCTCAAAATTTCTAAATCACAAAAAAGTACTAAAATTTCAAAACTTAGCAAAGAAAAGAGTAGTTCTTTGATATTCTTTCATTAAGATATATAAATTTAACTTTCAATTTAAGGTGTACGATCCATTTTTAGCATCTAAGAGTAGTGTAATTTTATCGAAAAAGATAAAGGTGGAGAAGGATTGATGTCGGGTCAATAAAAAATAAAACAGAAGGAATGACAAACACTGTTTTTTGAATATTTTATAGAATAGTTTATTTTTTTAGTAAATTAGGAATCTTTAGAAGTGATTTTCATAAACTTTTTTAGTACTTTTGCATACTTATGTGGATGATTTCATCATATAAAATTGTACTAGATTTAGCATTAATTTTTAGTTTATGATTTTTTTAAAGTCTATTAAGGATTAGGAATAAACTCCATATTATCTTTTATCACGTTTTAGCTACTTTTAACCAATCATCTTGTCTTATTAGCTTTAATTATTCATCTTTCTTTTATAACTCTATTTTTTAAAGTATTTTTCACTTTTGCAACACTATACTTTCTCAGGTCAAGCTTGGTTTCATGTCGGTCTAAATAACATGATAATTTAAATTGGTTTCGGATTACATTTGTTTCCTGTCATAACAATTGTCAACATGAAATTTTAAATTTGGTGTAGCTCATTCAAAAGGACATTTAAAAAAAAATAATACAATGCTATAGTTTAGAGGCATAAGCAAAAACCATCAAAGTAGAACCGAGAAATAAATTTTAGTAAGGAAATAAATCAAAAATACTTAATCATGGTATTTAACCACGTGCATTGCACGTGCATAAAACCTAGCGCGTGTGTGTGTATATTCTATTTGACATCTGGTAAGCTTTAACATTGCCATTCTTCTCATTAGATACGAGCACATGCAAAGTATCTGGGAGTACCTCTATTAGGTGATGAATTGTATGGAGGTACTAAAGGCATGGCACTGTCACTATTGAAACCAAGAGTACCTTCAAATAGCCATGGTCACCTTTCTCGCATGGTATCAAGATTGCAGAGGCCCTGCTTACATGCTTCATCTCTCGGGTAAGAATTTGTTTTAAATTCTTAGGGTTAATTGCACGTAGACCCTATGTATTGTCGCTATTTTGTACTTACCATCCCTGTAGCTACATTGTTGTAGATGAACCTTCTGGTTTTTTTTAAATTTATTTTTATTTTCGACGCTTTTAACTTCAGATGGACTCCTATTTCACCTAGTGGCAGCATCTGCCAAAATTTCACCAAGGTTCAGAGTCAAAAAATTAATCCAGGGGTCTATCTTCAACGATGAAACTATAGGGGCAAAGTGCAAATTTGTGATACTACAGGGGTTTTATGTGCCACTAACCCTAATTCTTAAGTTTCCTAATTTTGGTTTTTTATCTTCAATTGCTAAAAAATGAATTTAAGCAGCTTATGCAAATTTTTTTCGTAGATTTACACACCCTCACACTGGAGAGTATCTGAGATTCTCATGCCCTCCACCAGATGATTTTTCTGAGGTGTTGAGTCTGCTTAGGAGTTTTTCACAGCAAATTGCAGAAAACTCCGATACAGAACTGAAAGTGTAACGGCGGTATATTTTCTCAAAAACAAGTTCCTGCAATTATTTAATGCACAAATTTTTGGAACTTGTGTAAATTTCCTTTCTATTTCTATGTGAATATTTTTTTTTTTATAAACAACCAGCAGCTTCTCATGTACAATGTTTCAAGATTACGATTAAGCGTTAGTAGAGATTGTTATATCAGGTGGGAATGTTGCTACAATGTCTGACTTGTTTCATTTATATTAGAAATAATCATCATTTAGAAAATTATAAGATTAAATTGTACAAATCCAGAAGACCATACCTTAAGTAAAGCAAAAAAAGGGGGAAAAATACTATTAACTTTCTGTCTGCAGTGTCGCATGGCAGATGGTTGTAAAAGGGGGAAAAAAAATAAAAGTGAAAAATAATTTTTTTTTGATACTCTACAATTGATAACCTATTGCTCCACCTCGAAGTACCAGCACGGGGTGTTCAGCTTTGAAACCTGGAAAAATCAATTTATTATGCATCTCGCTTTATGCACATCTACGTTCATTGCTAATGCCAATGTGATGAACGACAATGCAAGTGCCGGAGAAGTCTGCACGCTTGCTGGACCCAGCACCATTGTATGTTTTCACATCTGTTTGCGTAATCCTCGGCATCACTTGGCTTTTTCTGCAAGCTGATGCATTCTGTCATCAGCCGTTACCTTGTGTATCATGTTGGAGCTCATTGTGAGTCCCCTCATGCTTCTCTCATGAGGGATTCACAATGAGCTCGGAGATAATGGCCAAGGTAGCGGTCAGCACAGAATGTATCATTTTTGCAAAAGAAGCCAGTGATGAGAATGATAACGCAAAAGGGTGTGATGATGTACCTAGGTGCTTCCAACAAGAGTGTTGACTTCTCTTCGCACCTCTCTTTTTCTCCTTCCACTCTCCTCTCCTCCCCAAACTTCGTCCCACCGTAATTTCTCTAATCAGAACGTCATTCTTCCCCTCTCAGCAACATCAATCCAATCGAGAGCACTTGCATCACTGTGATTGTAACTTCATGCATTCTAATTATCAGTTGACCCCTTGAGGTTCCTAGCATTTGCATCCTGGTTGCAAACAAGAAACGCTATGACCAAAATACCGATCAAGACATAGCTAGTCATGCACATGAGATGGAAGACGTTGCCTATGGATCACCCACCATGGGCCGCAACAAATTGTCGGGTGGTGGAAGGCCCACCCCCCAGTGCCCGGGTTCGAAACCTGCATCCATTCATCTAGTTCTTTGAGAGGAAGTCAAGATGGGATCAAACAGCCTGAGGATTTTGCCTTTGTCAAGGTTTGAGGTCCCTGAAAACGATCTCAAGTGAAGGTGTCCCCAGTCAAGTCTAGACCGTAATGCCTCTCGAGTGTTCCAGGCTCGAACTTGGATCTTCTGTCTTAATATGAGCTCCTAAAAATCACCTATCGTTCCACCACAACATATTATGCAAACCTCAGTTAACAACTGTTATAAACTATACATCATATGTAATTTATATGTTTTAAAACAACTGTGATGTGCAACTTGTTTTCCTGAATGTATCGTCTCAAGAGACGAAGTATTGGTGATAGTTCCTCTCTAAGATTTGGAGTTTTTGGAATCAATGAATCCCTCAGTGGGGGGAGAGAGAGAGTCAGGTCTAAGCTACTCTCCAGCGTCAAAAAGGTAGGTGAGAGACATTTAGTTGTGATATCTACGCTTATTGTTTAGCGGACAATTGCAATCATTATTATAAATCTTCCACTTATCATAGCCATCATGTGTTAGTCACCTTCGTTTTTCAAGTCAAATCAAAACCATGGACAAAATAATAGACAATTATGATTAAAGTTGTAAACTCTCAATTGCTTTTAGATAGTAGAGAAAATACAAATCTCTGTTCACAGCGGATTTTGCTAAATGCGTTATTTGCCCTTATCCTATATCATCTTCACACACGCATATGTGAGTCATGATATCATGATATACAGTGAGCTAAATCTCTATCTGGAGTAGCCCCATGAGCCACTTTAATTCATGATTAAAAAAATCATCTTATTCAAAAAATTACCAAATTTATATAAATAAATTTTGATAATTTACTTCTCTAAATTATATCATGCTGTCAAGTCTACGTTCATCTTAACAGTCATCTAAGGGACATACTGATTAGAAAACTCTAAATTATGCAAAATTTTGCAAACATAGATTGTATCGATTGACAAAATTGATCATTGAATTAAGTAGCCTGTTGGGGGCAACACATGGTTTAATCCAATTTCACAATCTCATGACACTATTTTTCTATATAAAGATATACATAAATAATTATCCCTCCTTTATATATAAAGAGAAATTGACAGAATTTTTAAAAGGCACATAAAATCGATATGTGTCATGTTATAAATATACAAGAAGTTGACATGTGTCATGATATATTTAAATATAAAAAATTAATGAAAGAAGCTAATGTAAAGAAACCCCCCTACAGAATATCACGGTTAATTTTAGAAAACCCCCCTCAACGATTAAAATAAGAGAAAACACCCCTCAAGTTTTAATTATAACTATCTATAATTAAAAAATAATAATCTCATAATCCCACCTTTATATATAATGGGAAATTGGTGGTTCTCCAAAAGACATAAAAAACTCACATGTGTCATCTAAATGTATGACGTGTGTCATATCAAAAGATAGCTATGTTTTCTTCTACCCTATCTGAAGATGACACACGTGAACACCTAATTTTATCTTTACCTAATTAAGAATTCTCATCAAATTAAAATGATCTATAATTAAAAATTCTAATAATTAAATATCTAGTAATTATAATCAAATTATAACTATCCATAATTAATCAAATCTCATAATCATATCCCTATATAAAAGCCGACAGCTTCGGTACTGGTAAAATTGAATTTAGGAGTACCGATGGCATAGTCAGTAATGTTTCTCCGTAAAATTCTCTCTCTAAACCGCAATTTAAGGGGATTAGGGTGATTACGAGGTGTTCCACACCTAAAGTTGTAAAAAGTTAAACTTAAAAGGGTTAATTTAGGCAATTAAATATGGAGAATCAGATTTTTAAGATTCATTATCATTCAATAGCTAATAATTACATAAGGCGATTTCTATCAGAAAAAGGAAAATTAAGTAAGGCGATTTTTTCTATAAATAAACTTCAGCATTTATTTCCTTTAAAAATTATGCTTTTTAACCTATCAAAATTCGCTGCTTTCTCCCTTCAAAAGTCCCTTCTTAAAATAGTGCTTTTTGTTGAATTATTTTAATATTTTCTATTGATATTCTTCAGAAATTTAATAACCTATCATATTGTTCTGTATCTTTTATTCCTTTCATCTTAAATTAAAATTTAAAAAAAACTAATTTGCCTCATATGACATATGTCTAATAAAGAATTAGTTACGTTCATTGGAACAATCGAATTTAATGAAGGGAAGAAATATGAAAATATTTGGTAAATGAAAAAATATATACTTATCAAAATTATATAATTTTAAAAAAATTTACTTGTCTTACAAAACTAGTTCATGATCATTATTCTTTGCCTCGATAAAGTCATTAGATATTGGTGAAAAGACTCTAAAGTAAATAAGCCACCTAATACAATTTGTTTGACTAAATTAAGAACTCAAATTTGTATTTTTCTAATGGAATTAATCAAGTCAATAAAAATAAATTTTCAAATAAAATACAATAAACAGCTCTAAAAGAATTGCATTTGCTACTTCTTAATTTTGGGTGATTTCTTTAGATAATAAATTTCCATTTGACTTTTTTTTTTTTTTGTTAAGATCACCTATATAATATTTGCTATAAAAAGGTCTTAAAATGGCTTCAGAGTTCCCATTATGTTAATGCGTGAGTAAGAGAGTAATTACCGAAGACTTATGATCGGAATGGGAAAATAAAACTAAATTAAACATGGACAAAAACATCCCCTTTCTACTTTTCAACCATTTTTTGTACTGTTTTTAAAAATTAAAAAAATGCTTATTTATATATAAATGAGATCCTATTAAAAATTGATATGTTGACATCTAATCATAAAAATCCTAATAAACTTAAAACTATCGATAATTAGAAAATTCTAATAATCAAAACTCTTCTTTCTAATCCTCATTACCTAATAATTCTAATCAAATTAAAACTATCTATAATTGAAAATTCTATTAATCACAGCCCTTCTTCATATAAAAGGGTTTTTCAAAATTAGAAAATTATCAGCTGCCCCTATTAAAAATCTAAAATTGCAAACAATTCCAAAAAACCAAAAGTTATAAACAATGCCCTAAGATCCAAAAATTAGAAATAGTTTCATAATAAATCTAAATTTTTGAAAAGGCATATCAAAACTTAGATATTCGCAATCAACCCCTTAAGATTTAAAAACTCCAAATATACCTCTAAAAAGTCTAAAAATTATAAATAACATCACAAAATTTAGAAAATTATAAACTACCCATTTTAAAATCGATAAATTATAAACGATCACTAGAAAGTAAAAAAGATAATACAAAGTCCTATGAAAAGTTTAAAAAATAAAAATAGCCTCTGGAATTTTATACATAACCTCTTTAAAATTTTATAAATAACCTCCTGATGGTTTTGAAAATTATAAATATCTCCTTGAAAATTTTACAAATTGTCTTTAAAAAATTTTACAACTAGCCATATGAAAGTTGCAATAATAATAAACATCAAGCTAAAAATTTTGAAATATTACAAACAGCTCCCTAAACTTTATACTAACGAGGCATTGAAAGTTTCTAAAATTACAAATACCCAACAAAAATCTAAATATTACAAATAATCTCATGAAAGTTGCAAATAAACCCTTAAGATTCAAAAATTATAAATTAATCTTTAAGAAATAGGAGAATTACAAATAGCATCATAAACTTAGAAAATTATAAACTACCTCTTTAAAATCCATAAAATACAAACAATCCCTAAAAAATTCAAAAATTATGAACAGTCCTCTAAAAACTTCAAAAGCTATAAACAACCCCTTGAAGTATTACAAACAAACCTGTAAAAATTTTATAATCAGCCCATGGATATTTTCAAGGGTTACAAATATCCCCTTAAAAATTTTTAAATAGCCATTTGAAAATTTTATATCTCGCCCCACGAAAGTTGCTAATTAAAATAATAAACACCATGCTAAAAATTTTAAAATATTACAAATAACTCCTACAAATAGCCCCTTGAAAGTTTTTGAAATTACAAACACCCCTGAAGAATTTATAAAAAGCCCCCACAAAACTTTTACAAAACAACCCTCTAAAAACTTTACAACAACCCTAAACGTTATAGAACTTACTAACAACCCTCAAATCTTACATGCATCACCCAAAAAAATTCTAATGTTACAAATGGCTCCTTAATTTAACATATTGTATTATAATAATATAATACATTGTTGTGGGGGAAGATATGAGGTGATAGGATATATTGGTAATGGAAAGTCCTATGTCCTGAATGTTAGAGGGTAGTGGATTCTTTACTATCCATTTTGGGGATTAGAGGAAAGTCCTAATCTCATTCATGTCCCAATCTCGGGAGAACATAACATGAGCACTTATTTAAATCTCAGGATATTGAAATCCCAATCATTTTTTAGTTTTTAAACACCATAAAATTTTATTTAGATTTGTAAAGGAGTAATTGATAGTTAAGCTTCTAATTTTGAATTCAAACATAAGATTTTAATTTATCTAAGAAAAGTTTTACTTTAAAAAAATTTTATCTAAGAAAAAAATCCTACCACTCAAACTATCTACTTTAACTTATAAAAAAAAAATTATATTCTCTTCTTCTCATAACATAGCAAAAAAGAGTTACTCATTGCTTCTTTCTTCATAATAATTTAAAGTACTAGTTAAAATATAATATGTAAATTATAGTCTTAAAAAAAAGAAAAAAAATCAAACCATCTCTCTTATTACATAGGGTCACTTTAACGTATTCGAAGACATATAAACCAACATATATAAACCAAAGAAATCAAAATAATCCATGTGAGCATGTGCTTATACTTGTTACATATAAAGAGATATTAGTGGAATTCTTAAAAGGCACGTAACATTGACATGTGTCATATTATAAGTACACAAGAAGTTGACATGTGCCATATCATAAGTTCTACATGTGGACACCAAATCTATATTCATCTAAGAATTATCAACAAATTTAAACTATCCATAATTAGTAAATTTTAATAATCAAATATTGTGTAATCATTATCAGATTATAACTATCTATAATTGAAAAATCTCATAATTACATATTTAAATATAGAAACTAAAGAGGAAAAAAAACTCATGTAAAGGACCTGTATATAAAATCATGGATTAATTCAAACCCACCCACCCCATTATACTTTGAGAAAAATCCCTTAATGTTTGAGCATATTGTAGACAACCCCCCCCCCACCCCCCCATCATCAACTATGAAAATTTTGAGAAATCCCCTTGAACTTTTCTCACTTAACCCCCTCTCAAATATAGGGTGTGTCTCCGAAAACTTAGCTCAACTATTTTAATTTTAGAAAGCCCCTCAAGTTTGAGTTTACTTTATATAACCCCACTCAAGTTTGAAAATTCAAGAAATCCTCATGTAGTTATCTCACATTACTCCCTGAAACCTACATTCTTAGGTCTAGCATATCACATAACAGGTAGGTGACTGAAAAAAGATCAAAATACACCTCAATTATAAAAAAAATTTTAGAATAAGAGAAAGAGAGAAGAAAGATGGCAAAAAGTATTATAAATTGAAAACAATTCTTTTTTTTAACGGTTAGGTGTTTCTTTGTAATTGTATGAGTTATTTTTCAAAAGGATAATTTAGTTATTTTACATTTTAAAATGATGTTGGAGGGTTTTGTGAGAAAAGTGTGAGAGATTTAAGGGGTTTTGTGAGACGTCATATAGTTGAGAGGGGTTTCTCTAATTTTTTTTAAATTGAGTGGGATTATCTATGCACAAACTTTAGAGTGGTTTTATCAAATTAAAATAGATGAGAAGGGTTTTCTAAGACATCCACAATGGTTGAGAGTGTTATTCTAAAATTAACCCTAAAATCATATATTCAAAATTATATTTATATTAAATTATTTTTAAAATTGATGAATTAGTGTTATTCTTAAAAGATTATTGGTTACTTTATTAATTATTATTATTATTTATTTATTTGATATCATGTCTTTACTTCTTTTATAAAAGAGGAGCTTTTAGTTCACACGCATCTCTCTTTAAAATATTAATAAAAGACAAGACACCATAAAAAATTATATAACATGTAAATATTTATAAATTAAAAACTTTCCAATTACACAAATATTCCTTGTGCTTCCTCAAATAATCAAATTATTCACGGTTACTCTCTTTAATTGTCCAATATTTAGTATGTGAATCATATTACAAAATTAATGACGGCTACTCTCGACCATCGATGGTGTTGAGCGTCCATCGATGATTGATTAGCACCATCGATGATTTTGATGTCTCTAGACATGTGCACCATCAATGGACCGTTGAGCCATCGATGATCACCAAGCACCATCTATGATCAAGGCCCACCATCGATGGTCAATGTGCTGAAATCTGCTTTTGAATTGATTTTCTCGTCGTTTCGCGTCTTACATGTTCCATACCTGTATTCACTTGTAGTAAATCATTTCAAACTAATACTAATACCATATGAGAGTTTGTTATTACTTACATGCAGTAAATCATCTCAAACCATTAGTATCAAATGAGAGTTTGTTATTGCTCAAACAAGAGATATTGCATGGACAACGTCTTAACAAAATATTCTCATGGGATTTTCACATACTAAAAATTGGACAATTATATATACTCTTAAAATTGTTTGAATTAAGTAAAACGACGCATCTTAATATGCTAAAAATATGTTCATATTCTGATATCATAGTTTATTTGACTTGAACATAGCTATATACTTATCTATGGGATCTACATAGGCGTCTTAAGGATTTAAAATGACCTGATGAGCATTCAGATATGTACGCGTCTCCTTGTTCTCATTAAGTCGTTTATTTCTTGTGCTAATATTTAAGGAAGATTAATACTGCAATAATGGAATCAAATTAAATCCTTGAGACGCATATGGGAAATGTGCTAAACTAGAATTTGTCCCCCAAAGAGTAATTCCAACCTGGGGATGGTAAAATTGACCAAAACTTATTTGCTCACGCATACCCACCCACTAAATGACCTATCCAAATCCACTCATTTAGTTAAATGAATTATAAATGGATGAGTATTATTTTTATTAAAGATAAATGGGCAGGATATTACCCGCACATTTACCCATTTAGATGGGTATTCTTTCAACAACACCCTCAAAGTTTCAACAATTACAAAAAATATTTTTAAAAGTTCAAAATTATATAAAACACCTTAAAAGTAAACTAACGACCAACACACATAAAATCAGAAAATTACCAGCAGCCCCTTAAAAATTTTAGATTTGCAAAAAACACACTCAAAGTTTAAAATATTATAAAAAATGTCCTCAAGAGTTAAAAATTATTAAAAACTCTCAAACTTTTCCAACCTCACAAATGACACATGAAATCATGAAATTTCCAATAGGCCCATATAAATATAAAATTTACAAATAACACTGTCAAAGTTTTAGAAAATAAGAAAAACATTGCCAAGATTTTAGAATTACAAAAGCACCTTGAAATTTCAAAACCTACAAATGACACATGAAATTCAAAAATTACTAATAGCCCTTTGTAAATTTATAATTTGTAACAAGCACCCTTAAAGTTTAAAAATTGTAAGAAACACCCTCAAGAGTTCAAAATTACAAAACAATCTCAGAATTTTCTAAACTTGAAAATAACACATGAAATCTGAAAATTTCCAGCAGTTCCCTATAAATTTAAAATTTATAAAAAACACCCTCAAAAGTTTAAAAAATGAGAAAAATAGTCACAAGGGTTTAGAATTACAAAAACTACTCTGAAATTTCAAAACAAACAAATGACACATGAAATCTAAAAATTACTAGCAGCCTCCTATAAATTTATAATTTGCAAAAAACACCCTCAGAGTTCAAAATTACAAAGAAATTTCAGAATTTTTTAAACTTGCAAATAACACATGAAATCTAGAAATTTCCAACAGTCCCCTTTAAATTTAAAATTTGTAAAAAACATCCTCAAAATTTTAAAAATTGCAAAAAACACCCTCACGGGTTTTAAAATTAGTAAAACCCCCTTGAAATCTAGAAATTTCTAACAGTCTCCTTAAATTTAAAATTTATAAAAAACACCCTCAAAGTTTTAAAAATGGTGAAAAACACCCTCACGGGTTTAAAAATTAGTAAAACCCCTTGAAATTTCTAAACCTACAAATGACACATGAAATTTAGAAATTACCAGCAGTCCCCTGTAAATTTGAAAATTGCAAAAAACACCCAGAAAGTTTAAAAATTATGAAAAACACCCCTAAGTTTGAAATTTATGGAGCACAACTGCAGAAGATGCTTGTAATTTCTAGGTTTGTAGTGTGTTTATCTACATGTTTTGGAATGTTTTGGAGTTTATCTACATGTTTTGAAATTTTAAGTGTGGTTTTTGTAATTTTTGAGACTTTGAGTGTATTTTTTGGAAATTCTAAATTCACAAAGGGCTGTTAGAAATTTCTAAATTTCATGTCTCATTTGTATGTTTAGAAAATTCTAAGAGTTTTATATAATTTTGAACTCTTGAGGGTGTTATTTGTAATTTTTTAAACTATGAGGGTGTTTTCTATAAATTTTAAATTTGCAGGGGTTGCTGCTAATTTTTGAATTTCATGTGTCATTTGTAGGTTTTGAAATTTCAAGGTAGTTTTTGTAATTCTAAATGTTTGAGGGTGTTTTCACAATTTTTAAAACTTTCAAGGTGTTTATTATAAATTTTAAATTTATAGGAGACTACTGTAAATTTTTAGATTTCATGTGTTATTTTTAAGTTTAGAAAATTCTGAGACTTTTTTGTAATTTTGAACTCTTGGGGGTGCTCTTTGTAATTTTTTAAACAAAGAAGGTGTTTTTACAAATTATAAATTTACAGGGGGTACTACTAATTTTTAGATTTCATGTACCGTAGTTAAGTTTTGAAATTTCAGGGTTATTTTTATAATTCTAAACTCTTGAAGGTGTTTTTCGTATTTTAAAAATTTTAGGGGTGTTTTTTTATAAATTTTAAATTTATAAGGGGCTGTTGGAAATTTTTAGATTTCATTGTCATTTGTAATTTAGAACATGGACCCCTAAAACTCTTTTATATATAAATAAAAGTCCAATAGTTAAATAGGTTATTGGGTCACCCCTTAGACTGCCAATTTAATAAAATAATGGGTAGAAGTGACCCATTTAGTAAATATTAAATGGGTTATAAATGGACAAATTAACATAAATGTGCCCATCTATTTATGACCCACCTAAAATCCACACCAATCCACCCATTTATTGTTTCCCCATGAATTGGTATCATTAAGGTATATATTTATAGTCTCATTACTTCTTGTGGATCATGCCGTAATCTTAAGTAGTACAGCCAACTATTGGCGTTTGTTGTGAAGCAATTATTACGTTGGTACATCAACCAAATGCTAAAATGGATTCGGAACGCGGTCCCCATTGAAAAAAAAAAAACCCATATCGAGGACACTAAAAAGTAAATTTGGACTAATTCTACGTTGTTGCAATGAATATATATGCTAATATAATTAATATCAATACAATCAGAATAATATATATATAATATTGTTTACATCCGATTGTCAAAGATAATTAAACACTGGCTAAGAAATAAGCAGATTAATTTATAAAAAAAGGAATCGAGTAATCGGTTAAGTGCGCATAGGTTAGGAGTTAGGGGTGCATTATGTTCGGATACGGTTCGGATATGACATTTATCATATCCATATCCACTTTCTAAAAATAGATACGGATACAGATATGGATAGTCATCAGTAAGAAAAAGTCATGACTATATCTGCACTAAACGGAAACGGATTCGGTTAGGATACTAGAAATCGGATACGGATACAATAACGGATATCAATCAGATATTTACAATATGCATCAAAATTATGAACAAACCTAGATCTACAATATGCACTATACAAGGATCATTTTCGAACCTGCAATCAACCCGTTTCCTTCTCTCTGAGCATATATACACATATATAATAAACTAACATTTTACATTTGTTTAAGCAAATTTATAAGTTACAGCATCGTGACCTTTATATAGGTGTTCAAAACATATTTAAAAGCAATATTTAAGATAAGAATTGAAAAAAAAATTAGGGCAATTGAGTTAGGGTTTTTTACCAATCAAATTAGGGTTTCAAGTTCCCCTCTGTCGATTGATGATGGCTGAGGAGGAGGAGTGCCGGAGATTGTTGGCCAGCGCTAACTGGTGGAGAGACAACCGAGTGGTGGAGGAGGGCTTGACGACCATGACTTGGAGAAAAGCGAGACGAGGATTGGCGAGCACAGCATGGTGGAGAGACAATCGAGGAGAGGTGAGTGGAGGAGAGTCTAGAGGAGGAACGATATAAGGCGGAGCAGCGAGCAAACTAGCGATGTGAGGGAGATGAGCGGAGGAAAAGTTTGAGAACAAGATCTGAAATTGGCTCTCTGTACTTAGATTTAGGATATTATTGAAATGGGTCAGGTCGGGTGTAGAAACTAGGCTTCATAAGTAACCAAAACCAATTTACATGTTATAAAAAATCCGGATATCCGAACCGTATTCGACATTTGGATCCAACATCCGGATCCAAAACCGTTTCCGGATAATTTTTCAGAACCAGATCCAAAAACGTATATGTGTCTGGCCAATTATAATTTTTCACTGCCATATCCGGGTCTATTTCGGATACGGGTGAGAACGGTTCGGATATATCCGGACTAGATAACACCCCTATCAGGAGCACATGGGAAGATTGACCCAACAGAGACTTTGCCCCGTCAGTTCTAGAAATCATGACTGCTCCGAGTCCGAGGAAATAGGACCATACTCGCAGTTAACACGTGGAGTTTCCAATTATCCTAGAACCACACTGATGCACGAATGGGCGGTTGGACTCCATAATTAGGGCGAGTAGCTGTTGGGAACGTGCGAGGCTCTTATATATTCAACTAGTAGAACAGGCCCACACGATTAGCCAAAATTCTATTTACTTTATTATCTTGTTGCCGTTACCTCCTACTGCTGTTTAGTTTCCTTGTGAATTTGCTGTTCAAGTTGTAATAAGGATTCGTAGATAGTTTGCAAATTAATTTCTTTACTTTAATGCAATTCTCTTTTATAGCAACTAGTATGTAACACGTGCTTTGTAGGTAATCTATACTACATATAAAAGAGGATTGCCTTGTTAAAACTTTTGAATTCCATTTTTAACCCTATTATATTTTATAATTTCT
>JBAKGM010000326.1:26697178-26714704 GCA_037177215.1 Asparagus racemosus | reverse complement strand
ATTCTCAACATAAAGGTACGCTTTTTTCCCCTGCACTCGGCAGTTAAGAACTCCTACTGTTCATCTTCTTCTCCACTGAAGCTCACTTACTGACTTGATCGTCGGAGGTACAACGGGGAAATAAGCCCCGTCCTCTCACGAGCTTCTACCTGTACAGGGGGGAAGAGCGGCCCAACTCAGAGCTAGATATTCGGGGAAGAGAGCGGATCCCCATCATCATCATCATCCGAAACGTCGAACCAGATTTGACCGAGATTAGTTGACTGCGTGATCCGAGCGTAAGTTCGAGCATCAACAGTTAATTTACCAAAATTGTTATTAAATTCAAAATAACTTAAATAAAAGGAAAATGAGATCTTAATTTGCCAATTTAATGAAAGTTAGATTTTTTTAATAACTTCCTTAAAATATAAATCTGTTATATATAAATTTGGTAATTAAATTTGGTGACATAAATTTGGTAATTTGATTTTTTTTTGAAATTTTATTATTAATTAATCTCAAATTTAGTATTAAATTTGGTATGAAAATAAATTTTTGCAAATATGTATAAACAAACAAAAATTCAAATTAATAATATAAATTATAAAACTAAATAATTTGAAAATAAAAGGTTTTTAGAAATATTGAAATATAAAAAAACTAAAAATTCAAATTAATTTCAGAAATTCCAAAACTAAAACAATTTGGAATAAACATATTCTTTTGGAAATATTTAAAAATAAAAACCCAAAAATGTAAATTAATTCAAATAATCATTTTTCTCATAACTAATATTTTTGTCAAATTTTACAATTAATTTATTTCAAAATTTGTTTTAAATTTGAATAATTTAACAAAATAGGAAGATGATCTAAATTTAACAATTTAATTAAACTTAGATTCTTTTTCCAATAATTGCCTTAAAATATTAATCTATTGTACATAAATTTGGTAATTTGAATGTGGTAACATAAATTTGGTTTTGATATTTTTTGAAATTTTGGTATTAACTAATCTCAAAATTAGTATTAAATTTGGTATAGAAATAATTTTTTACAAATATCTACAAATAAACTATGAAAAGTTCAAATTAATATAATAAATTATGAAGTTAATAAATTTGGAATGAAAATAAATTTTTAAAAATATTTAAAAATAAGAAAACCAAAAACTCAATTTAATTTAAGAAATTCCAATACTAAAAAATACGAATGAAGATAAATTTTCAAAAATATTTAAAAATAAAAAAATTCAAATTAATTTTGTATTCATTAATATCATAAATACTATTTTGAAAATTTTAGGAATTATTTTACTTTATAAATATTATAAAATTCAAAATAATTTTGAAAATTGAAACGTAATCTAAATTTGGTAATTTAATTATAGTTAGATTTTTTAAAATTTTGAAATTTTATATATTTTGACAAATAAATCTTCATTTCAGAAAAAATAATATATTTGTTTCATATATTTGCAATAAAAAATAAATTAAAATGTTAATCTAATATATTTTAATCTAATTTAATCAATAAATCAAGTCTAGAAATTTTAATCAAAATATGTGTCAAATAATGAATAAGAACAAATTTTTTATATAAAAATATTCAATATATTAAAAGGCGCATAGAGTATTGTACTGAAATTATATGTGTAGGCGTCCTTCTATCTTCAAATATATGATAATGATGATCAATATTCTCGAGGATTGTAGAATAAATACCTAAAACTTGTTTTTTTCTTTGATGTGGAATAAAATTCAGAGAAATTTCGTTGGAGAATATTTTTTATTCTGAGAAGTATATTGAGCAGAAAAATATTATTTTTTTAGAGAAGAAATTCCTCATAGATTTTCTCGAATGGGATTTGCTTGAGATTATTTGTGATAATTAGAAATAGGTACAAAAGATATGGCGATTGATGAAAAATTAGATTTTACTATATATAGAGATATTTAAATTAAAGGTTGAGATATTATAGCTATAACCATGGATAGTTAAGATGAGATGACACGTGTCAAAAAATTTTGTGAAGGAGGAAGCTAATGTGGCATTCTCTGGTGAGTTTTAAACCTATTTGGTTTTGCTTTAATATATGCCCTAGTAAAAGATTTGCTTAGAGAAATAGAAAAATCAATAACATGAAAGAAAATTTCTTTCTATATGTACTTGAAGACCAAGAAAGTAGTTCACTGCAGTATAGGAAAAGGAATTTTCGTTGGAGTGCTAATAAAATCAGCAATAAAAACGCGTTAAATGGGTCAATGGCTGCGCAAATTAATTAGAATCATTTGCTAATTAGTGTAACGGCTAACCTCCACTAATAAGGGAAACAATATTATTTATCCATGATTAAAGAAGCAAAAAATCTTCAAAGAAGAGTTGTGATAATTAACAACACTACTATCTCTATATTAATTCTATACTACAAGAGAGAATGTGTGGGGTCTATTCTCTTCAACTTTTTTTTTAAAAAATTAATGACAAATCAAGAAAGTACATACTTTTCTCTCTTGTAGCGCATAATTAGTGGGCGCATAATTAGTGGAGAGAATAGTGTGGTTATTACTATTCTTCAGAGAACTGTTATTGGAGAAAGAAATGGGGACTAAAAAGGGTGGACAAAGCATATGCTCCTATCTATTTTTGCATTGTACTCCTTCATAAATTTTGCATTAAATCAGCACATATTTCCACATGCGCACACCCATATATGCAAACATGCAATACAAGCACACTACTAGGCAGAATAGTACTTAGTGGTTGCAGTTCATAACATTAATGAAGTAGCAAAGAAATATCTAATTTGAATTCGTGTACACATCTCTAATTCCAATTATCTAAGGATTTATTTTTGTTCAGGTTATTTACATATTAATCTCTCTTCACATATTAGTCTCTCAAATCTAACATATTGCTCATTATTTCTTTAAATCCTAGGGTTATTGCAATTTGGTCCTTGAATAACCAAAATATCTCAGTCAATATTTTATATGGTTATTTGCAATTTTATACTCTTAAGATGACATCTTTCTAAACATTGATACCGCATAGTTTTTTTTTTTAAACTTTGATACCCCAAAGTTTAAAACATTTTTCACTCTTGCCCAAACTTTTTTTGACACTTTGATGCCCTATAATTTACACACTATTTAACTTTCATACCCCAAAGATGCTATATTTTTCAACTTTGATACGTAAAAATTTACACATATTTTAAACTTTGAGACCTTAAAGTTTGGTGTGTCAAAGTGTCAAAAACAATACTTTGGGGTATCAAAATTAAAAAGTTATAAACTTTATCGTAACGAAAGTGTTAGGAAAAATGTAAGGGTCCTACCCCATACCTGGTAAAATTTGACCTTAGGTCTCTATCGAGTAGGTTCGAAACGTTAGATTTCCTCAACCAATCAAGTGGTGACACGTGTGCAATGTCTTATAGTCCTTTGTGAGTTAAATTGATTTGAATCGGGGTTTCCATGGATTTGTCAAAAATGAGATTTATGGGTGCCCTCATCATGTTTTCGTCATTGTTGCATTTTTTTGGGTTTCAAATTTTATTTTGCTAAAGGGAAAGGGTTTTAAAAAATTTGTGAGCTCATTATCTGAAATAGGCTAATGAGTTTGAACCAAGTGGTCTAGGGACCAAATAACCCAAACCCTCTTCATTAAACCCTCCATATAAAAGCCCAATACCTCTCTTATTCTCATTAGGGCTGAGTTAGAGAGAAGAGAAGTGGCAAGCATGAGAGCTCTTTCATCATAAAGACAAGTGTTTTCTTACTCAAACTCTTTGTTTTAAAATTCTAAGTTCTGGGTTCTGGAGATCTCAATCTCTTCTATCTTTTTATGTAGTCAAGTCTTTGAGATGTTTGATTTTCTATTTTTTGAATTTCATCTAAGAGGAGGATCTCTCTAAGAGGTGGATCTCAATCTACAATCTTTTTCATGGAGAATGACCTATTGTTGTTAACTTCACAAATATGTCTTTTATTCATGTTCTGATGAGATTTTTCATAGGTTTTGAGTATATCTTGTTCTCTGCAACCTATGATATATTGGATCATTAGGAGTAGGATTGATAAGGGATTATACCCATTTTTAGTTGAAAATGCGAGCTTGATAGCTCTAACGATGACATTTTACATGCTTGGTTATTTGATTTGAAACTTGCTGGGATAGACTATTCATGATGGTAGAAAATTTGGATCGAAGTTAGTTTTTAATTTTGTTTTTAATTTCGTTTTGTATCAAGGTAGTTTTGGATAGAAAATGTTTAAAAACTCGCCGATTTTAGAATAAGTGCATGCGCTCAACCTATCAAGCGAACGTGCTCGATCTATCAAGCGCACACACTTAGAAATCCAGCAAGCAAATGGATTACAGGGTTCAAGCGCATGTGCCCAAATAATAATTGCACGCCCCCAAACGGATTTTTCAAAAATGATTTTGATTTTAGGTAAGTGCACCTACTCGACAACTGAGCACATGCGCCCAACCTAGAAAATTAGTTCTTCTGCTTTTTGATTTTAGAGTTGTTCGAGCTTTCTTTCGAGATTCCTTTGCTTTTCTTCATGTAACTATGATACTTGTAAAGCAGTAATGCTTGTTCTTGCTATCTTGAGATAAAAGTAGTTGATTAAGTAAAGTATTTGCTTATGTTTAGTTTATCGAAAGTATGCTATACTCATGTTTAGATTCAAGTAAAGATAGTTATTTCTATGTCATCGCATAGTGTGATATCATGTGTTTTGCCACAGTATGGCATGTTATTATATAAGTTAGAATCTGTTATGGTCATGGACATTTTTTCACTAATTAGCCCTTGAATCCCGAGAGCAATGCCAGCATTCGAGATAAGGGGACGGACTTGGGCCTCCCTAATCCCAATCCTCACGGGGTGACTCGAGAGGCGAAACTAGTCATTCCCTTAGTCAGCCATCTTTATGGACGACGCGAATGGCGGTACTAGCCGTCCTTCTCGACTCTCCAAGTCGACCAATCCTCACGGGGTGACTCGAGAGGCGAAACCAATCATCCCCTTAGTTGGCCATCTTCATGGATGACACGAATGGCGGTACTAGCCCTCCACCTCGACTCTCCAAGTCAACCAATCCTCACGGGACGACTCGAGAGGAGAAACTAGTCATTCCCTCAGTCGACTACCCTCATGGACGATGTGAAAGGCGGTGTTAGCCGGTCCCTTAGACGACATAGCGTTCCCCGCTTAGTCGGCTCAAGTTCTCATCCCCCAGGTGACGGTTGTACGAAGTTTGGGCTCGAAAGTGTGTCGGCATCACATTAATTGAGCTACCAGTTTCTTGATTCCTCCATCTCACACGATAATTAAGGCACCTAAAACCCCTCTGGCTGCTTGTATAACTAATCCCATCCCCATTAATGCCGAGGGAACAGTGCTAACTCCCGCGCCAACTTCCAATCGACACCTATCAAGGATGTCCGGCGCAACCTCCACAATTTGTTTTCGTCCCATCATTGAGTCAGCATACGTAAGAATAGGGCTGACCTACACCTCAGCTCAGCACCAGCCAGAATGACTAAAGTACCCTCCGACTCCCATACAAATAGAGAACTGAACAGTAACCAAGGTAAGCAACCCTAAATCAGAAAGCTTCGGCTCTGCTTGTAGTTCAATTTCTAAAAAAATACCCATACTGACTTAATCATTAGAGGGACTACCGGAGATCCCAACTCTGCCCTTTTCCGTAGGTTTCCAGGCTAGAATAGGAGAACCCATCAACGTGCACGATCACCAGGCATCAGGAGAAAAAGCAGACCCTACTCTCCTAAACTCTAATCCAACAGAGATTAGTGACTGTGTGATCCGAGCATCAACAAAATCCATAGATGTTATGCTTGTTGGCCTACATTCACACCGTGGGTTGCTATTTTGCTTGGTATGTTATCATGAGACTTGGCCCTAGGGGTATGCATAATTAGATACCATGATGTGGATTATACATAATAACGATGATTGTTTTTGTTTAAATAATGGGTGTGTCCTTCGTGATACTAAATCAAGAACAAATTCTATAAAACAAAGAAAGTTCTCAATTTGGGATACAGTACGATCATGAGTGGAGGCTCCTGATTCTCCATCACTAAAACTTGATCAAGTAAAACAGATGATAACTAAGAAAAAGATAAAGTATCCACATGTATCAAGTCATATTGACTTGCATTTAGTATTTGAGGAGCATGTTTCACTACTTTGAAAACCTAGTCGGATGGGGCACCCCATGATAGATGTCTTCTATGGATTGAGTTATTTGGGCTAGTGAATAATATATCATGTATAATCAAGAAATGAAAAAGTTCATGTGGGTTAATTAACAAGAGGGAATCGAACATCTCTTATAATATGTGGCTCGGGGTTGTGTTTAAGTGCTAGTGCGAGACTAGTTCTGTGCACGTAAAATGAAGACATGTAAGAATCAAGTAATGTTCCAGTGGGTAGTCAAAATAGACATTATCCAAAGAGAGCTTCCCAAACAAGACTAAGTAAAAGCCAAATTGTAATTAGATAACACACACTACCTTATGCGTCACACATGAGGATCTAGGGGCATGCTCACTTCTTATGTATTATGATGCTTATTTGTATATATGTTTATCTGCTAGTTCTACTTTTAGTCTGGATTTATGATGCATATTTTTAATCATGAAGTTAAATAAGATGATACAGTTATATAGCCACGCAAGCATGATACAAGTCACATGTGCACACTAGAGGCAAACCCGGAGACCTCCTTGTTACTTTTAGAAACATCGGACTATAGCGATACACAATAGACATGTCTCACCCATCAGCCTATTTGTCTGCTTGTCTACCAGTTCCTGCTTCAGCTTGTCTATCATCTGCTTCTCAGTTATTAGTACTTATTCATCTATTCAGACTATGTTATTGTCCTCCCTGTTATGGAGTGACCTTTATGTATCTTTGCTTATTTTCAGTTGATATACTAGACATGTATGGCCAAGCTGCCTTATTATTATTATGCTTATGTATCTGTGGATGATATTAATATGAGACTTGTGATATCTTTCTATGTTATGCTGTCATCCGTGAGACTTGTTGACTATATTAGTTTTGTATATTATTGCTTCCCCTGAGCATTTGTTGTTGTATATTTGCCTTTGCTGTGTACTAGCTTCCGCTATATTTGTGATCATGTATTTTTCTGTGATGTTGTTTTGATGTTGTTATCGTGATATGTGTATCGATCTTTTGTACAAGCTTAAGTATATGCTTTTGGGTGGACTTTGGCTTAGTTACGGATGCTGCCTAGTCTAGTCACGTGCTTGTCATGTGGTATTGGGACATGGAGCGTAGGGATGACAAAATTGAACCAAACCCATTTGCCCACCCATACCTACCCACTAAATGCCCATTTAAACCCACCCATTTAGTTAAATGGGTCATAAATGGGCAAATGTGAAAATGGGCCATAAATGGGCAAATGGGCGGCCCACTTAAAAATTTATATATGCAATACTATTATAGTTAAATGGGCAAATGGGTGGCCCACTTATTAAATGGGTGGGCAAAAGCCCACCAATTTAGTAAGTGCTAAATGGGCCATAAATGGGCAAATGGGCAAAACATGCCCGCCTATTTATAACCCGCCCGTTTATGACCCATGCCCACCCAATTAACATCTCTAATGGAGCGTGACAAGGTAACTTTAAAGTAAAAAAGTTAAAAAGGATGTAAACTTTAGGGTATCAAATGTCAAGAAACTTTGGGTATATAAGTTAAAAGAGTGTAAACATTAGAGTACCAAAGTGCAAAAAGCAATTTTTTGAATAAAATGGGGTTTATAAGAGAGAAATTAAGTCTTTTGTTCATTGAGGGACGAAATTGCAAGACCTCTTAGGATTTGAGGGAGTACTGAGTAATTATTGAGAATTGAGGGACTATAATTGTAGCGTGTCCCCATACAACTTTCCTAAACAAAAGAGCGGTAGTTCTAATTCTCCCTCGTATCGACCAGATCCAAAGAAACACCGACACCACCCTCCAAAATCCAAACTTTCACTGGCAACGGGGAAGCGGTGACCGCACTCCACATGCATTAATAAACCCCCTTCTTTCCCAAGCAAAGCGGCCCCCTTCTGTCACTGCCCCGGTAACTCTCACCGCCTCCCAGATCCCATCAAAATCTCACCCTCCAAAATGAACTCCAAACCCATTAGCCACTAACCACCAATGGAAACCGACCCCCTGCGCTCGCTCTCGTTGAGAGCCGCTCGCAGAACCAACCAGGCCCAATCTCAGAGCAAAGGTGAGGTTGATTCTTGAGCCTTTGTTTTTTTTTTCTCCCTGTTTTAGATTAGAGTTGTTTGTTGATTTGGGGATTTGGGTTTGGTTCAGATTCGGAAGAGGATGGGTTTAATGGCGGGAAATCGCAGCCGGATCCTCTGAGATTGATGTGCGGCAGGGGTTTTATAAGGTTGCTGCTGGTTTCCGCTATTGTCTGGATGCTGCTGATTCTTGCTGCATTGGCTTTCCACTTGTGGTCTTGTCATTCTTCTATTGGATTTTTAAGTGGTAAAGTTAGAGAAATTTCTCGTATTTGGCAATTTATTTTTTTCTTTAACTAGATTATGATGTGGGAATGTATTTGCTATTGATTTTCACATACTTTGTATTCTTGAGTTACAAATTTTATATAACAGAAACCCACTTCGTTTTTGTTTTGACGAAACTGACTTTGTTTTGTCCTAATTGTATGAGATATCTCATCCTTTTGCAGCTGAACCTTTATTGGGTGTTCCTCATAGCTAAATACTGTGATTGTTGCAGGAGAGAGAGCTATCGATAGATATCATTCTATCATACAATAAATTAAAACCTTATTAAATTGGGCTTGTGCTGTGAGAATCACTTGGACATTGTTGATTGAATAAACAAGGTTTCAACATAGAAATTATGTCTTTATATAAGCAACTGTAATTTAAAAAATTTACAGGAAGACTTAATGAGTCAAATGAATGTTAATGGAAAACTACAAAAACTGCAATGACTGACTTTGAGATTTTCAACTACAGGTCATAGTAGTATTCAGAGTTATGGTTCTCGGAAGTTAACAGTCAATTAAATACCTCTTTCTTTGATATCTTGGCCTGTTCTTGCTCCATTTTCAGTTTAGAATCTTCGGCAAACACCCCCACATCACTTTTGGTATTTATGTTTCTGGCTTGATGTAAATACTAAAAAAAAAGTAAATAAGGTATGGAAGTTCACACAGGATTATGTCTGATTCGGATAGGTGCACTCCTTAGAGTATGCAATAACATAAGTGAGACCCATTGACCTCCAAATTGATGATGTCATGAAACTTGAATATTTTCTTTTTTACCCCCTCTATTTTCCCCCAAGAAGTAAAATACTATTATGTTATTTCATTCCATTCCCTATCCTCCCTGCAAAACTTTTGGTGCATATTTTTAGGATAACTACAATATTTATGTCCTTTTTACCTCTGTCTGACCCAAGGTGTGCTTGTCATAATCTAAAATCATAATTTCTATTTTGATAATAAATTTTCTTGTTACATTTATGATTGAGCTGATTAGTTTGTTTTGTTTGACCTTGAACTGTTTATATTCTTGATTATTTTCAGCTCTTTGTAAAAAAGACAGCAAGGTGCTTGTCATGTTAGATACAATGGGGCTAACACCAAAATCACAACACCGTAAGCTTCTAAATCTTCAGTCTCTTGTCCATTAAACTGATCTACTGAAGCTGATCTGAGCTTTTCATTGTTGCAGGTTGCCCAATTCCTCTTGCAGATGACCCAGATTCTGTAGTCATTCCAGAGAGGACTCCTGATAATCTTCCAAAGAGTTTGTCATATATATCAGTTGATGAAAAAGCAACTGCACGGTCTCCCCCTCTATTTGGGGGGCATCAAAGCTGGTCACAGAGGGAGGAGAGCTTTAAACTGAATAAAAGTATGAAGGTAAATGATTCATGTTTAGATGATTGTTATCTTGGCCTTACAATGGCAGTTGGTCGTGTTAGAATAAATAAGGAAACTAGAGAATGGAAAGATGTGTTACCTTAACATACACATTGTATCATTGTATTATTTATATTTTCTTCTCCTATGCTTAAATGAACATGAAATTTTCAGCCTTGTAGTTGCCAGTAGTTCAACTGCAGTTTTCTAAACTAAACGCGCCTACCTTCAGTTATAAATAGTTCAAAATCAACGACATAAGAAGCTTAATAACAAGAATAATTCCTTCATTGGTGCTTGAGGTTGATTCTAATTATTCAGTGGCTTCAAAGGATTATCCATTTACTGGGTTGAAGTGTTCCTTTATGGTGTTTCTTTAATTCTTATTTCTCCCCTACATACGCACCATTTCTAGATTGGCAGTAGGACTCCTTAAAGGACCTGTCGGATGAAGTAATATGAACTGACATTCCATCTTGTATCTAATTTAGTGGTGCAAATAGTTTGACAAATAAAGAGATGAAGACAGAGTTGGGGGCAAGAACTTTGAAATTGGAAACACTGAGTTAGGAAAAGATCAGGAAAATCAAAGAGGCCCGGATAGAAGCATAGAAATGGAGAGCGACACTATCAAAGAGAAATGGAAATAGGAAATTAGAAACAGATATGGAGGAAGTGAGAAAGGAGAAAAAGAAATAATGGTGTAGAAAAGGAGTTGATAAGGAGGAGCTTGAGAAACAATATCATGGAAAGAGGCAGAAGAGGACAAAATAGAGAGAGATAAAGCACTCAAATTCACTGATTCATTGCTTTTCATTGATCTTCCTATACAGTTGTGATACAAGAATGCTAAGCTGTAGGACATCTATTTGAATCCTCAAGTTAATTTTCTCTATCACTAATTGCAAGACTTCCCTTTGTTTAACATTTATTTCAACTCCTGTGTTGGATACGTTTCCTCACAGCACCATATAAATTTCAGTCACTCATTTATTTCCTCTGTTCACTTTATTTAACAACTCCGTTCGTTCTTCTTTTATTTTGTCTTTGATGATTTGCTTCTTTGGGGACTATGCTCTAGAATCCCATTATATTCCCTAAATTTTTATCATCTCAAACAAGTGCAACTCCTAGAACATTGTAGAGTTACTGTGTGATCGAGTATGTTGTTTTCACGCGTATGGTGAATAATTCTTGAGGAGCATTGTAGCAGATAAAAAACTGTATTATTCAAGTTTAGAAATCTTTGGTTTTAAATTAAGATAGAGTTGAGTAATATTTTTAGTCTTTTTGTTTGGATTAATTTCTAACAGAGACCCCCTGTAGTATCACCTAATTGCGAATGGACGCCTTTAGTTCTATTTGTTGCAAATAGGCCCCCCCTCAAACACCCAAAAAAAAACCCAAAAAAAGTGAATTTTTTTTTTTGCTTTTAAAATTGCTAAAATGGTTTGAGAAGGCGGATAGACCCCCTACAGTTTTATTGGTGAGGATATACCCCAATTGCTAATTTTCTAGAGTTTTAAAAGTGTCGAAAAAAGGTCAGTAAGGGGTTGTATTTGCATTTGGGCCAATACTAAAGGGGTATATTCACAACAAATAGATCTACAGGGGGTCTATTCACAATTGGCGATAGTACAAGGGGTCTATTTGCAATTAATCCGTTGCTTGTTGATTGGGTTGCATAACTTATGCATTGAGTTATATGAGTGCTGAAATCCGAAAGTACATGACTATTATTTTTTTGGTTTTAGTTAGGGAGCAAAATCCAAGTTCAATTATATATATTAATGGATCTTAAGATGATTAGCAATTTAGCATAATTGGGGTAAGTTTTGATATGCAAAGATTTGTTTTTAATTATGTATTGATATATATAAAGGTTAATTTTAGTGAAAAAACGAGTGATTACTATATTTAGAGTTAATTATGCCGGAAGGTGGAGTTATTCTGGCTATATCTTCTTGCCCCTGCTAGTTCTTCTCTACTTATTTCTTGCATCTCCAGTGTTCAGTTTGGGACAGTGGTAACCACTTCCAAAATCCTGCTATTTTAGCCGTTAAGTGTCCAACTTTCCATTGTTTTCTTCTTGTGCCCATCAGAAGACTAATCTAGCTCCCTTAAATCTTCTCTTATAATCTAGAAGCCATTGAGAGATGAATTTTGACACTGTCTGATATTAAAAAATAGTGTATAAGCTATGCTTTTGGCTCCTTCTCCACATGTATGTCGCCATAGTGCTTAATCTTAGAAATGACTAATTTCTATGTAGCTCATACATAAGCTTGTTATGTGCATGAAGTTTCAAGGTTATGGGGCTATTTAAACAAGAAAATGTACTCTCCTTACAGGCCATTCTTATAGAAAATCAATCTAGCTTGGAGATATTGTTCGATGAATTGTGGTCAGCCACGATGAAATTGTTTTTGCAAGGGATTATTGAGTTTTCAACATACTCATTATGTTCAAACTTGGACTTTACAGTGTTTGTTTAGTGTGATTAGTATCTTAGTCTACCATATCAAATATTTCTGATGCTTGTCATGAATGTGTAGGATAGGACGTTGTTGTTCTATTCCTTATAAGTATGCATGTAAATTTGATACAACATACAACGAAGCAAATTTGGAAATTGAACAAAATTTCCACTAGCCTCTGAAAAGGATTCTCAACTTCTTGGTTTACTAATGTTCATTGTGTGGGAGGATCTTCAAAAGTAAAGCAAATGGTCCAGAACTAGTTGTTATGCATAAACAAAGAATATAATCTTGTATAATCATTTAAAGTCACATTATCAAATAATTTGTGTTGATTATATCACTGTGGTATTTTCCTTAAGGATGTGTTTGACTGATATTCTATTTGTTGAACTGAGGTCGTGATACTGAGTACTCTTTTAACTTGGACGTTAAACCCAGACTTGTGGAAAGTGCAATAATATTTTAACTTTCCGTATTTGTATTTATATATACCATGAATTACACATGTACTCATGGCTTATGCATGCCAAGCACACACTTAAATCTTGTACGTTGTTGGTCTGGGTATATGAGCTTTAGATGCAGACTCACAACACAGAAAAGGTGTAATTGCACTTAAATACCCTATAGTTTCTCCTACTTTGCATTTATATACCATCACTTGTCTTTGGGAGCACTTGTATACCCTAAATTTTTAAAACTTGCACTTCCATACCCTCACTTGTTTTGGCAGCACTTAAAAATACCCTAATGTTTTAAAAACGTTCACTTATATACCCTAAATGGTTTAAAACTTGCACTTAAATACCCTAAGTTATGCAAACTTGAGGGTTTTTAAGTACAGTTTTAAAACTTTTAGGCTATTTAAGTGCCAGTTTTGAAAACTTTAGGTATATAAGTGCTGCAAAAACAAGTGAGGGTATATGAGTGGAAGTTTTAAAAACTTTATGGTATATAATTGCTACTAAAAGCAAGTTGGGGTATAGGAGTGCAAAGTAGGGGAAATTATAGGGTACTTTGGTGCAATTAAGCCCACAGAAAAACATGACTCCACCCTGTTGCAAGCTTTTCCAATATAAATTATATTCAATAATTCTGCTTTTTTTTACTTATTGTTATATTAATTTCCTTCCAGGTTCATTGTGGATTTATAAAAAACGGAGGCGGTAACATGGATGCTGTAGATGTCAAGTATGTAAAAAAATGTAGATTTGTGGTTGCCTCAGGAATTTTTGATGGTTACGACACTCCCCATCAACCATCTAATATTAGTGCTCGTTCTCAGAAGCTTTTTTGCTTTTTGATGGTGGTTGATGATAAATCTCATAATTTCATAAAGAAAAATGTTACCATTAGGGAGGATTTGGATGGAGGAAAATGGCTTGGTATTTGGCGTCTTGTGACCCTACATAATCCACCATATGATGAGCCTAGAAGAAATGGGAAAGTTCCTAAAATCATACCTCACAGGCTCTTTCCGCAAGCTCGATACAGCATTTGGATTGATGGTAAAATGGAACTCATTGTTGATCCACTACTTATTCTTGAAAGGTGAGTAATTCATGGGCTTTAGCTGACTGACTATCAAACTGAAGTTATTAAAAGTGTTTACAATCTATCAGTTTACTTGTACCTTCAGATATCTTTGGCGGGGTAAGTACACATTTGCAATTGCACGTCATAAACATCACAGGAGTATATATGAGGAAGGTGATGCAATCAAGAGAAGAAAGCGTTATGCTCGGCCTCTCGTGGATTTGCATATGAAAATATACCGTTATGAGGGAATGGAACCTTGGAGTCCAAGGAAAAGAACAGTTAGTGGTAAGTGAATTCATAACTAATGAAACACATGAAGCAAGGCTTATATGTCAGTTGATTTTGAGCATCATAATTCACTGCATATCGACTTCCCAGCTTGTATATTTGTTAAAAGGGGAAACTCATCTCCACTTGGTTTGGTCATCGTTATGTATATGTACATGTCTGTGTATGCATTTTAGGTTAAGACTACACAACCATGTAGCTTATAGATACTGAAGACTATTAGATTAATTAGAAACAGAAATAACTTGACAGTAGAAAAAAAAAGTTAAAAAAAAGGATTTTCCATGTTATAAGTTTAATTGCTCAACTACCAACTGGTGGCCTGCAGAAGGTTTGAAAACAATACTATCATGGAAAGGGAGGTAATAATAATCATTTGTCAGATTTATGTAGTGATCTTCGCACATACAAATCTAAAGGCTTTGTAATGTGCTAATCATTCTTTCTTTTCATGTAGCCTGTAGGATGGTGATAAGTACAAAATTTTCTAGTACATCTCAAGAACAGTGGGAGTGTGCTAGGGATATTTCTTTTGTTTCAACCAAATGGGAGATGTTGGTCTGGCCTCAACAAACAAATCCAAAACCCTTACAAAATCAGAATAGTAGAGATCATGGTACCTATCTTGATTGAGTTACAGGGAGAAGTTCAACTACAGATCTTTCCAAGATTTAGGTGGATCTCTAGGGTGGATTTTTAACATGGACAGTTGCAGGGAAAACCTATAAATTTATGGGTGAAACGGTCAAATAAGTCACTGCAATTCAGGAACCTGACAGGTATTGATCCATTACCTTCTCGCTCTACAATCTTTCACTGGAATCAGAGCTAGAAAACTAATATAGATGAGAGCAATGTTTTAGGAAGCTCAACTAACATAGGTGTGAGCAATGTTTTAGAAAGCTAGGTGCTTCTAGGCGCGGGACATAGTACTTGGTCCCTAGGCTGTCACCTAAGTGGCATGTAGGCATTTTTGGGTTCTGAGAGAGGATTTCTTTCAATGATTCGAAATCCTATCAACATTGTTCTATTTGATATGAACTTAAATCAAGTTCTGATATGATCCATTTTAACCTGATCCGTTCTCTTCCCTTGTTGTATGCTTAAGCTGGCAATAAACTCCTTTTTGACGGGGTGAGTCCACGTAGTAACTCATATTCAGCCAGGCGTTCTCAACAGTTGAGGTAGCGGCATAAGTCTGCTTAGGTCCAGGTTAGTGCCTAGGGGCCCCCAAGACCGCTTATTAAGTTAATGGATGTAAGGTGAAATCATTGTATCTGAAAAATTAAATGAACACAACCCACACAAGCATGCCACTATAGTCATAGAGTGGAAGCTTCTGTTTATTTTTAAAAATTTTTAAAAAAACTAAGGCGTAAACCAACCATAAGCAAACAGATGAACCACAGATCAAGTTCGATTTCTTTACTTATTACCTCGGCAATGTTAGAGAAAGCTCTAGGCACTGGACTCCGGCATAGTGCCTTGGCAGGGCCTAGGTGTTGGGAAAGGAGGCTAGGGAGATTGGAGGACGTGTGGAGATGACAGCGAAGGAAATCAGGCCATGACCTAACCTTTGCAGTCCACCAACGTTGCGTGGGTACAAGTACTTGTACGGGTATGAGTACGAGACACGGCAAATTTGTAAAATGTAAGGTATAGAGACATACATACATACATACATATATACATGCATATATGGGGATGGCTTTTTTGTTCCCTGGGTATAACCAACTTAGTTATGTCCAGTGGAAGATTACATCTGTTGCCCCTTCTTCAACAATAAAGTGAGGATGATTATTGTCATTTAAAAAGCATCATGACAATTAATACTCTTGAAAATCTCATGAGAAAATCGGCCAATTGTCATGAGATATTTTAGCTAAATAATTAATGACATTCAAAACTTTTCTATCTCATTAAACTGTGTCTTATCCTCTTCCGTTTTTTGTGCTGCACATCTCCTTTCCTCCTCTCATTCTTAATATGGAAATTGCTGATATTAAGATTTATCTTTTTAATTAGTTACTAAATGCAGCTAATAATTTCTGAATGGAGCGGCAATTTTTTTTTCTTTTTTGGTTCTAATGGTGTGGCAATAAGCATGCTTTGAGAATCTGAGATCATTTCAAAGTGATGAAGGGACAGTGCGATTACTAATTTAACTGTCAACTATAGATTTAAACAATAATTCTAGGAGAAATTACTAATAAAAACTGAGTCTTGAAGACTTGTGGATTGAAATTCTTCGCTCCCTTGTGGAGCAAATCATAAAAAATCTTATTTTTAAGATTAATGTATGTCTCCAATAAACTAACATGATGAGATCTTAAGCAAAGAGTTGTTGACAAATCTTGTTGGAATAATGTTAGGTAAGACTTGGAGTTTGTAACGAAATTGAAAGAGTAATTTTTCATGCGGGAATTTTATGGTTTGGAATTTCTTATTAACAATGGAATCAGATAGGAAAAATCTCATGTATATTCTCTATGTATATTTTCTTCACTGTACATGGGTTTATATGGAGTACGAGATGTTGCAGGAGGTTGAAGTTGTTTCTAACAAATAGAAACGATAACAATTAGGAGATCATATCAAAACAAATAGATGGAAACAAACAAATTTCTTATCTAAAAATCGTAACAAAAGATAAGCTTCTGGTATGGTCTGGTATGCTCTCAACATTTCCCATCTCTTAATTTTCCGTTTCTGTTATTTGAAACATGTTTTATTCTTTAAAGTTTAAGAATAATGAATGTGAAATGAAATCAAATACTGCGAACACATTGAAACTTTATCTAGATCTAATTAGAGTTTTAGGAAAATTCTCTCTAAAATAATTTATGGTTAAAAACTTGTACATTTTGAATTTAGACCATAAGTTCCTAAAAGTTTTTTATTTGCAATAAACGAATGAGGAAGAAGATTAGACTTAAATGTCATTAATTATTTAGCTAAAATATCTCATGAGAATTAGCCTATTTTCTCATGAGATTTTCAAGAGTATTAATTGTTATGGTGCTTTCTAAATGACAATAAGTATCCTCACTTTATTGTTAAAGGAGGGGTAACCAAGTTAATTTTCCACGGGGCATAACTAAGTTAGTTATACCCAAGGAACTAAAAAGGCATATATATATATAGGGTATAATGGGTATGAGGTGGCACTAATTTTGCTAAATGAGCTATTGAGAGATATAGTGGTGAGGTCTACACTTTTTGATGTGACTAGCAAAATGGGCCTAACCATAT
>JBAKGM010000326.1:26686313-26697078 GCA_037177215.1 Asparagus racemosus | reverse complement strand
TGTTTTCGAGCGGTTTATGTCCAATTCCGAATACTCGGCCGAGTATTCGGGCGATTATCTTGTGTTTTAGAACACTGGCCTCACCATATGGCTATCTCTTGGTAGTTTATTTAGCAAAATGAGCTGTCACGTCGTGTGTATATGTGTGTGTATATTTATATTGGAAATATGATTCTAAGGGGTCACCTTAGATTGAATCAAAGGATGCATCTCTCGATTCATGTATTTGACTATTCCAATAAATGATCCGCTCTATTCATCGTGATTTAAATTTCTCAAAACATCAATAAAACATAAACTCATGATGTTTCAATACATCTAGCATATATTTTTCATTGACTCTTTAGTCATATTGTTGTGAAATCGTTAATTTTACAATCAATTGATGCATGAGTAACCACAACCCAATATGCTTAATTTTTTGTTCATACACAATCTAAAACATATAGATCACTATGAACAATGTGCATCACGTAAATTGATTGCATATAACAGGCGTGCGCGTGCACACACGTGTATTAAATTTAATGAATAAGATCAATAATTTTTTTTCATTATATCAAAACAATATAGAAGAAATAAATGTGAAGTTTTGCATATATGTCCAAGAAGTGTATGATGAGTGTTTTAAATCAAAACATGTATTATATAATTGAGGATATGCCTGGATAAACATATGCATATATTCAATAAGTGTCCAAGAAGTTTTAGTACGGGTACAACTTCTGATTAAAGTACCTAGGTAACATAGCAGTCTACATAACGGCTGATGCTCCTCTAGGCACTCCCAAGACCTAGTCGGATGGTTTAAGTACCGCTTAGATCTAAGCGGATGCCTAGATTGGTTCTTAGTAATATGCTTGTCAGCTAAACAATCAATCAGTTGGAGCTCTTACCCATATTATGATTGCAAAATTCAAACAACTTATATGATTTGAGAGACCTAATAGCAATTTCAATGATTTGAGGGACTAATATTCAACTATGAAAGATTTTGTGGGACCAATATCAAAAATGAACCTTTGTGAATCATCATTCAAAGTGATCATGTACTTAATATGATAGTCAAACAAGCACATAGAGGAAATTGTGCATGTGTTTGTATGATTGGTCAGATTCTATTAGTTCATACGTTTGATAACATCTAATGCTAGTAGATAAAAACATCATTTGACATGATTTTACTAAGCAGAAGAAGCCTCTTTGTTTCCCCAAATTTAGCTGATTTTATTAAAACCATTTTCATGCAGATGTCCCGGAGGGAGCAGTCATAGTACGGGAGCACACAGCACTCACCAACTTATTCAGCTGCCTCTGGTTCAATGAGGTCAACCTTTTCACACCGAGGGATCAAATTAGCTTTGGCTATGTAGTATACAGATTAGGTGAAGCCTTCAACTTCTTCATGTTCCCTAACTGTGAATACAATTCTTTGTTCATATTGCACAAGCACAACAGGGAGCACTCCTCTAAAGTTGAGTGGGTTAAATCTTTGGATGAATTTAAGGGGAATGAGACTACGTTGAAAGAGAGCAGAGGAGGGTTAGGGCTGTGGACACCTTATCCTGGTGATCTCAAGTCTGTCAAACTCCCGCCAGTTACTAGAACATCACCAGCAGGGTAGAAATTGCTAGCAAATATTGTTGTGTTACAAGTTTTTTGGCCTTTATAGTTGTCAATCCATTTACATGGGTGCTTATAGTTGTATGTTAGTTTTAGATTCTTTCTTCTCATTTGTTATAGCTGATTTAGAACTGAAATTTTTTGTTGTGCTTGAATGAGTTTTCTCATTTTTATACAGAGGTGGCTCATTTTAAGCAGCTGTGATCATTTACAGGAGAAATACTGGAATATGCTTAATACCTTCTGTTATCAGCCTATGTATATCTTTTTGTAAGAACCGGTATCGGGTTCTTGATATTAAAAGAGATCTGACTGTGTTGCAGACTGCAGAATTAACCTTAGTTGCTTTATGTATATTTTGTGTATATTCATTCAGTATCGAGAGTAAATAAATTTGTAGTAAATGTTGTTAAATTATTGTTCCTTTAATGAGACATGAGAAAAGAATCAGGACATAGAACAGCAATGATGGTAAAGAATTTTCATGCCTAGTTGCATTCTAAGGATTTGATTATATTTGAAGGGGAAAATGCATTCGTGTATATGAAACAAGAAAAGAAATTCAGGGCAGAGAATATGATTTAGATATATAAACAATTTATGCTACACAAATTATTCCCATTAAACCAACAGATCATGCAACCAGGAGTAGGGAAGCGGAAGTGTCCATTTCCAAGTAATTCTTAATTCTTTCATTGCTTCATTAATTCTTTTGCGGTAATTATCTACACTTTTCTTTTGTGTACGAGGGTGTTTGGCGTGCGTGTTGATTTTATTTTTCTATTTTATTTTAGTTTATTTTATGGTTTTTCCTCCTAAAAACCACCTTATATTTAGGCTTATTTTACACAAACCCCTTATATTTTCAATTTATACCTAACCAACCTACAAAGTTAGTTTTCATTCCAATCGCAACCACCTGACTCCACTTTACTTCCGAAAATTCTTTGAACTTCCAATGATGTCCTCACTATTCTCAAGTGTAATACACATGATCCCCTCTTAACATGACTCCTAACCACATCAATGTCTAAAAGTTTAGGACATTGTTGTGATTTAGGAGAAAATTTAGGAGGACAGTGGGATCAGGTTATTGATTGGAACAAAACTAACTTTGCAGGTGGTTTAGATATAAATTGGACATATAAGATGGTTTGCGTAAAACAATTTCAAACATAAGGTGGTTTTTTTGGGGCGGGGGGACCTAAAATAAAATAAAATAAAACAATAAAATAAAATAAAATCAACACACACCAAACACCTTCATACACAAAAGAAAAGTTGAGATAATTACCGCAAAAGAATTAATGAAGCTTGTTGCCACCAATCAGGGATACAAATATGGGTACGAATATGTCTCGGTAAGGAAAATTCATATCCATATATGCTAAAATCAAATATAGATATGAATATACATGTGGGTATATAAGCGAAAATACACGCGGATATAAAACGGATATAAGAAAACTAGATAATATTGAAAAAAAATATAGCTCTATAATACAAGAGAGTTCATTAATATGTTCGTTATATCTAAAAAAGCTAAGATTAGATCTTTTGAACATCAAAATTGACCTCAAATCCATTAATCTAAAGATTAAAACTGATACGATTGTACGATCAATATATATTTGGATATTTTGGATACACATCTAGATATTTCACTACATATTTGTATCTATAACCGTATCTTGTTGAATATAGATTTTAGTAATCATATCCGATTCCTAATGGTTATGAATATGAATATAGATAATTTTCTTGGAAACGGATATTTTTGTGCACCCGTAGCTCTATGAGATGGAACATGCATAGAACAAACATATAGCTAAAAAACTTAATTTGCTAGCTGCTAATATTCAGTGACAAAATAATTATGAGAAATTTGCATTAACAAACTATTAGAAAATTGAAATGATTCATCCTGACTTGTTCATCTTTAGACTTGTTCCCCTCTGCTCCCTTGAAAATCTCCGGAAAAGCTGTGGAAAACAACAAACTCCTCTTCTTATAATTACTATATATATCCTAAGAACGGGAATTGCAAATTATCATACTCATTAGATATTATATTTTTAATCGTTTAACAAATTATTTGTAGACTTTTAGTAAAAGATTGCAAGGGATATCAAAGGAGGCATGAGTTCTACTATTTGTTTCTTCGCCACCTCGGCCAACCTGTTAAAGTCTCCGACTTCATTGTAAGATCTCTTGATCTGTAAATGAACTATGTCATCAGTTATTACTATTTTTATATAATTTCACATATATAGTATCTATTTATGTATATTTTACATAGAAAAATAATATCATGAGATTATGACATGAGATTTCACAGTTATTACGCCAATAGGTTACTGAATTCCACGATCAATTTCGTCAATACTTTATTTGTGTATCTTATGATTTATGTTTATATAATTTTACATAACTTCTCTTTTACGCATATAGGGGGGTTTTCCCCCTTCTTTTTCTTCTTTCTAAAAAGCACCGTATATAAAGATTTTTTTGTTGCAATCAACCATCTTTACGCATTTTAAAGCTTTTTTTTTAAAGGAAATTGATTCCATCTAACCTTTATTAAGGATCATTTATCTAATATACTTTGTATTTGATTAATTATTACAGAAAAAACAAAAAAACTTAACTTAAAAGTGAGTTCAGGTGATTGATTGCAATAAAAAACCCGTTTAAAAATTGTTTATGTATAAATTGACAATCAAAGATGTTTTTGTGGCATGACCCTATTTTAAAGGTGGTTTATAGAAAAAAGTCCTATAAATTATTTATATCATGTATACTGCTGTTGTCATGGAAATACAGGTGCTTAATTGCTGGAAATACCTAGGAATTTTCTCCACACTTTTTTGCATGATCATCCTCAACATTCTGTTCCTTTGCAAATTCATACATTTGGTCTTGACCGTTACCTTGGCCATCATCTCCGAGCTCGTAGTGAATTCCCTCATGCGAGAAACATGACTGGATTTACAACGAGTGCGGGTAATGATGGTTGAGGTAACGGCCCATGACTGAATGGATGAATTTGCAGAAGAAGAGAATGATGATGATGATAATGCAAAAGAACCACCATTGAGGCAAGTGTGAAGCTCCAGATTCCCCCCAGATTTTGTTCAGAAGCATGGAGCACATATTGATCCATGTAGTGTGCTCCACAACTGATCCTTGAT
The DNA here is from genome assembly GCA_037177215.1 of Asparagus racemosus. Lineage (NCBI taxonomy): Eukaryota > Viridiplantae > Streptophyta > Magnoliopsida > Asparagales > Asparagaceae > Asparagus > Asparagus racemosus. The sequence continues at coordinate 26,692,264 of JBAKGM010000326.1, read as the reverse complement.
CAGCCCACGCTATAGCATGTGCATGTGATGGATATTTGTGAGATTACCAGATTATATAAAGCATGTAAATGAATAATCTGCATAATATTTATTTTTTCTGCGTTTGGTGTACTTTCCAATTGCGTGTATATGGTATTTGTGTCAATTAATCAATGTGAGAATGAATATATTTGCTTTGACTGGATTTATGAATGAAAATTTCTGGTTCTCTATAACCTTAATCCCCACAAATTTAAGCTGTCTGTAGCCAATGTTATAGGTGAATCAGTAAATATTTAGACTTTGAGGAAATGGGGCCTCAACAAAGAAAATTTTGTACTGTGATTCTTCATCTGGGATATACTCCTTGTATTCTCTAAAACTGAACTCCCTTCATTGACATACAATTGTTCTGTAACATACTTGTTTAGCATACTGAAGTTATTGAATGTAAATATTCTGCTCTTGTAAGGCTTTATGTAACTTGTGCTACGGTTAGACGTTAGCGCATTGCAACTAACAAAGGCACATAAATCGAATTTCTATCTTTTGGCCATCAAAATTTGAAAAAACGCAGATCACAACCCCATTGACAGTAGGAAATAACTAGTGAACATTCCAAAGGATAATAAATCTAACCCTGGCTCATAATTCCAAAACGAAAAATAAACTCATGACGTATGTAAGTGAAAAACACGTTATTGTAAGTCGGGTAGTGCATTAGGCACTTTTAACTTAAGAAGTCACAAAACATTGTTGAACAAATATATTTTTCTTTCTACTTTCTCTTGTCAAATACATATCAGGCCAAGCATATTCACACAGTTAGACATGTTTAACCAATTTATTCTCTATCCAATTTATTTGTCTACTTGAAGATAAAAAATAACAAAATACTGCCGATAATTTGCTCAAAGTGCAATTGCATACTGTCATGCCAAAAAAAACCTGACCTCTGAGAGAGGCCGATGAAATGATGTCGCGTGTACTGTAAGACGCGACTGAGAATCAAAATAGCCGGACTCTTGCTCGAGCAGAGTGACGACTCGTTTCTCATCGGAGATCGTCCTTCACAAGCCAAAATCAGCTCGCCCTCGCCACAAAGAGATGGGGATAGGATCAAGCGACCCTCATGTGAGCTAGAGAATCATAACCAATTTATCTGAGGGCAGGCCTATCATCATTCTGCATATCCTCGGGACAACCTCTTTGGCACGAACAACTGCCTCGGTGAACAACAGACCTCGTAAATTATCTCGGACGACCAGATGATGACACGTGAATTTTACCCTCTTCTTAATCTAACCCTCCAAGTTAGTATAAAACGAGGTATCTTGTAAGAAAACCCTAGGTTTAATCTTCTACTTTTTCTGATATCTTTTTGCCGTCTTTCTAAGTCACTAACTTGAGTATTGAAGGGTCATCGGGGCGACGGGTCTAAGTGCCTTCTAACCATTTGCTAGTGGTTGCAGGAGGAGCACAGCTCGCAGAATATCTAGTGAAGGAATCAGAGGCACTCAATATCAATCCCAACTCCGGCGAGTCCCATCGAAGGTTTTTTACCCCAAACACATGCAGACCACCTCAACACTTTCATTTACTTTGTCTATATTTTGATTTTCTTGATGTCACTCAATTCCACATAATTCATTCGTAATCAAATTTACTAGCTAGCACCTGCTCCACCTCTTTCATCCACCTAGAGTCGTATATTGTATAAATTAGGAATACGAAAAGCAAAGTGAAGAATGCTGCTCCCTTTATAGAGACTAGCGCTTTTGAAGGCGAGGACTCTAAACCACGAGAGAATATCTCTCAATTAAAGATGGGGTAAATTTCACAAAACGCTCAAACTTTTGGGGTTTTTATCAAGACATTAAACCCCCGTAACTCCAAAGAATTTCTAAGTAACCCTCAAAACATTTTCATTTTACCACAAAACCGCACAAAAACCATCTTTGAAATTGGAGGACCTTATTATCTGCATGATTCCGTTCTCTTAAAATTGTAAGACGTTATTAATAACCCGCATCTCCTCCTCGTCCTCTCCTTGCTTTTTGGAGGCTTCTTTTCTGGAAAAAAATTAAAAGTATTGGGAGCAATACTAGAGACTTTTTAGAGTTTTGGGAGTTTTCAGGAAAAAGTTTTCTGGTTAAGAGGGGTTTTTCCCTTTTTTTTGTGTTTTTTTTTGGTCTTGTTTTGTCAATCTTGTGGGATACAGGCCAAATTTGTTAAGTAATTTTGTGAAATCTACTTTATTTGTAACATGGAATCTTTAAGGATTATTTTTTCATTTAAGTTGATCCTTTTTTTCACTAGGATATCTCCATGTGTTTTTCTAACAATTTGATACTTTAATATTTCATCTCATTCACTTTAATGCCCCGTCCATATTAATAGAGATGTTTTGTTAAAACTAGGCCCCAATTCTTAATTAATTTACGTCTTCAAATTAATTTAGTTGTCACCCTTTAAAATAGGCTTGTTATATCAGCTTTTATTTTTTTTTCATTAACTTTATATAATAGACCTCCAAATCTTCATATTTCTACATACATCTCCAAACCTATTAATTTCAAGAGTTAATCATGCTATAGCAACGACTATAGACGAAATTCAATCACGGGGTATTATTTGAGCTGTCTTACTTGGGTCGTTATATTAGGTAAAGAATTGGTGGCATAATATGAAACTAAGAAAGAATTTGTCTAATTATGGGAAACCCCCTAATTTACAAACGTTTGAATCTTCGAGAGAGTGGTATCATATAGTTTTTTGCTATTCTAGTATTTAGTTAATCACTTTCTAGTTTTTTATCTTATCAATTTATTTGCCATTAGTAATAGCTTATGGTCATTTACTTGTAAGTACTTTATTTTGGTCTGTAATAAGAAGTGCAACTAAAATTTGCCTATACTTGTTCACGTTTTTAGCCGTGTCTAATACTTGGAGCAAGATACCTTATATTACTGAAATGTAATAATGTGCCAATGCAAATTTTTTAAAAGAAATTTAAGAAATTTATATTAGTAAACTTTCATCTCCATCCTACTTTATTTAATGGTACCCTTCATGGCTATATTAAGGGTAAAGGGGGGCTTCATCAAGGTGACCCTTTTTCTCCTTATCTCTTTGTCATTGGAATGAAGTATCTCTCTAGGACATTGGACTCTCTTTATTGTAATAGTTCTTATAATATCATCCAAAATGTTGGAAACTCAAGATCAGCCATTTGATCTTTACTGATGATTTGCTCCTGCTTGATAGGGGTGATGTCTTACTGTCTCATCTCTTTATAAATGTCTCAATGCATTTGGCTTAGTCTCTAGTTTAAACATTAACCCTACAAATGCTCTGTTTTCTTTGGTAGGGGTATCTAATAATGTGAAGCACAACACTCTTAACCTTCTTGATTTTCGAGAGGGCAAATTCCCTATCTGCTATCTGGGCATGCCTTTGGTTTGTAAGAGATCATCTTTATCAGATTATGATGCCCTCTTTCTAAAGATTACAAGGCAAATTCATGGCTGGAAAAATAGAAATCTCTCTTATGCAGCCAGAGTGCAGATTACTAAGAATATGTTAACGAGAGTTTAGGTGTACTGGTGCTCAAATTTTCTCTTGCCAATGAAAGTGCTTCAAAAGATTGATGAACTATGTAGAATTTCCTTTAGCGTAGCAGTGTGAACTTGACTTCTTAGTCTCAAATATGCAACGAGTACAAATTTGATGGTCTTGATATTTTTCAGCTATTCATTTGAATACTGCTTCATCTTTAAAGTTGATTTGGGTCATTCATTATAAGCAGTATTTTATGTGCACCACTAGAAAATGTTGCTTTACTCCGAAAGCTTTACTCAGGAATGTAAATTCCTGGTCGTTGAGTAGCGATGCCAGGAAATATGTTGTGGGTTTTGGTTCAGTGGGGATATAAGACAATGCCCAAAAATAAGTGGTGGGTAACGATCAGTACCAAAGTATATAATATTTAAACTATGAGAAGAAGCCTTTAACCAGAATTTATAATGGCGGTCTTTGACAAAATCTTGTTAATATTTAATTATTTTTAATAAAAAATATTTAGAAAAACAGATAATCAACCTGGACCGGAAAAAATCACTGCTAATATTTTTTCCCTTTCTCAGCTCTTCGCTCTTTCCTCATCTCCTCCTCTCTCGATCTTGATCTACTGTGAAACCCCTCCTTCAATCACGATCTCTCAGCTCCTCATCTCCTCGATCTCTCAACTCCTCAGTCTCTCATCTCGATTTAGATTTCAAAAACCCTAGAATTCTTCTTTGAGTCCTTAAATAAGGTCGATTTGATACAAGGGAAACCCTAGCGATCCTCTCAACCTCGATCATCATCCAATCTCAAGTAAGTTCCTGAATTCAACATCGTCAGTGACTATTTAAGTATGTTTTTAGAAATTTCTGCATGGATCGATTGATTTTTATAAAAATTATGCTAGATTGCCAGGCCCTTTCATCAATGATCTCTGAATTTCTAGATTTGTTCTATTTTTTTAATCTATTTCTGTAGAATTCCTGTATTATAAATTCAGTTGATGTCAATTGTAGTCTAACTTGCTTATTTGCTTGGTGTTCGTTCTGTAAAAAATAGGGGAAAATGATGTAAAGTTTGATTAAAGAAAAGTATCTTGAGAGAATACGGTTTCAGGATTTTTTTTTTTTCCTTTTTTTCTTATTTTTCTATTTTTTCTTCCTAGTTGTTGCTCCGAAACAAAATAGAGTTTCAGGGACACATAGAAAATCAGCTTGTTATTTTATCTAAGACTAAAAGTAGGCTTTGTGGAAAAATAATATTCATATATTTGCTTGCAAAATTTTAATTTACAAAAATGACGAGCTACCTATTTTCATAGGCTGACCTGGTACTAAAATATTCTATCTAACCCTTGACAGTTATTTAAACTTGTTTATATGTCCTGCATCTTTATTTGTGTCATTGAGCTGACTTTCTTAGGGGTTAAATCCATATTGCAATTTGAATTAGAAAAGCTTTCACTTATATTAATTCATGGTGATGCATAGTTGTAGTCAAGGGAGCCTAATTGGGAAAACCATCTACTCGAATGGAAGGAATCTATTTATTTAGTTACTGATCCTTTTCATTCATTTATGCTCCGGAGCTAGAGATCAAGATTAGTTTCTCAATGATGATTGATTTGATTATTTGGATTGGTACTAGCTTGATGATATCAGTGTAAAATAAACACTGTTTGCACTCTGAGGAGGTTCAAGCAAGTTAATGAATATCTGCAACGAATTATTGAGTAGCTGCATTAGTGATATATTATCAAAGTAATATATGTGGATCTTGCATCTTTTTAATAGTATGTTTTTTATTGCAGACAAAGATGAGTGACATGGCTGCAAATGTCACTCAAGATTTTCAACGGTTGGGTTCTGACTCAAGCACACAAAGGGAGATTGAGCTTCATTGTATTGAGAGCGTGCTTAAGGTGAAAAAGAGTAACATGGTTCGGTTAATGGTTCAGGTGCTATCCCTAGGCAGCAAAGAGCTAAGAGAAAGTTAGCACAAATTCAATCTACAAAGGACGATGAGGTAAGTTTGGTTACTACACTATTAAATTGTCGTTTTCAATATTGCATATTTGAAAATTTATGTGCACAGATTTTAGTATTTAAGATGATGACTGTTTTAGTATACAGAAAGAAAGTATTGTTATAATTTAGTGAAGATGAGCCTTTCAAAGATATGCATGGTGATTATTATTATTATTTATTTCTTAATATAGATTTAGTATTGACATGGCTGCTCCTTGTTTTTATTTTAATAGTGATTTAATTTTGTTTATGCAATACGGTCTCATAGGTTTCAAGATTAAAGCTGTAGGAGGTAATATTGATGGTGAATAGTAAAATTAAACAAATAGAAACTTTGTATGTCATTCTAGATTGTTATATTCTCTGCTCTTGCTCATGATA
>JBAKGM010000326.1:26655691-26673187 GCA_037177215.1 Asparagus racemosus | reverse complement strand
CTGAAGAAAGACTTACAATCTCTCTCTCTCTCTCTCTCCTCCCAAACTCTCTCTTATCGGTTATCCCGATTTACAAAAGAAGGAAGGATTAGCAAAGATCATCCCTTTTATTTAAGGCTGGGTTCTTCACGGTAGTGATGGGACCTTGAATCTTGTATCCTGTTGACGATCTGACCGTCTTGGCTCATGGAACAACGTTGAATAGAACTCGCAAAGTAATTTTGGAACTCTAACGAGTTTGACCAATCCAAAGAAGGCTTCTTTCCTCCCGTGGAAGTCCTCTTCATGCCCCCTTTTCCCCGTGGAAGTCTTAGGCCAAATGGGAGTCGAAGCTCTCTTCTTCAGCTATTATCCCAGCTATTTATAGGGGTTTAAGGGGTGTAACTGCCCCCTTAAAACTCTTCTTGATGAGGGTCTAATAGTCCCAAATCGTGCAAAACGGTTTTGGAATCGTTCAGATCGTGTTTAAATGAGTCAAAGGCGAATTACACGTCCTGAAGCGACCCTCGCGTCTTCAGCTCAAAACTGGAATGCGGGGTTGTGACCCTCGCGTTTTGGATTTGAGCGCGAGGGTGTCTGTCACGTTCTTGGCTTCAGATGCGAGGATGAGCCCCTCGTTTTGAACTTTGAATGCGGTAACGAGTTTCACGTCTTGAGCTTAGACGCGATGATGAGCTCAGTGTTTTGAGCTTGGACGCAATGCTGAGCTTCGCGTTTCGAGCTTGAAGAGATTGTTTTCTCGTAATTTTTTGGTTGGATTTCATAAGGATTTTCAAGTTGTAACCCCTATGTTCCAGAGTCATCAAATTGTAACTCTCCTCTGCCATTGTTTAAATCGGTTTTGGAACCGTTTGCAACGTGTTTGAACGGGTCAAACGCAAGGTCCGCGTTCATATGAGGTCCGCGTTCTAATAATGACCTCTGCATCCTGACTTAAGAACGCAGAGGTGAGCTCCGCGCTTGAATTTGGAAACGCGATGGTGAGCCACGCGTTTTGAGCATGGGAACGCGGTGGTGAGCCACTCATTTTGAGCATGGGAACGCGGTGGTGAGCATGGAAACGCGATGGTGAGCCACGCATTTTGAGCTTAGAAACGTGGTGGTGAGCCACGCGTTTTGAGCTTGGAAACGCAGTGGTGAGCCACGTGTTTTGAGCATGAGAACGTAGTGGTGAACCATGCGTTTTTAAATCAAAGAGACTATCAATTTGTAATCTCTTTTCAAAGATCATCATCTTATAATCTTTGCCATGTTTTCTTGAAGTATGGGGGTCATTGATTGTGACTTCTATTAGTACTTGTGAAGACCATTGAAATTGAGATTTCCCTTGGTTAGTGCGAAGGTGGTTGGATTGTATCATTCGTTAATTGCTGTAGAAAATCCTTGAATTATGGTCTCCTGAAAGTCATTACGTCGTGACCTTCATTGTTTGTACTTGATGAGGATTAACTATCTGCAGTAATTTTTAGACAGCCTACAAGAGTTTCACATTCAAGTCACATACTTAATGATCCATAATAAGTGATTTATTCAAGGGACTGAGTAACACATTATTCATAAAAGTTACATAAATATAAACTAAATATAATCATCTCTATGATTAGTTTCTAGGGTATATCATACTAACAGTTACTTGTTATGAATTTGATATGTCTTTTAAATAATTAGCATTCAATGTCAATTTCTTTCTAAATTTCTTTTTAATCAGTTGATTGAAATCATTATTGCTATTTATAAGTTACTTATTTATTTTCCTATATATGAAACATGTTTAGAAAATAAAACATATATGCCCATGTGCAACGCATATGCTCTACACCTACATAATTAAAAATATTACACAATGGAACAATGTTTCAAGCCATAGGTAGAGCTAACTTAGGTACCCTGTGCTCAAGTCCTTTGACTTTGAAACATATACATCGATCCACATAGATCTTCTATCCCAGTTCTCCTAGAGAAAAGCTATCTCAGCATCCATTTGGACTAGTTTAAGAATAATATGCGCTATTGGAGTCATTTTCTACAAAAGTCGATTCTCTCCCGGAGGGAACATCTCCTCATTACTCACCCTACAACATTAGGTGTATGCTTTTGCCATCAAACATGCCCTGCACCACTTAATTGTCCCATTTTGCTTGATCTTAAAAACACATTTGCTTTCAATGATCTTGCATTCAGCTGGAAGATCCATCAAGTCCCTTGGCTTGATTCTTCCTTACGAACTCAAGCTACCCATCCATTACTGCTTTTCACTCTTTCATTGCAGATCAAGAAATAGCATCGTCATATGGTTTGGGCTCCATAATAACATAAGATGATGCCATGAATGTTGACCCTCAATATTAAAATATCATGCGGATACTAGCCATGGAACGATCAACGAGACAGCTGAGATTCCTTAGATGGCTCCTAGTCATTTAAAGGTATCTCACTCTCATTGTCCCCAACTGATAGAGGAATCATCCTTTTCCATTGCTGGCTCTATGATAGTCTCCTTGATCTTGTATAAACCCAAATCCTTAACAATCTCTTTTTTATGCGGTAAATCCTCCCTGAGGAGCTCAATATTTTGCAACTCCCTTAGTCATAGTCCCATTGTGGGGCTCAAACGTAAACACATCCCCGAAATTAGTGTATAGACATACACTTCTTTCCTCTGGAGTCCAACTTCTCATACCAATGAGAAGCAGTGTGTATATGTGTGTGAGCAGCGCACCCACATGGATGTAGTTATCCAACACTAGCCCTCGGTAACTCATAGGGTGTAGACTGTATAGATCTAGAAGGGACAAGATTCAAAACATATGCCGCTATAAATAGTGCATCTCCCCAAAACCAAATGGGTTGCTATTCTGAACTACGTCTAACAAAACCGTAACACCTTTTTATTACAGAATATAGGCTATCATCAACTGCATGACTTTTCTCTTCTTTTAACACAGTTCCCTAAACTAGCCAGATAGCTACTCTATCTTGCAACTAGTGCATAAAGATTTAATGCTTTTACTTAACTGATTGTCACCTTGTTGATTTAACACTTGAAATAAATCCAAGCTCTTTAACTAGGTGCTAAATCAAATGCACAGTATCGCAGATAGAGTAATAGCCTATTAGTGTGAGGACATAAAGTGCTCCAGTTTTACCTTCATAAATATCAGTCTGCATGTATAAGAGTGTACTAATTATAATAGATTGTTTTTTGCCTAGCCAAAATATTTCCTAGTGATTTTGCCAGCGAGACTATACATGTAGGTGGACAGATACATCTTAGCATATACCTAGGAGGTTACACCTGGCAAGCCTACATGTACCATCTAATGTGACCTAGTCTATAATACCATAAATTAGATCCAATTTTAATTCACGGTACAAGACAAAGTAGAATATAAACATAGTTATCTTATAATCAGTCACATTTTAAAATCAACTAAGAAATTAGCTTGACGTCCGATGAGGAGTAGAGAATCCAAGAAGTAAATCAATGTAAGTCACCCATATATGGGAAAATATTATGAATCCCACAAGCCTAACTACCTAGATGATTCCACAGCTATAGTGGGAGTATCACAAGATATATTTGTTCTCTAAATTTGGAGAATCATTATGCGTCTGTGCCTAGAACCACTACATATTATCTCACTAGATCATTCTACTTCATTTAGAATTTTCTTGAACTCTACAAACTAGTCTCTATCTTGCAAATATAGTCAACGAGGTCTAAGGTTTCTCAGTTGCACATCCCCATGAACGAAATGATCAGCTTATTTGCAATCAAAATAATCGTCCTTGCTCTTATTTGTTGGTTTCTTCACTCTTTTAATTTACTTCTTTTATTTAATAATCCATTCTGAAAATCTCTCTTCATACCTGCTGCAACTAGGCTCTTATCCTTGTGCATCGGGTACTCAACAACCAAAGTCGAAGTAGACATGTTAGCCTTAAACACACCCTGGTGTTTAGACTCTAACATCACTTTCATTTGCACATTCTCAGATGTTGTCGCATCTCCGACATGCAATAAAAGTAATACATGTCTTTCCAGGAGTTTTGTAAAGCCCTATTAACCGCTCGGATCTACCACTCCTAGCACAATGTTGTTCCAACCATCTCACGATCCCTAGTCATAAAGGTTATCATCCAAAGGTGAACTTAATGTTCTGCCTATCAGACATATCATTTGAATCTAACTTAATAATAAGAACTCAGATCCTCGTCGAGAGACATATTCGAATCTTGCATTATGAGCATCCTCGAAGCTCTTTGTTTCTGAATAATCCTCAAACTTCTCGACCAGATCGCCCCTCATTGTAGTCCACTCAGTGAACCACTTGAACGATCTCTCAATTTCTAGACCTTGTACTGATTGCTATCTCATCTTTGAGTACGAGTTGAACTCTATTCCAACTCAGACATTACCGCCTCAGTACTCACCAAAATCTCCTGCTCTCAGGAGAAAATGGATCTTCCTATAGAAGTGTCTACAACTAATTAGTTCCAGACTAAATTCAAAAAAATTATGTTGGTCCCATCTTTAAGAGAAGGACTAAGACACTCAAAAGATTATATGCACTTTACGTGGATTATTATTCTTCCCCGAAGAACATTCTATCTCTTCAAGCATTTTATTCTGATAATAAAATTACATCCCAAATAGAGGGAAGAAGGCCTAGGGCGCCAACCACAGTGTTCAAATATATAAGTTTTAAAATTATTGTAAAATTTTTGAAATTGTAATATAAGATTTTTTTAGAGATGGACAAGATTGGGTAGTTAAATTATAGAGGGTGTTTGGGGAGGCTTATTTTTTAGTCAAACTAGCTTTTAATCTTTTTTTTAATTTCTACCTGTTTGGTAAAATACCAAATAAGTTAGCTTATAAGTCTCATTTTAAAAAACTGGTATACCCGAGCTTTTGAAAAACTAACTTATGAGCTCACTTAAAAAATTAGGTTTGACCAAGCAAATTAATATTCTACTCAAATAATTTTAATTGTATTTTTATTAAAAAAGTCAAAAGCCATTAAAAGCCCAGCATAACTTATAAGCTTAAAAAAATAAGTCTTCCCAAACACCCTCATAGTGTCATCTCTACACAAAATCTCCCACTTGAAATGATTTGTTTATATTTAGGTATGTGTCTGACCATGCAGCATGATAAACATACATAAGAAATTTTATAACTTTTTATTTAACTGCCCTATTTTAATCTTGTCAGTGTTATTAGGGTATTTTACTTCTTGTGAAACGGCTACCCATCACAAATCTTCAAGACTAATTAGGATTTGTATAAATCAATTTTGTTATTTAAAATAATTTTTCTACACTTTCAGAGCTATAAAAATTATTTTTTAGTAAAAATCCACAAACTCTTAATTATGAAATCTAGTGGGCCCACATCACAAATTTCTAAAATTTCTTTAAAAAATTCTCAAAAATTTAAAAATAACAAAATTATTTTTCTAGAATTTTATGAAATTTTCCAAAATTTTTATTATTTTCCAAGTAATTTTTGAAAATTTTCTTTAAAATAATAAAATAATATTTCTAGAAACTAATTAAATTTTCCCAAAAAATAATTTTATTTTTAACTAAAAATATATCTAGGATTCAACTAGAATTTTCCAGATTTGTTTTAAAAATTTTGGGACATATATTTAGTTTTCCATAAAACTTAATTTTTTTATAATACCCCTGGGGTTTTGAAAACTCTAGGGGACTAGCTCTATTGACAGTGACGCTGCCCAGCAGTGCCCTGCTCCGTCCCCTCCTATGGCGTGGCGCCCAGCACCACTGGCGTTGCCCAGGTCATGCACAGAGTTCTTGGGCTCTGTGCACGACCATGGCGTCTAGCCTTGTGTTGGTGCTGGGAGGGGTGACCCTCGATGCCCATTGCAAGGCGTCCAACTGTCCAACCCCCCAATGCTCGTCGGCACCCTTAGCGTTGGTCGGCTGTGGGTTGAAATTGGGCTTAAATTTTTTATTAAAACTAAAAAAATTCAGATTTGAAAAAGAAAAAATTTGATAAACTTCTGATTTATCAAAAATTAATAAATCCCTGATTTATTAAACTAGCTCACTAATTTCATACCAAAAATTAATGACTTAGAGATAGAATACTACACTTATTAGAATTTTTATACCAAAAATTAAATTTTTAATAATAAAATATACAATCTTTTTCAAAATGTAAATCCTAATTTTTTGTTCCGTGGCCAAAAACACCACCAAGAAACTAATGAACGATTCTAGCTCTTGCTCTGATACTAATATAAAATCCAGATAGCTATATGCATGCAATAGGAATGATCTACAACTAGACTATGCACAGCGAAAATAAAGAAACTTTAGCATGCTGTCTAGAAAACAACAAGATTAGAGTTACCGATTCGGATCTTTTCTATAGGATCATCACACATTTCTTGATCAATGGCCAGAGGGTGTCTACAACGTGCCACCGGCGAGAAGCCCTCACATATCACCCCACTACTACCGCATAATGCACGAATTTGAACGGAGAAGGAGATGACAGCTATGTGAAAATTTTTGGTATATTCTCTCATTCTCCCATCATGAAAACCCTATATCTATACATAAATGACTTAGAGATAGAATACTACACTTATTAGAATTATGAATATCTTATCTCTAAGATAAGATATAATCCACTTACTTATTTTGGTGTCTATAACATAGTAATAACCAACGTACTGAAGTTGCCGTCCAACCTAAACACTACAATAAATACAAATAATCCCCTGGAGGTGGTGGTTTCTGCCAGCAACAACATGGTACTCTGGCGATGATGGCCGGAGTGCAAGATGATGTGAGATGGCAAGCCGTCAGGTGACGACAAGAGCATGAGACACCGGCGATTGAGTCAGTGACAGGGAAAGCAAGACACTTCGATGATGAGAACTTGACCACGATTAATTTGGTTGCGGAGGTAAAGAGACCGTGGATTACAACAATAAAAAACATAAAGATATATCTCTATGCCGAAGTAGAATCTGAGACAAGATAAAAGGTAGACAAATTTATTGTTGAAATTAACATCTATTATTAGATTTTTCTTTTGGGTTATTGCAAAGGAATGGACATAATTGAGTTTTATGGTTTTATCCAATTTATTGCACAACAGCAAGGAAACTATTAATTTGAATCACTGTTAAACTTCATTTCATAAGTTTTCATGACACGGATTAATGTCGGAGTTGGTCTGTTCCATAACAAGAGGGAGCGATCCAGATCTGAGTTACAGTGGGTCGGGTTAGAAGGAGGAAAGATGAAGAAAGAGACCGGGAGAAAAACAGGAGATAGGAGATGATCAGCTAGAACTAGATACTTTCTTCTACATCAGAATAACCCTAATTAATTTTTATTAGTTGCCTGCTTGGAATATGACAACTTATCTATCCCATCTAATGGTCCCATAAGTTGGAGAAATTCTTAGGTGCTCCATGAGCACCATACACCACATTAATAGGAATAGTACTTGTAGCACAAAAAAATATTATTTAATACAACTATATTCTTTTATTCATGTGGATTGTGCCATATATGCTACTCTTATTGGTGTGGTCTATGTCACATTGGTACTCATTGAGCACCTAAGAATTTTTCTATAAGTTAGGTCCAAAAGGAATCAGTCCATTTCCTATTATCAAGAAGGGTTTTGTCATGGTATCCAGCCTACAGTATATAATTCACAGAGAAGATGGGTTAATAATGGTGGAGGTTGTTTATTCTCTGATTGAAATTAGAGACATAATGACATACCTTGCATCGCTATTCAAGAGCCACGGCAGTTTGGAACTCGAATTTTGCTTTACTAGTGCATTGCTTGTCCTTCTTTTCTGGTTTGGCTTGGTGGGTGCAAATAATTAATCTTCTACCTCCAAAGGAGGTGGTGCATTGTGTGGTTTATTTTGGAGGGCTTTTGTAGTGATTGAAACCATAAATGGGCAGAGGAGGAGGTCATTGCTATGGGATGAAGACTGTTATTAGTAGAGTAATTTGTGAATGAAATTTTTAAAGACATGATCGAGGTGCCAAGGGTGGTGGCGTAGTGGAGCGATAGATAGAGACTACCGCCGTTTGGGTGGTAGAAGGTGAATTGTAATGGTGCATTCTTGAAGGACGGTAGATTGAGGGATTTTGCAGTTGTAATTCAAGGCCATTCTGGTAAATTTATTAGAACTTTTTGGAGGGGGTTGTGTTGTCGGATACTCACCATCTGTGGTGGAGGCTTTGACATTGTTTTATGGTGTTTGAAGAATGGGCACGACTGTAATAGAATTTAAGATAGATGCAAGTACGATTCTAAATGCGCTTGTTGGAGATAGAGTTAGCTTGGTTGTATTTGGGCACGCCTGTGAAGCTATTTATTTGGAGGCTTCAACGTTTTCAGAATGCAAATTTGCTTTCATGCATAGAGAAGGCAATAAAGAGACTCATTCTATTACAAGATTTTGTGCTTTAAATTTTATATTCCATTCATGGTTAGATATTTGTCCCAATGTTATCTCTCGGGACATTCACGATGATGTAATTGGTCTTGATTCTTAGTTCAGTATATTTCTTTTTTCCTTAAAAAAAGGAAGAGTTTTGTCATATTAGACCTCCAAAGTTACTTTAATTGTAAATTAGGCAATTAAATATTTATATTTCCAATTAGACTCTCAAATATTTAAAAGTTTTTTTAAATCACCCTTGAAAGAGAGAGAGAAAGAGAAAGAGAGAGAGAGAGAGAGAGAGAGAGAGAGAGAGAGAGAGAGAGAGATAGATAGAGAGAGAGAGAGAGAGAGAAAGAGAAAGAGAGAGAGAGAGAGAGAGAGAGAGATAGAGAGAGAGAGAGAGAGAGAGAGAGAGAGAGAGGGTAACTAATAAAGGCATTAATGAAATTAAACATGCCTGATGGATAAGGGTTAAACATATTATGATAAAAGTTCTTGGATAAAACTCATCCAGTGAAGATTTGGGGTTCCAATATGACAATAATCCTACCAAGAAATGTTAATAAAAATCTAGATATCATATTTGCATTTTTTTTAATTTGATATTATACATTATACTCTTGATAATAATATGTATAGGGTCTGATTGACTTCTCAAGCCTTCTTTCCTCTTGGCTGTATAGAGTTTTTACCAAAACAAGCCAAATTACCACATGCTCAAAATAACTTTAAATGGGTGAACCCCACATTTTAAATTATCATGTGAGGTTATGCATCACACCAAACAACATGAATCATGTTTATGTCTCTTATATTCAACTACATGCAATCCAAAAAATATAGCTAAACCCTGGCCAATCCATTACTTCCTAGTTATTTTTTCTTTTTTGGCAAAAGAGAAATATTGGTCATGGAAGCTACACTCAAGTGGGGACACATTAGAAGGTATCACGAGGTTAATATCCTCTACCCATGTGGGGACACATTCACTCAAGTGGGACCTCCTCTTGGAAGCAACCACTGGTGCAAAAACTTTTACCCATCTTCAATCTGATTCGGATTTACCAATTTTGAGCCGATTAGGAGAGAATACTTATGCATAAGTGTTTGCTTGGTTTGTTGTAAATTTAGATGTACATACTTAAATTGTAAGTATATAACTTTTTGTTAGTTATAATTATTTCTTATTTGGATTTTTTTTTAATGAAAATTAGCTTTAAAATAGGCCAAATCGATAGGAATAGCCTTCAAAGTTATTTTTATACAATACCCACCTTATTAGTGGGTTTATCTTTCAATCAAGTACTTAGAGCAATTTCTCTTGAACCCGAACTATCCAAAATACCCCTACCCCACCTTCATCCTCCTTTCATCTCCCACCCCATTCACCTTTCCTCCACCGTCCTCTTTCTTTGTCCCATTTCCACTTACTTCCTCTTCCACCTATGCTCTTTCCACTATCTAGCCTCTTCTCTTCCTTTTCCGCATCCTCTCACTTTTCCTCCCTCCTCCATTCCAGTTTCACCTTCCCCCCTCCATTTATATCTATTTATCAATCATGAATATGGATAAAGATATATCTTAATATGTAAAATTGTACAT
Source organism: Asparagus racemosus (assembly GCA_037177215.1). NCBI lineage: Eukaryota > Viridiplantae > Streptophyta > Magnoliopsida > Asparagales > Asparagaceae > Asparagus > Asparagus racemosus. The sequence goes on along the minus strand of JBAKGM010000326.1, from coordinate 26,663,129 downwards.
AGATACAGATACACATGCGGATCCAAAATGGATATGAGAAAACTAGATAATATTGAAAAATTACAATTCATATTATACAAGAGAGTTCATTAATATGTTCGTTATATCTGAAAAATAAAGATTAGATCTTTTAATCATCAAAATTAAACTCAATTATATTAATTTAAGGATTAAAACTGTTACAACTATATGACCAACATATATTTGGATATTATAGTTAAGGATCTGGGTATCTCAATCATATCTGTACCCGTGATCATATCCTGTCATATAGATTTTAGTAATCATATCCCGCATCTTAACGGGTATCGATACAGATATATCCTTAGTTACAATTTTTTGGTGCACCCCTACTTCTCTTCCATCCACTCTCCTTCCTTTCTCTTTTGCCTCATCCTACGCTCCTTCCTCATTATTTCCTGTCTCAACTGTTTTTGCACAGAGGAGGATGAGAGCAGATGTCAAGTTGATGAGGAGGGAAAAGGGAGGATGTGGAGGTGGAATGGGGGTAGCTGAGTGAGTAATTAAGGAGGGAAAAGGGACAAGAGAGGAGGGTACTTTTAGTAGTTAGGTATAAAATCAAATTGAAAATGCTCTAAAGTGGTTGATTAAAAGCTAAACCCACTTATAAAGTAGTTTTTATATTTTTATATAAAATAAAGTTTTGAAGATCAATTTGGCCTATGTTAAAATCATGTTCCATTAAAAAAAATACTTTTTTTATTATAACTAAAACATGTAATTTTAACTACAACTGTACAATATCCTTTGGTTGTAGCAGACAAATTATACAAATTTAAACATAAGTCCTATTTGCTTTTTTTTTTTTTTTTTTTTTTTTTTGAGCTGCAAGTAGGATTTAGAAAATAACTTAAATTACAATTAGCCTCCAATATAAATTATAGTGCAAATTGCATGAAATCCTTCTCATCAATACGTTAGGTAGCACTTAACCTCGACTTATTTATTAGCATTTATTCTCCCTCAATTTATGAGAGTGCTAATAAATAGTAAAGGGATTTTAAGGGTTACTATAGGATAAATAATAGAAGATGTCTACAACTTATCCTAAATTATAAAATCAAATTTAAGCAAGAGAAATAGTCTAAACAGCCCTTAAGTTTTATTCCAATTTTTTAGAAAGCCCTCACTTTTCTATTTTTGATAAAAAGACTCATTCTATTTCTAATAAAGAGACCCATAAGTTTTATCCCTCGCTTTTAAGGAGCCCTCAATTTTCTTTTTTAACAATTACGCCCTCAAGTTTTACCTTTCTCTTCTGTGTTAGTTATAAGTACATATGGGCCTTTTAAAAGAGAGGATTAAACTTTGTGGCTTCATTATGATGATGATGATGACGACAACGACGATGATGATGTTAAGAAGTCTTGGAAAATATAGCTAAAACTTAGAGCTCTTTAATTAGACTATTTCTAAATTTGAACTAGGTTAAATTGCACTTAAATGCCTTATACTTTCACCAACCTTGTATTTCAGTGACCTCAGTTTTAAAACTCATGCAAATAAATGTCCCAATGTACGCAAATGTTGCAGATAGATACCCCAAATTAAAAAATATCCAAATGATATTAACTTCTCTATCTATCCAAGAATATCACATAATAGATGGTACTAAAGTGAAACTCTTAAAAACTTTTGAGTATTTAAGTGAAACCATTTATAAACTAAGGGTATTTATATGCAACAATGAGGAAACAAGAGGTCACCAAAATGTAATATTTAAAACTTTAAGATATTTATTTATAAAATTTATATAATTTAGGACATTTATCAGTTCGGTTTTAAAATAGTAGTTACTTAATTATAAGATTAATAAAACTATAGTGCATTTAAGTGCGATTAAGCCATTTGAACTGTATCTTATCAGTTCCATATTCAACCCCTTTACACCCCTGCAACCGACATTGTAAACGTGGGTCACTTTCAACATTTTCATCCCACTACATAATCTCCGTTAGCTGTGCTGATCTGGATGCGTCACAAAGTTGGAATTTCTTGCACTTCAGCCATTTTTGACCCACTTCTTCAACGAGCTTATCAATCGATTGACCTATGCAATTTGGTGAAAATACCATTGCCGTCCTTTCTTTATAAGATAGATAAAGGGTAAATTACACCAAACGCCATGAGGTCTTAACATTTTGCAATAAACCCCTATGAACTTTAAATCGCACTAAACCCCCAATAACGTTTACGGAAAATCCCCAATATCGTTTAGGTAAATTACAATAAATTCTGAATAGCTTTCAAAATATCTTTTTATGTTGTTTTCTAGTTCTATTTATGGGGGTTACCTGCAAATGCAGAAAAGTATTAGGAATTTTCTACAAAATAGAAAAATTAATGGGGTTTAGTGTGATTTTGAATGTTCATAGGGGTTTAGTGAAAAATGTTGAAAGTTCATGGTGGTTTACTATAGTTTACCTTAAATTAAACATAACTAAGTTTCCAATGAAAACAAAGTCCAAAATCATGCGTTAAATTACACATAGTTTCGGTATGAATAAATTTTGATGTAGAACGTATTGCGGATGGATTGCTAAAGTAGTTGGACCGATAGAAGTCAAAGCAGAGGCCCAGAAAGGAGTTTTGACTTGCCAAATAAAAATAGATCATATTTCTGAAAATGTTGGTCGGAATGAGAAAATTAATAAATTAACATGGCATAATTTTTTAGGATGGCATAATTTTTTAGGAACAAGTAAATAAAACCATGGAAGTTTGGTTTGCCACAGTGAGAATTGTGAAATTCCATTTGGATTGAGAGATATCAGATTTTTTGTAGTTTTTTGTTACTTTTCAATATAGGGAGTATTTTTAGGATAGTAGTAATATTTTCTATTTAGGATAGTAGTAATACTTTCTATTTATGGTGTAATTTCTGTCCTAGCAGGGCTCTACTTTGGCTTTCTATGACGGAGAGGATTGTAAACTCGATAAATATTACTTTGTTTTTCTATGACGGAGAGGATTGTTAATAATATAAAAAGAGGGCTCTACTTTGTTTTTCTGTGACGGAGAGAATTTTAAACTCGATACATATTACTTTTTGATGAACAATATTCCTCTTTTTATATTATTTCGTGAATACGAAATTGTCTCTTTGTGAAATCAAAGATTGTTCTATGTGAATTTATAGAATGCCAATTGATGAATTTTAAAATTTTGCTTCCAAGCTGCCTAAAATTCTCCGTGAAAAAAATTATAATGATGGTGTAAACAATTAAAAAAATAGTGATCAATAAATGTCTGACCTCAATCCACAAAATTTCCTTCCCCTTCAAATTAGGATTCAACCCCCACCAAACCACGTGCACCGAACTCTCAAAGACAAACCAGGAAACAAACAAACCCTCAACCTCGTCAACATCATAAACCCAATCTAATTAATTATTTCCCCCCCTCCTTTAATTTCAACGCGTAGAAAACGTTGATGTATTCCAAACACCATCCAAAACTCCTATTCCTGCAAGCAACCCCTTCCTCTTATAACAACAAAAGATCAAGAAACCCCCCACAATTTCAAGAACTCCAAACATGGCCGGGAAACTCCTCAAATACTTACCTAAACCGACGTCGTTCTCGATACCGAGTGGCGGTAGCGGCGGTGCAGCCAAGGTGGCGTTCTCCGGGCCGATCGTGTCGATCATCCCGAAAGAGGCGCGGAGGAAGAAGAAGGACGATGTGGAGGACCATGAGCCCACATCGCCCAAAGTTTCTTGTATTGGTCAGATCAAGCACAAGAATCACGGCGAGAAGAGTTGCAAGAAGACCAAGAAGCTGAAGGCGAAAGCAAAGTCGCAGTCTTTTAATGGGAGAGTGGAGGTGGAGGAGAAGAACAAGAAGCCGTCGGCGATACAAGGGATGTTTCGGAGGAAGGTGAGGCCGGGGCGGCCGCCGGCGCCCGAGACGGAGGCGGAGGACGTGGTGGTGGCTGCGCCGGAGGTGGGGAAAATGAGGAGGTATTCGAGTGGAAGGGCGGCGTTGGCGGATTTTGACTGGCGGACGGTGGCAGCGGCAGCAGAGGAGGAGGTGGAGGAGGTGATGGTGGCGCACTCGGCGCCGATGGTGATGGGAGGAGGGATGGCGGCCGCAACAATGGAGAAGAGGAAGGAGGTGAATCTGTGGAGGAGGAGAACGGTGGGGCCGCCGGAGAGGTTGGTCGTTGTTTGATTAGTGTATATTTGGATTTAATTAAGTTGGTAATCAAGTGGTCTTGGGATATTTTAGTGGATGAAAATTGTAAAGAAAAGTTTTGTTACTTTTTGTAATAGAATTGGACCTGGTTGGTAAATATTTTTTTTTGAACTACTCGGTTGGTAATATATTTGGTTTTTTGGTGTATAATATGTTTTATCCATTTGTTTGTCTTTTGAGTAAGATTAGAATATGATTATATTGTTTTATTGTAAAAAAATTGAAGATTAATATATCTAAAAAGGAAAACTACTTTCACCCCACTTGACCCAAAAATATTCTCTTCCTCAGAATAAAAACTACTGCTTCTACCCCTTACCCATGAAACTAAGACCTCATTTTCCTTTCCTAAAAAAAGCTATACATCCACCCTTCTTAATCTAGAAAATCATGCTTCAATTCCCTAGTTGCCTCACATTCTCCAAGAATTCTTCGACGATCAATATTTTCTTCCTCTTCATTTTTATTTTTCCATTCTCATCTCTCGTTAATTCATGAACTTATGAATACCTTGTTGGAACTGGGATGCAATCCCAGAAGGGGGTGGGTGAATAGAATTGCTATAATGATACAACCAAAAACAGAAAATATAGCGGAAATATAATAAACAAAAACCAAAAAGTAAACCAGCAAGGAACATACGAGATTTTTATAGAGGTTTAAATAAAAATCCTATGTCCACTCTTCCTTCTAGCGAAGGGCCTTACTCTCTATGATCAGAGTTCACCTGAATCACAACACAATTCAATAGGCTTCAAACATCACACCTTGAAATCTACCCGAAATCAATAATATAACCTAACTCTTCACAATGACCGGAAGAAACCTAGCTCTAGCTAGCCCAACCCTCAATTATCTCGGCTTGAGTATGCCGTCAAACTCACAAGTTTGAAATACAACCCCAAAAATTATTAAGCATAAATAAAACAATCTTATAGCCCTTTAGCAAACCATTCTTTAAACTGATGAAAATAAAGATCCGTGAAGAAGCCATGTAGCAATGTAAGCTTAGGGCACTCCTCGCTGAATCAAACTCTGATGAAAAGAGCACCGAGAAGAAGCTGAACAAGGCTCAGGAGATTTGATCAACTCTCTCTCAAACCCTAGAATAAAGATCTTTCCTTTTGTGTATTTGCCTCCTTGAACTTCGTTGTTAATTATGATCTCTAACTCTCCTTAAATAGACCTTGATAGCACATGAAAGAGATACCTACATCTAAGTGCAAATAAGGGATCAAATGGGTAGAAAAATGGCTGAGATTAAATCCTAAAAACTGTCAAATTTTATCATAATCATCGATGATGGATCATGACCATCGATGGTCCCTTAGTGATCATCGATGATTCATTTGTAGCCATCAATGGTGCTAATTCTGGTTCCTAGATTTCTTTGATTGTCTCATGTAACCATAGTTAGTTCCCTATAACCATCGATGAGTCACTGTAAACCATCGATGGTGCTAATTCCTACTTCTGTTTTTCTCTGATTGGCTCCTATAACCATCGATGAGATACTGATCATCGATGGTTGCCTCTTTGCCATCGATAGTTCGAAGGGTGAAATCATCGTTCATATTGATTTTTGCATCATTTTGAACCGCATCTTGCTCGTACCTGTTTATACTTGAAATAGATAATTTCATAAAATATATCAGTAGTAAATGAGAGTTTGTTATTATTCAAACAAAAGATATTACACAAACAACGTTCTAATAATCGCCCCCCCCCTTTAGATAATAACAAAACTAAAAATTTCAAATACACATAACACGTTTCATATAAAAGATATATGATATGCAAAGCTTCTCCTACAAATATACATATATGAAAGAACAAATGTGTGCAGGTTTCCAGAAACTCCCCTGAAACAAAGCATCGAGTGCTCAAAAAGTTTCAAATTCAAAAATTTAATCATGAAATCAATTTGAAAAACTTTTACAAAGCACGAACACTCATGAAATATTTCAAAATTTCACCTTTCTCCCCTTATTGTTATTAGCAAAGAAAAACACACAGAGGGTATGCAATATTTTTAAGAATTCATATAAAAATTATCTAAATGTGAAAGGAAGATAAATACATACTGATTCACAAAACATTTTGTAGAAAAAGTACAAGACATGCACATATAACTTTAAAGCACACGAATTACAATTTCATGTCATATTAAAATTCATTCACAAACTATGAAGATATCGATGAATAGTTTGTTAAAGCAAGAATAAAAGTAATTATATTAGTTTATAAAACAAATTCAGATATATCTTATCTAGTTTGAGTTTTTCTTTATTATTGTTACGCAACTTAAATTATCTCAACCTTTAGAAAGGATCCAAAATCTCGATCTATCACCTTAAGCATATAGAAATTTTTAAGAGGAAGAACGATAGTGTTTGGAAGACGATGTACACCATCTCTAAATATGGTAAATATTTAGCATAGGATGGCTACCCTTGAGATATTGCACAATTATATCCATGAGTGTGGGTGTTTGACCATCTTTTAATAAATACACTCAATTTTACTGTGGATTTATAGAATGTGCATATTTGATCATCTATTTCACAAATACACTCTTTTTGCTTGATATTTGGTAGCACATATGTACTTTATACATGTATAGAAATTTTAAAAAACTTTATGAACAACATATAAAAATATTTATTCTTATTTTCACAATAGTAAATATGATAAGCATAACACTAAGGTGTGAAAAGTAATATAAAATATATCGTGAATCATCGTGTTTATCAATCATATATGTAAAACTTTGTGTGTACATATAGCATATACAGATGCGTAAAAAATGTGAACCAATATGATAAACTCATGCCTATATACAAACATATAATCTTATCTGAATATATCTTGTAAAAGCATATACATAGACATGTTCAACATTTTTTTATTATTTTTATAAAAAAAAGAAAGAAAAAGAAAATTTTATTTTATTTTCAATATATAAAACTAATAAAAAATCTAGAAAAAATCAAACTAAATAAATCCAAAACAAATTTATGTACATACAACAAGTCATATCAACTTGCTAAATATTAAGAGATAATATGCCAAAATCTTTCTCAACATAGTGAAACAATTTTTAGACAAAGGCTTTATAAAAATATGAGCAAATTGATTGGATGTAGGGACAAACTCAATTTGAACATTCTCTTTGGCAATATGGTCTCTAACAAAGTGATGTAGAACATCTATGTGTTTA
>JBAKGM010000326.1:26624809-26651657 GCA_037177215.1 Asparagus racemosus | reverse complement strand
GTCGTCGACTGATAACCCTTATCGATAACGTCTCGTCTGTATATGGGCTGTCTTCAGTAATTTTTAAACAGCCTACAATCAGTTTGTTTGATTTTATGTTATATCCATGGTATCTCCTTGCGAATATCAAATTTCATTTGGAATTACCCGTTTACACGAGTTATGCGAAGAAATAATGTGTTTGGATTCATAATTTAGGATTTCATCTTCTTTGAGCTCCCAGATGTAGAGGGCACTCCGATTGAACACTTGGTCAATACCATCTAGATAGGTATCGAGTGTTATGATAGTATGTTTTCTATGAGCAGAGATTCTTAGGACTAGTGCATACTATTTCATGTATAGCAAACTAAGAAAAAATAATCTGATGGGTTTAATTTCGAGGAACTAAATCTTTAGAGATGTGCGGGGTCGTGATAGTGCTTGTGAGACCCGTTGGTCTGTATGGGAGGGTTTGGTCAGTACTAGAAACCGTCAGATCCCACATGACCTGCACATATCCTCAACGAAGATATTTTCAAATAAGCTGCTAATTATGAGAATCTTGATTGGAACGAGAAAGTTGTACGTGACATGGAATCTATCTAGTTGAGATTCTGATAAGTTGCTTTGCATGAGTCGTTCCAAATAATAACGACCAGTAGGTGTGCATGTTTGGTTGCTTAGTTTTAGTTTCGTTTTGGTTTCAATTTGTGTTGCTTTTACTATTATTTTTAGACATTTTTAGCATCTTGGACACATGCATATCTCCCCACTATTTGGTCTATCTTCCCTTATCTGTTATTTGTGTTAGATCTTCATGAGTGTATCCTTCAGGATATTATCCATCTACACCTGCTTTTGTTTCTTTTCTTGGTTGATGCTTGCCGTGGGTTGCTTGCTTGACGACCCCTGGATTTGTTTACAGATGTTTTTTTCTATTATTTTCTTGGTTGATGCTTGACGGTTTGTCAGTATAGAGTCCCACAATGCTATATAGTTTACAGATGTTTGCTGAGTTTCAGTCTAGTTGACCAGAAGTTGACTTTTGTCAATTTTGAACACCTCAGCTGCTTATTTACTGTTTTACCCTTATTTTGTAGCAGTTCAACCAGATGAAGCTTAAGTATGTGCATGAGGACCCTATTGACTTAGTTCTCATGCCCGTATCCTAGCTAGGACACAGGGCGTGACACCTTTCAAAATCCTTTTTTATGTTGTTTTTTGATTCTAATTTATAAGGAATATCTAGAAAATACGGAAACTCATTGTGAATTTTTTTAATTCTAAAAAGTTATTGAGGGCTTAGTGCGATTTGAAAGTTATTGCGAATTTATTGCAAATTACTGAATTTTTTGGGGATTTACTGTGAATTACCCTTATATAACAACATTTGTTTGGGTTATTTAAATATATAACCCTTAAATCATGGGCATTTGTAGAAATACCTCCAAATCTTAATATTTACAAAACTACCCCTCAAATCATCAACTTAGTGACAAAATACTCTAAAAATTAAAAAAAAAATCATAAACTTTGTGCTAAAAATTTGACTATTTTGTTGATAAATTTTGTATGGTGATTACAAATTAGCTTATTAAAGTTGATGTTTAATTGCTTTGAGTGTAATTTTTTTAAAATTGATGATTTGAGGGATAGTTTTGCAGATATACATGATCTAATGGGTATGGACGCAAATATTTATCCAGCAGTAGGGATAACGTCTAACTAAACTCGGTTTTTCACTAGACTTCTTCTCCTTCACTCTTCTCTTTCCTAGGAAACAAAGCGACTTTTAAACCTTCCTCAAATTCCTTCATAATAATTTAATAATACATATCTCCTTCGATGTTATCTACACCCCATGCTTTACCCCACATCTCTCTATTAATTAAGCAATAAATTAGACCACATATTGAACACATCTGTTTCATTAAACTTTTTTATACCCAGCTTAGTTCCAATCCTAGCGTGAATAAATATAGGATCAATCCCTAATCCCATGATGGCATGATCATTAATACGAATTCCAGAGCGAAGTAAATATAGGATCAATCCCTAATCCCGTGATGGCATGATCCCAGTCTTACGAGGAAGTAAATGGTACCGTAATGTACATAATAATAATTGATAATGCTGTCTTAAAAACTTAAAAAAGAAATGAAGGGGACATACAGACGAGTTAAGCTTATATGTTTGAGTCTCTTGTTTCATTCAGTCATCTAACTGAGAATATCACATATTGATCGATCAAACAGGCATAATGAAAAAGAAAGTTAAGAAAATTACAATCTATATAAAGGAAGAAAATGTGACGAGAGAAAAAGGAAAGAAAATCCACCGTCAGTAGAAAAAGGTTAAACTTCAAAGAGAATTCGTCAGACACCCAAGTTCAGGGTTTTAGTGAAATAATAAAAGTAATGGAGGTTATCTGCAACACGGCTGAAAGTTCAGGTGGTTTTTAGCTTGACGTCCTACTTGAGAGATGACGTAGCTCTCCATGTCAAGCAAAATCCATCACTCTCCACGTGACTCCCCCCTCTCACACACGTTACATCCCAACAACAACAATGTCCCCGCTAACGGCAAATTCAAGAAACCCCCCAAAATGATTCAAACAATTATTAAGAAACCCAGAAAGCTCCAAACTCACCTAACAAACCAAAGTTGCCAAATCCCAGATCCCTCTCCCTCTCCTCCTCCTCCTCCTCCTTCACCGCCCACCACCTGTTCGTCTAAATTTCCCACCCAAGAAAGAAAACCCTTAAAAATTCCAACTTTATTAATGTCCAACGACAAAGAAAACCTCGTCCTCCTCCATGGCGACCTCGACCTCCAGATCCACGAAGCTCGCCGCCTCCCCAACATGGACGTCATCTCGGACCACCTCCGCCGCTGCTTCGCGCCCTGCCAGCGCACCATCTCCTCCTCCGCCTCCAGCCGCCACCACCACCACCCCATCACCAGCGACCCCTACGTCACCGTCTCCATCGCCGACGCCACCGTCGCCCGCACTCGCGTCATCCCCAACTCCCAAAACCCTATCTGGAACGAGCACTTCAATGTCCCCTTGGCCCACGCAGCCTCCAGCCTCTTGTTCCGTGTTAAAGACAATGACCTCTTCGGCGCCGAGCTTATCGGCACTGCCGAGATCCCTCTCTCGCAGATTGCTGCCGGCCCAATTGATCGGTTTTGGGTCCCGGTGATCTCACCCAAGACCGGCAAACCGCCGAAATCCGACTGCGCTCTCCTTGTTTCGCTCCGTTTCACGCCGGTGCACGATAACCCCATGTACCGGCAGTTGAACGGAGGAGTGCCAAATTGCTACTTTGAGCAGAGGAATGGGGGGATGGTGAAGCTTTATCAAGATGCGCATGTTAGAGAGGGGGAGTTGCCGGAGATTGAGCTGGAGAAGGGGAGGGTTTTTGAGCATGGGACTTGCTGGGAGGATATTTGCCATGCAATTCTCGAGGCGCATCATTTGATTTACCTTGTTGGGTGGTCGATTTATGATAAGGTTAGGCTCGTGAGGGAGCCCACGAGGGCTTTGCCGGAGGCGGGAAAGATGACGTTGGGGGAGCTTTTGAAGTATAAGTCACAGGAGGGGGTTAGGGTTTGTATGCTTGTTTGGGATGATAAGACGTCTCATGATAAGATGTGTATCAAGACGGTGAGTTGAAGAAGTTATTGATTCTTGGTGAAATAAGGTTTTTCCCCCTTCAATCTAGCATTGGTTGCAGGTAAGGGTAGAGAAAGGGGAAAAATTGGCACTTATATAGATCAAATTTCATAGTCTATAGACTTCAATATAGGTTTTAATTAGAAATTTCTCAATAGGAAACCTTAAAAGATTGGTAAGATTCACTATGACACAATTACATCAATAACTGAAACCAAAATTTTGAGGTGTAGTGGCATCTTTTAAGACCATCGTTTCATAAAAGCATCACATGATGTCTATCACTACAGTGAGTAGAAGTTCTTGATTGATGAAATCACGGGTTTTTTGTCAATCTAATATAGACATGTCATTGTGAATCTTACCAGTCAAGGACGGTGCGTATAGAATTTCTTGATTCCCTGTAAAACTGGGGTATTTTTTGCTTCGTTTGAACATAGAATTGTGAGTTTTTTGTCTATGTGAATGAATTGCATGAAAGGATAGAGAAAGGGGGTTAGGGTTTGCATGTTGGTTTGGGATGATAAGACTTTGTGCGATAAGATGTGGTTCAGGACAGTGAGTAGAAGTTTTTGATTCTTGGTGAAATCAGGGTTTTCTTGATATATCTAGTATAGATTCCAGGAAAGGGTGGAGAAAGGGGACGGCTTGGCACTTACATAAATCAAATTCATAGTCCATAGGCTTCATCCTAGGTTTAAATTAGAAGATCATCAACAGGAAACCTTAAAAGATTTGTAAGATTGACGATGACACAATTGCATCAATAACTGATGCCAAATTGTTGAGGCATCGCAGCACCTTTTAGCACCAAGATTTCCTAAAAACATCACATTGTAGGAGTGTATCAGGACGGTAAGTGTAAGAGTTGCTTCATTCTTGGTGAGATTAGGGCTTTTTTTATCGAAATGAGAATTATGCATTTTAGTTAGATAAGATTTCATGGTCTATTGAGTTCAATTTTGGTTTCAATTAGTAGATCCTCGACAAAAAAACCTATGAAGGTAGTAATTCACCATGATACAATTGTATTAATATCTGTTACCAAAGTTTTGAGATATATTGGATCATTTAGCATGATGGTTTCATTATAAAGCCACACTAGCATCTGTGTTTGTTTAAATTTTTACTAGCAAGTTTTTCGCGAATCAACCACATGGACGATGAAAGAACTAATTATTCAGGACAAAGAGCATATTCTGTTGAGCAATGAAAGGGTTGTCATTTTACATCCAGTAGAACTTCGTCATGTAGTTTAGATGTGTAGACATGCAAAATAGTTTCGATCAAACTGCATTGTTTTTCATGGTCCATCACTTTTGAACAATAAAGTGCTGTCCATCATATGGAGCTGAGACAAAATTAAGTTAACCATTAAATAGGTGATGATTCTAGGTCATAGGCCTCAGGTATTCGGTGTATAAACCCCTTTCAATTTTAATCACTGCTTGCATGTATATCTGATTGATGTTATGACTTTAGGAACTGCAAAATGTTACGTTAGCCACATATTAATCATTTAAGGACCATTATGTAACACATTTGTCGTCCCTCTGGTAGCCAAGCTAGCAACTTATTCTAATACTTTGCTTTATACAAATTTATTATTCTTCACAATCATTGCATTCTTTCATTTTTGGTCAGTTCCATTTTACTAAATTGATCGTTATATTCAAATTAACTGTTTTTTCTTTTGTGTGCAGGAGGGTGTTATGGCAACTCATGATGAAGAAACCCGGAAATTTTTCAAGCATTCTTCAGTCATTTGTGTTCTGTCACCTCGTTATGCCAGTAATAAGCTCAGCATTTTCAAGCAGAGGGTTTGCACCATGAAATCCTTTACGTTTTCTAGGATATACCTTTTAAGTATCCAACTGCATTTTGTCCATCTTAGTTCAACACTCTCTTCTTGCTATGTCCTCCATTGATAAAATGAAAACGAGAATGAAATCCTGCATAATGGTCCCCACAGCTTGTTTCCTGTGCATACACCAACTTATTAGTCTGTGTACCATTTTATTTTGATCTGTACTTGGTGATCCATTATTTATTCTTACCATGTGTCCACTTCAAAATTCTCATGTTTGTCCTGCTCATCTGTCAAAATCCTTGTTTGTCCAACACACGCTTATCCTAATTATCTTTTCTGTGGTAGGAGGCTGTTTAACTTATAAATCCCTTGACCATTGGAACTTACTGATTTCCTTAGAGTACTATTTAAATATTCTGTATATAATTTTACATTTTCAGTATTATGGATTACTATATAGTCAATATTACTGGCTATGATTTTCTTAAGAATTTTGTTTAGTACGTGGGAAATGCCATTGTTTCTGTGTGGTAGAAAATAATTTGTCCTGCGTCATGTTTGTGGGCAAGAGAATTCTTTTTCCTTTTTTTGTTTTGTTTTGTTTTGGGGTCAATTAACTGATACATATTCTTTCTGTTTCCCTGTAACTTTGCTAATGAACAGTACATTCTTGCTTTTGATCCTTCAGGTTGTGGGAACCCTATTTACACACCATCAGAAATGTGTCCTGGTCGACACACAAGCTTATCGAAATAACAGAAAAGTTACAGCTTTTATTGGGGGCCTTGATCTTTGTGATGGACGTTATGATACACCAGAGCATAGACTTTTTTCTGATCTTGACACAGTGTTTGCAAATGATTTTCATAATCCTACGTTTGCTGTAAGTAAATTATCTTCTTTTTCATTATATTTGAAATAAATATTGATATTATATTTCATCTCTTAAACTGTTTCTTATTCTTTTCCCCATTTTACTATTCTGTTTTATAAGGTGTTGTTATTATATTTCATTTCTTAAAGTTGTTCTGAATTAAGAACATGTAGCAAGATAAGCTTAATGAAGTTACCTGCGTTCCTGAACTAGGTTAACAATCTCAGCAAATAATAGTTATGATATGCTAAACATGTTGATTTACTCTTTGCTGTCTGCCTTCTCCTAACTTATGATACAGGATAATGGGTATTAACATTAGGGATGTCCAAATGGGCCGGCCCGGACCCGGGGTGCCCGGGCCGTCCCGGGTCTGAGTCCGGGCCAAACCAGACTGAGCTCCGGGCCGGCCCGGATTTTTATTGTTATTATTATTTGTTTATTTGCCAAAAATTGATAAAAAATAGATTAATATTATTATATTTATATAAGTATATATTAGTATATACTTACATATTAGTATATAGCTATATTTTATATGTAAGTATATATAAGTATACATTAATGACAATATACACTTAAAAATATACATAAGTAAACATTAATGACCATATCATACTATAATTATATATAAAAAACATAAATAAATAAATATATATAATATATAGAATTAAAAACCGAGCCTGGCCGGTACCAGGTCAGGCCTCACCAACTTGGCCCGGACCCGGGCTCTGAGTCCGGCCGGCCCGGATTTTCTGGGCTTGATTAGGCACGGGCTGGGTTCGGGCCCAGCCGGGTCCAAGCCGGACACCAGGCTGGGTCCAGTCCGGGTCTCGGGCCCGTATGGACACCCCTAATTACCATTTTATGTGTGTTTTGAAAAATGAATAAAATCTGTTCAAGGTGATCTTATGTAATACATTAATTGGTGAAATTATTTCAAAGTCAAAACAATCATGAAACTTTCACCATTTCTGCTTAAACTACCATGAACTAGGTAAAATGCAGATAGTAACCATTAACATTTCTCTGAATTTTCACTAAAAGACCTCTGTTACTCTGCCTTTAGGGTGATCTCATCTGCTTTTTTTCATGTGCATTTTATGGAGGCAACTACCCCTAATATCTTTTAAATTTTCCTGTTATCTGCGCCATCTTTACCCCCTTCTTTACCCCTGTCCTTCTTTGGTTGCAATCCTTCTCTGGATGCAATGAACTGCCATTCCTGCCTTTAACTTAGCCTCAACTCCTAGTCCTTCATTGCCACCACTCTCCTCAAAGTCTATGCTAGTCTCCACCCTTGTCGGATGAGGCACTGTTCTTAGGCTATGTGCTGACTTCCTCATCCACTCTTTTCTGGAGCCCAAGTATTCTCTTTTCTCTTCTCTCTACTCGTAAAGTTCACCTCTTACTTGCCAGTGACACTCCCTTTACTACCACATATCAAGCATGGTGTTGCAATATCAGCAACATGATTTCTTTCCTCAATGCCTGCTAGAATTGGAACAACTTAAACCTCATAATGCAACCCGCAGATGAAATGATAAGAGTAAAATCACATCCTCATAATGTGTTGAGCTTGACATGATATGACAGTTGGAGGGCTTCAAATGTGGACATGCTTTTGATTGAGATGTGTTGAGCTGGTGTTAAAGAGATCTCTCAAGCATATTGGCTTCCTGCTCGAAAATTGGTGATAAGATTTGGTGAGCAAATTTATGGGTATTTGATTTAGTCGCACTGTAGTTGAACTATGGCCGAGATGGCCAACATTAATCTAGATAGCATGGAGTGTGTGGAAATCTAGGTTACCTAGACACTTCATCTTGGCTACCGTATCTATGTCCAACACTTTCCATATCAATTTCCATGTCTGACACTCTTGGACACTTCTTGAATATATGCATACTTTTGTCCAGATGTGTACTCATTATATAACACATGTTTTAATTTAAAAAACTCACGACACACTTCTTAGATGTATATTGTACATTTCACCTTAAATTTGTGCATCTCGTTAGACTCAAGACGGGTTTTAGCTCATGCCTAGATCATAAGTTATGATTTTAAAGGACCGTTTGGGCATCTAGTTAAAACGAGCTGTTTTTCAATTTATAATCTACTCAATAAAAGAAACACGAAAATGGTATAACAATTTTATTTCTCATAACATGTGAATGAAAAACAATATCGATCGCATATAGGTTATTAATTTTACTATGTATCTACATCGTCGTGTCCCCGTATCCTACCTTTTATAAATTTTTCATGTCCTGTATCCTCATCCATGTCCGTATCCACAACCACACCTGTGTCCGTATATGTGCAGCGTAGGCAGATAGACTAAGGATTGACGAAAGTAGATCAGGAAGAAGGATGGGAAAGAGGGAGAGAGTAGAGAGGGAGGGGAAGTGATGAAAGTAGATCAGGAGGGAGGATGAGAGAGGGAGGGGAGGGAGGGAGGTCTCTTAGTTCTCATAACATGTGAATGAAAAACAATATCGATCTCATATAGGTTATTAATTTTAATGTATATCTATATAGTTGTGACCGTGTACGGCTGTACCTACCTTTTATAAATTTGTCGTGTCCCATACCCACACCTGCACCTGTGTCAGTATACGTGCAGTATACGTGCACAGGTAGAAAGACTAAGGATTGATGAGAGTAGATCAGAAGGGAGGATGACAGTATACGTGCAGTATACGTGCACAAGTAGAAAGACTAAGGATTGATGAGAGTAGATCAGAAGGGAGGATGACAGAGAGGGAGGGAGGGAGGGAGTGGGGGTGATAAAAGTAGATCAGGAGGGAGGATGAGAGGGGGGAAGGGAGGGGGGAAGGGAGGGAGGGATTTTAGTTCTCATAACATGTGAATGAAAAACAATATCGATCTCGTGTAGGTTATTAATTTTAATATATATCTATATAGTCGTGCCCTCATATCCTACTTTTTATAAATTTGTCATGTCCTGTATCCGCATCCGTGTCTGTAACTGTGCAATGTAAATGCAAAGACTAAAGATTGATGAAAATTGATCGCATCCGTGTCTATATCCATGCAACGTAGGTGGGAAGACTAAGGATTGATGAAAGTATAACATGAAGGAGGATGAGAAAAAGAAAGATGGACGGAGGGAGGGGGGAGGGGAAGGGAGGGAGGGAGTTGGGAGCGGGGTAGGAGTGATGGAGGGGGGAGGGAGGGACAGAGGGAGGGTTTAGTAAAAAAGAAGATTGGGTTAAGAGAAGCAGTTGAGAATTATAGTTTCCTTTAATTCCAATGTGGTACCATTACAGGACTAGAAACTTTTAGTGTACTTCTCTCTATTTCACATAGTTCATGTTATTTTGGTGTGGAAATGGTGAAAATTCATAATAGTTTCATTAATTATAGGTGTTTTCATTATTATAGGTGTTATTGTGCTTACAAAAACGGTGGGATGTAGAAGTTCAAAAGACGGAACCACAAGCCTATGCCAATTTCCATATCAACTCATTATTACAGGTGTTATCATGCATACAAAAACAGTGGGAGGTAGAAGTTCAAAAGATGGAACCCCAAGGCTTCTAGTAGTAACAGGACCCTGTATACCACTTAGAGCAGCTTATGGTTTTTAAGTTTCCCTAGGTAAAATGGGGGAATTCACAGTTCCCAAAGACTAAGAACACAACTGATTTGTGCTCCCCTATAGGCAACTCTAATTTGCCTCTCTAGTTTCTTCACTTCAAATGAAAATGTTTTGAGCGGTAAAACACTAGTTTCATAACTTCATAGGAAACTTGGCTATAATAAAGAGAAATGAACTCCCTAAACAGCCAGAATAGGGACAAAGGAGGGGGGAAAACTTGTTGAAGAAAAGGAAAAAAAAAGGATGGGACTCCCAACCGGGTAAACAAAAAGTTATGTAATGGTCTTGGTAAAAGAAAAGAAAAATATCTTAAAACTGTGTGAAAACATGATTTGGAGTTAATGGTACTATCATTTTGCTGTTTATTGTACCATGTTTAATGAATTTAGTTAAAGTTGTAAGTGACCTCTTTGTTTCTAATGTCCAATTGTTAGACATTAGCCTTTATACGTCCTTCAGTTGTGGATCTTTCCTTTCTTATCAGCATTTTGATTCTTTCTTCTTTTGTTTGTGTAGACAGAAACTAAAGGTCCAAGACAACCCTGGCATGATTTACACTGCAAGATTGAAGGCCCTGCTGCATATGATATACTTACAAATTTTGAGCAGCGATGGCGGAAAGCAACCAAGTGGAGGGAGTTGGGTTGGCGGTTTAAAAAACCATCTCAATGGAATGACGATTCCCTACTAAAACTAGAGCGTATCTCATGGATAATTAGTCCTAAACCTGGTGTGCCTATTAATCACCCAAGCTTATGGGTGACTGAGGAAGGGGATCCAGAAAACTGGCATGTGCAGGTTATATAACATAGGACTTTTCACTATGTTCTTTTAGATTTTTACTTAAAATTTCTTTCATTTACATGGTTTTCTTAACCTTTTCAGGTTTTTCGTTCTATTGATTCTGGATCAGCAAAAGGTGAAGGATTTTCCAAAATGCTTTCCGATGCTGAGAAACATGCACGAATAGGGAAAGCAAGAAGACTTGCAAGACTGGTTGAAGAAGCCCACAAAAGGGTTCGTTAACATAGTTCATCATTGAAATTATTTTAGTCTATGTAGTTGATCATTTTTATTCTTGTGTGTGTGTGTGTTCTTTTTTGTTTTGTATTTGTTTTTGTTTTTGTTTTTTTTGTTTTGTTTGGTGACTGATTCACTCTCTTCTTTCTCCTTATGTTCTTGCTTAGCTTTGTTAGGTTGAGGGAGGAGGATGTGTGTGCTTTTTGGGGGGGGGGGGGGGGAGGGGGTGTGCTGGCGTCAATGCATCCTTCTATTTTGATTTTGATTGACTCACATTTTGATTTTGTTATCTGTGCTTTAATAACGCAGAACCTTGTCTGTCAAAAGAATTTGGTGGTTGACAAGAGCATCCATACAGCATATGTAAAGGCAATCAGATCCGCTCAGCACTTCATATATATTGAAAATCAGTATTTTCTTGGTTCTTCTTACAATTGGGCAGACTACAAGAATTCAGGTTTCAATTAGTGTTCCTTCTTATATTATAAAACTTCTATTTTGTACAGAAATATATAATAAATGAAATATTAACTTTGTAACTCTTTTTTTGCAATTACTTGAAAGATTAGGAGTTTTTGACTTTTATTATGATTATCCCTGAGGCAAAGTGCGTGAATGCTAGTTCTTGTTTATCATTAGAACTACATTTATCTAGTTGATGAATGCCCATGTAAATTAAGATACCATATGATGCAAATGATGTTATGAAATAAACAAAACGAGAAGCTTGGACATAGTTTTTGCGTACTGGAGGCATTGATTTACACAAATTAGCAAGGGAAAATAAACACCCTCAATTCTTGATGAATGTATAAATCATTTCATATATGTTGAAGCAAGTCATTTTCATGCAAAACATGTTTACAAGTGAAATCTAAATGGGTTCTTATACAATAAGAATCACCAATTTACATCGGATGATCATATGCTAGATTACTTTCATTTGAATCTAATCAATAATTTCAGCCGTGCAGACATGAAAACGGTAGTAAAATCATTAGAAATGGAGAAAACTAGGTCTACTAAGTTTGAAAGTATTTTGAATATAGTTTTTTGGGTTTCTAAACATTTTTTGTTTTGTAGTCAAGAAGCTAGACAGCGCAAATTAGTGTCACGGCCAGCATCTAAGTTAGGGGAGTACAAAATTAAATCTGTGTTGTGTTCATTTTCTTTTGGAATTGTGAACCCCTTGTTTTCCTTGAAGAAACTAAAAGCAGAAGCTTTTCTAAGTGGTATCTGGTGTTCCCCATTAGGGCCATTACTACTAGAACCCTGTGGATGCCAGGTTTCAGGTTTGCTCTCTCCAAATGCAGAAAAATGGGGGAAAACAATACTGGCCTAGTTTCTTGTAATTTCTATCTCTGCTTCCGCTTTCCAAAAAGAACCTTAAAACCTTAAATTGACTTTTGCCATCCAAGTAATAAGGCAAATTTTATAAAGCCTGCCCGTTGGGTTTTTTCTTTGGTAGCATGTCTCATATTAAACAAAAGAATGTGGATGTTTTTCCATTTTATCGAATTACACGTGTATTGTCCTGCTTCCCATGTGAATTATATGATGAAGAGATGATTTCTCTGCTTAAATTGCCCGTTACATTCTTCACTGATTGATTCTGGCTTCAACAGGTGCTGATAATTTGATTCCAATGGAATTAGCATTGAAAGTAGCCAGCAAAATCAAAGCCCAAGAGCGATTTGCAGTTTATGTTGTAATACCAATGTGGCCTGAGGGTGTGCCAACTACTAACTCTGTGCAAGAAATTCTTTTTTGGCAGGTAATTTCTTGCCTGTGTTTTACTTGATGACTAGGAACTTGTAAAGTTCAAATTGGTATTTGTATAATAAATATGTCATTTCTAATCTTATTGAACTGTTGTCGACTGGGTTATGTTTAAGAAAAACTAAAATCACATTTTTAAGAATTGAACGTTATTATCTAAAATAATATCATTTTCTTCTTGTTTTGGATTCTTCCATAAAGTAGGAGACTTTAGAGGTTCCACTTCCATCTATGTGGACATGTTGAAAGAGGAAAACCAATAAGGAGGGAACCCCACCTGCCAATTCCCCTTATGGGATTTATGCTTAACAATTTGTCAATAATTTTCTTGGCCAACAATTTGGCCCCATGGTCAAACGCGAATCATGAAATTTGGTAATATTCCTAGGGATCTGGAAAGAATCTTTGGGTAAATGATGAAGAGAAAACATTTTGAAGGTCTATAAGTGTCTAATTGTCTCTTTTTTTTTCTGGATACATGGATTCATGCAGATTGTGTTCTTGCTTATGTCTCCTAGGTGGAAAGATTTTAATTGGAAAACTTGTTTTTGCAAGTTCCCGAATTATGAAAACTTTTATATTGAGATTTGTTGGCAGCATTATGTTGATCTGTATTGCAACAATTCTCCTGAAGAAGTAAAAACTTACCAACATACTGACTTTTGCATGAACTTCTTTGCAGGCTCAGACAATACAGATGATGTATGATTTTATTGGAAAGACACTTGAATCTATGAATATGCGGGATGCTCATCCGCAAGATTACCTTAATTTCTACTGTCTTGGCAATCGCGAAGAATTGCCCAAAGATAATTCACAACCAACAGAGCAACCATCAGAAAGAAGTGCAGCGGTACTGTATTTGATAACAGAATCCTTTATATTATGTATTTCTAGCACATTATAATTGATGCTTCATTATAGTAGGTGAAACTGTAGAACAGGGGTAAAGCCTCTTGCAGTTGGGTGGGTGTTCTGGGATTGAAGTCCTGATTATTCTAATTGGTTAGCCTACGTAGTACTTTATGTCAAATGGAAAACAAAAGAAAGTTGAAGGTAGAAATAGGAAAAAAAAATCTAGGCATTAACTCTACTCATGCTTGTACATGTGAAACACCTTAGCATACCCTTATTTTTAGCAGTGATAGGGTGTGAGATGTTTCAATCTAATTTCCTTTTTAAAGACATGAGGATTTGGATATGTGAATGTGTCATTTCTTATTTGTTGCATTCACTTGTTCATTTTGTATTTGTGTGTAATTCAAGTACTTATGTAGACATCCTGTATAGAAGTCCTACTGAAGTGGGTCATCACCTGTCATTCATGCCTCAAGATCCGTGTTAGACTTTTTTTTGTATATTTTTCTAAAAACTTGCAGTCTATTATTTCCTATTCTCTAACCATCAGCAACACAAATTACGACACCAAATTCTCTGCCGGAGACATCCAGATATTATGTCTTTTCAGTTTAACATGTGCACTACATACCATTTGGATAATATTTTGTCTATATGTGCACATAAGCAATAAAAATTCAAAATTTAGAAATTTGCTTCAGGTTGTTTGCTCTTTGATTAAGGGTTGAACATGTAACTTTATGCTCTCTTTTCAAGCATTGCATAAGGTATATACCAAAGTTTGAAGTATTGGCCGATATTTTATAGTAAACATCCGTGTCATTTGAAATTTTAGGTATACTAATTCGAACTAGCCGGAACCAGCCAATATGACAACTCATACAGGCTTATGTTGTCTGCAAATGCAGGAGATTTTAGGTTTATAAGTTTTTTTTGATACTGTACACAAAGGAAAAAAAAAAGAAAAAAAAAGAAGGATATGAATGAAGAAGCTTGTGGTTAGCATGTTGTATTTCATGTATTGGTAACTCTGAACCGATCTACAGAGACCACCGAGACTCACAATGCTCTGTCAATATAGGAGAACCAAAACCATGAATTGGAATGAGATTTCATACCCTGATTAAAAGAACAAGGAGGAAGTTTCGGCGCATGCCATTGGATTTATCAAAGTTACGGATTTCCCTTACTTTCATCTGTCCATTCATCATCACCATCATGATCTAAAGCCTCTTCTATCAAAATATAAATTGAAGCTGAGAAAGTTCGAGTCATTTAATTCTAGAACTACCTGTGAACCTGAGTCGGCATGAAGCTCCTTGCCAAGGAAAGTATTGAAAAGAGAACCAGGTGGATATGTAGATTAATTCTTTTATCAAGTTCAAGTCTACCATGGAGCAACCCGCTAAATTTCCATTGACTAAAAAAACCCATAAAAGATTAAGATGATATAATTTGCTGAGAAAAATCACATTCATCTGTGAGTCACAGAATAAACCGCATAACCTGACTGAATTTGAAATTCACTGTGACAAATGACAGCTATTCCCTTGTAAACCAGAAGCAGCTGATGCTTCAGTAACTATACATTTGTTAGCCTGTGTATGGTGTCCAAGGCACGTAACTAATTCAGGACATGCCTTCTTGTGTTTCCTTTGGTTAGTGTAACAAATAAATTCTAAATACCATAATTTTAAGATGAGCAGATAATAGGCAGCACATACTACATAGTGTTGTCAATTTAATTTATGAGGTTACAACGAGTTTAGATGATTTTACCTGCATTGTTTTCATTCATTTATCTATCTCATTTTGAGTGTCACTGTAACTGCAGTGCATGATTATAGTCATAACCATTATCACATATCTGGAAATGATAAAAAAGAATCAGAATTCAGAAGGAGGTTAGCAGTTGGATAATAAATTAAACTTTGTCCTTCTTATCTACTAGATCAATAGTTCCTGCGTGTGTTTTATCAAGTGTATCTTGTGCAATGCGAAGCTTCTTTGAGTTTTTTACCTTCTATTTTGCCTGTTCCTTTCATACCTTCCTGCTTCCCTCCTGTTTATCCTGGAGACTATCTAGGTCTTAACTTGGCAGCCTAGCCTAAATAGACAAAGTTTCATCCTTTAAATATTATGTAGCTTAGAATTCTTTTAGTTATGCTCCATATCTATCAGTATCTACGTCACGAATTTTTACTTTATTTGTTGTAATGAATCGATTATATCAGTCTTATTTTGCCCTATAAATAACATTTTGATGATGAAGAAAATAGGTGCTTTTCCTTATTTACATTTTCAAAGTTCATTTTGATATTTTTTTCATTTTTATGGAAAAAATTATGAAGTTACAAACTGCAAAGATCTATTAGCTTTTATCTCTTAAATGTTCAGGAAGTGGTTGTGGATTCCTTCTTTATACATAGTATCAGCTATGACTGCTGGAATGTCAGTGACATTGTATAGAACTGCTTTCAGGCTTTGGCTCAAAAATTTCGGCGGTTCATGATCTATGTCCATGCTAAGGGTATGATAGTTGACGATGAGTATGTGATTTTGGGTTCTGCCAATATCAACCAAAGATCTTTAGCAGGTTCTAGAGATACCGAAATAGCGATGGGTGCATATCAACCCCATCAGACGTGGGATGAGAAGAAAACACATCCACGTGGACAGGTTGGTGGTCTTTATTTTCAAGTTAAACCTTTTTATGTTTGTATACCATCAGCAGTCATATTTTTGGGAGGATAATTACTTGAAAGTTACAAGTAATAAACTAGAATATTTGATGGTTAGGTTCTATTTTCATAGAATTTTGTAATATGGTATAATTTATTGGTTAACTATGTGATCTGCATGGGTTAAAAAAATTGATTCTTGTTAAAATAGTCCGACTTCTTGTTGGAAGCTGACAAGACCTCCATCAACGTGAAGTTAACAGCACTTTCTTTGTTTGTGAGCATGAAAAAAGGAAGATGCCTCTGAGGAGGAATAGTTAGAGTGGCTTTTGCGAGGCATTCGTCATATTGCACTTAAATTTGTAAGTGTGACCCCTGAGTTTCCAACCACTTTTGGAACAATTAGGTCTCACCCCAAAAAAGTTCCTTCGACCACAAGATTTTCTTTTTTTATTCATGATCAACTTTTTGAAGAAGCATAGTATGTACAATAATCTAGGCAAGTGTTGTAAACATGCGATAACGGATTATTAACAATAGATATTTTGATGCCTGCTGAGATTGTAACTAACTTCAGGGTTCATCTTATAGTGGTGCATTAACTATTTTATATTCCTTTTCCTCTCCTTGTGTTTTTGAGGCATTAATATATAAAAACTGAAACGTCCATGCATAGTGCTTGGTAGTTGTAGCACAGGACTCAACAAACATAAAGCCTTCATCCCCCCTTTTTTAGGTTGGCTATATGAATCCTATTCTTCCATTCGGGCTTGGCAGTTATATATAGGTGACAAATTGGAGGGATTTTTGTATACATAACCCTTAAATCATGTGTATTTACGAAACTACCCCCCAAATCTTATTATTTACAGAACTACCCCCATATCATCAACTTTGAAAAAAAAAACCTCCAAATCAACAAATCAACAAGTTTGATAGACTAATTTGCAGCTGCAAAATAAAAATATCAACAGAATAATCAAATTTTACTCACCATATCCAACAAAATTGATGATTTGTTGATTTGAGGGGTACCTTTTTTTATTTTACAAAGCCGATGATTCGGGGGTTAGTTTTTCACATACGCACGACTTAAGGGGATACATAAAAAGCATAAACTTAAAAGTTTGAATCCCAAAATCCAAATGCTACACAAACCCAAGGAGATTTGCGAGCTCATTAATATGTTCAGCCACACGCTTCTGACTGGATAGTTGAGGAATTGCATTTAACTTGTTCCTAGTGGTATAAAAAATTGTAAATATATCCAATGTTGGAGAGCTCATATTTTCCTTATTATGTTATTATAGGTATATGGATACAGAATGTCTCTATGGGCAGAGCATCTAGGCATGGTAGATGCACGCTTCAAGGAGCCTGACGGTCTGGAATGCGTGAGATTTGTGAACAAGATAGCAGATGAGAACTGGAAGAATTTCACAGCGGAGGAAGAGTTTAGATCTTTAACGGGTCATCTTCTCAAATATCCTATAAAAGTGGAAGCCAACGGCAAAATTGGACCCATTCCTGATCAAGAGAATTTCCCTGATGTTGGCGGTAAAATCCTTGGATCGCCTACTTCTCTTCCCGATACTCTTACTATGTAGATGTGTTCAAAATCTAATGAAAAAAAAATTAGAAACTAGTTAAAGTACAGTGCTGTAGAAAAATTTGTTGTATGTAATTTTCAGTCCTTGTTGTAACCTTGTCTGTACATTTCAGCTTTTGTGTAAACTGCTGGTGTTGAGGAGAATGGTCGAAGCTTTGTATGTTATGTTGTAGGGTACTGTATATGCAACTCTTGAACAAATAGTTTTCTTTCTTGGTATTTTTTGGGTGCTTGATTCTGATGATGAAGAGGATTTAATAGTTATAAAGTCAGTTTTGTTGTACCCGTCCTCGTGTAATGTATTATGAACATAGATCTTTATTTCAATTTATTTTATTTTTTCACTTTTTTTTGTTTGAATAATGTTGGGAGATTAAAATTTTTCAAAAACATGATTTAGCCAATAGCAACATCTTATCAGGGTGCAATCTGTGGAATCGAAAACTATATTTATCACAAGATACACATGCCACTGAATTCAGGTTTTACCTCCTTTCTGAAGACATTTTCTTTCTAATTAATCCTCCTTTTAGTCATGCTCCATTTTTGCTTTTCCCGTATTATTTTTATTTGGAGTTTGGAGTAGAGTAATAACAAAGAAGAAATTGAAGAGTTAAGATTAGAGTCATAATGAAAATTTCGATTTAGTACGGTCTAGAATAACAGAATTATAGTGAAGACTAAAATCGCAAAGATCCATACTTGCATTCTATTTTATAATTAATATTTACTTGATGATAACTAGATCTAGTTGGAATTAACTAGTGGAGTGTATGATTGCTGATGACAGAGATCAAAATATGATTTGATATCTTTTCTAAACCAATCATGTTACTAGTAATTTGGGATGATAAATAACCTCGTTGAAAACTCCCTAACTTTTTATGTGAATTCCATATCATCAGCGGACAACCCACTGGGAAGAATATTACATACTTGAAAATCACAGCTGTAAGCTCTAGAGTGAATTCTTTATCTTGGAAAGTAATACGTTCTATTTGTCTTCATATCTATAAATTATTGGGCATAATTATTCAAACTGCATGATGCACAAGTTGATTCTTGTTGTTCAAAATAGAAGAGGATATGCATTGGATCCTCATTGGATTCATAGGCTGCCTCGACTAGTTTTTTTCCTACATTTTTCAGCTCCTTGCTGTTCTGAAAGCTAAGTTGCAGACAACATATCTTTGTCAATTTCTACACCTTATCATGCCATCATCATCAGAATCATCTCCTCCTTCGTATAATTATTATCTCTCTACTACACCAACGATTCAATCAAGGTCTTATCTAGTTACATTCAAAAGCTCATCCAATATCTCTACACTTATAATAACCAAAACTCAAACTTCTCCCAACCCTCTCCGAATCACTAAAAACCAAATGTTTCCTGATGCAGAAACAGCTCACTGCGGTGAATGTGCATATCCAACCACAGTCTTCATATCCGGAGCCATATCAGTTTGCATCCTCATTTTCCTCCTCACCTTTTACAGGTTCCTTAAGAACCACTGTATTCGCCGAGATGTAAACATCTCACAGCACAACATTGCTAGAACTGAGACTGGGGGCATAGCTTCCGAGATTATAATCTCGCTTCCAGCAGTTCAGTTCAAAAATAATGAGCATCGAAACTCTGAGTGTTCTATTTGTTTGGGAGTCTTTGAAGAAGGAGAATGGATTAGAGTTTTGCCCAATTGTGCTCATGTGTTTCATGTATCTTGTGTTGATATTTGGCTGAGGTCGAGCTCTAGTTGCCCGTTGTGCAGAACCGATGTACTGAAAGATGATGGAAGTAGTAGCAGTCTTCGGGGTTCTGGTACTGCGATAAGAGCAATGGAGACGCTCCCCAGAGAAGAACCAACGCAGGGGACTGCTAGTAATCCCCCTGTTGTAGAGTTGTGGGTTGTCTCGTATAGATGAGAAATGAATTTCATTTGTTGAGCATACGTTTTTGTTCTTCCTTCTTGTATATATCTTTCGAATAATAAAACACACATATTAAAATGAAGAGTGTTGCCAAGAATAGACACTAACAGAAATTTGGTCACGAGTTTCCCGAATAATCAACATTTCATAGACAATCTCACATCCAAATAATTAAAGATGATCAGGCACATTCTATCAAGGATGCAAAGAACAAAAGTCAGCAGCCAGAACTCTGAACATTGTATCTGACTGTGAATTCCATCAGTCTAATAAGTGGAGATTGTCAAATAGCAAATTTAAGATGAATTCCATCAGTCTTAGCAATGGAGATTGTCAAATAGCAAATTTAAGATGAACATATAGTCACAAACTGAGACCTAATGTATTGCAAATTTAGGAGCCTCGAATAGCAGTAAAGCTATATTATATCTTCTGGTTTACTACAAGTTGCTCTGTTGAAACCCTAATATATAACTCCATAAGAAATTTTTTATTGTACAATTTGCAAATGCAGAGATCTGCTGACGATCAACAACATCACTAATTGGACAATAATCATAACTTCTCCTGACAAAGACTAATTTAGCTGAAAAAGTAGGAGGGTTCAGGTGTAAGATATCGACCTAAAAGAAAAGTGGGGAAAAACTAAATGTGCTATTGCTTTGATAATGGATTCAACTTGTTTTGACGTAGGATTGGGACAATGAATGATAAGCTCGTGAGGTTGATATTTCTTCACCCTTTAAGAAAAAAAAAGGTCCAACGCAATCCTATAGCAGAACCGTACACATATTTCGAGTATTACCATGAACATGTATATTCGCATGTATCACATATACTTAGTAAGACTGCAATTTAAGGACAGTATGAAATTGTGGAGAGAGACATAGAGGAAATAATAGGTACCAAGATAACAGGAAAGGGGCATAGCACCTGAGAAGATAATCCAGAATTATAGGCTTGAACAAGCTACAGACACTGTATGTTAGCATTTTCCAATTTGGTGGTTCGTGAATCTAAGATGTCTATCCTTAAATTCAATTTCATTATGTTGTTCAAACAATATCCTTCATATATTCACGTAACTTCTATGAATTGATGCAAAGAACAACATTGACATTAAAAAATGGAGATTTTCTTTACTGCTATTCACAGACAATTGTCGAAAAAAGCAGATCTGAGAAATACGGTTAGAATTGCTTACACATAAAAAAAATTTGTTAAACTGTAAAATATAAGCCTCATGGTGAAGTCTGCGTCTCCATAAGTTCCTGCAAAGATCATCAGGCTTGAGCAAAGAACCAGAGCGAATCTGAGCTCAAAACAATCTCTTCAAATGTTTATTGATGCTTTTTGTTTCTTGAAGACTGAAGGAAATAAACAGCTGCAGAATTGAAGGATAAAAGCTCATTAAGAGCCTGGCTTAAGAAATGCTAACAATTACTCCGCTACCAACCATCAGGTCAGTATTCATTAGAACAGGAATCATCAGCAGTGATTCAAACAGCAAATTTGCAGCCTCACATCAATCAGTGACCAAACAGACAGAACTTTGTTTCTTCTTCTATCCAGTGCATTCCATGCCGAACAACTTGTTGAGATGAACCAGATTCAATTAAATACAACAATTTTCAGACATTCTAGCATTGATATCAATGTGCAATTGATTCTCATCTGACTTCTAAACAACGTTTGCTTCATTATGTATCAGTCAATAAATCTTGTTAGAGCAAAGTCCGGCTCTCTTTGCCATAACAACAAGAACAAAGCCTTTATCACAAAATTATTGGGGTTGGCTACATGAAGATCCCATCCGTCAATATTAAGGGTCATCTACTCTGTTAACTATTATCATATTCTTCTTAACTGCTTCCAACCAAGTTCTTTTAAGTCAGCTTCCAATTCTCTTTACCCTATTAAATATAATCTTATCACTTTCCCTAATTGGTGCATTTAGTAGCCTCTCTCTTTGCCAATAACAACCCAAATATGTCACCAATCAAGTCATCCCAAGCTCCATCCTGTCCTCATTCACCTCTCTCTGCAAGAGACCCAAGACATCAAAAATATCATCAGTCATCGGATGAGACTCATCTTCAACCCCAAACGTATGCACTTTGATATCCACTTCCACCATACTACACCCGAGTGGTTTCCTAACCCCTCTATCTCTCATCGCCCTCCTCACTCTCGCCGCATCCTCCACTCTCCCAACATCTTCATATATGTTCGCCAAAATTGCATATCGCCCTGCATTCTCCGGATCAAGTACAAACAATCTCTTTGCTGCTTCCTCTGCAAGAACCACATCATTCCATATCCTACAGGCCCCGAGCAATGCACCCCAAACATCTCTCCCAGGCTCCACTTGCATCTCCTTAATGAACTCAAATGCCCGGTTCAGTTGTCCTGCTCGACCTAGCATATCCACAATACATGCATAATGAATTTGATTCTTCTCGATTTCGTATTTGGCCATCATTTCAAAGATCTCAAAACCTTTATCGACTAACCCAGCGTGGCTACAAGCAGAAAGCAAGCACACGAAGCAAATACCATCGGGCTCGATTCCCATATCCAACATCTGTGAAAACACCTCTAGTGCCTCTGAAGCATGACCATGGGTACCATAAGCATGTAACATAGAATTATAGAGTATGAGATTTCTTTCACTAGTTCGATCAAATAACATTCTTGCAGTTTCTAAACGGCCACAATTCGCATACATACCAATTAATCCATTGGCCAAACCAATGTCAAGCCCCAATCCTTTCTTTATTGCATATGAATGAGCCCATATCCCCTCACGGATCGCAGCCAATGCAGCTAAGGCAGGAAGAACAGCTACAAGAGTGACACGATCGGGCATTATAAAACCCTCCTTCAGCATTCTACGAAAAATATTGATCGCCTCATGAAAATTATCATTTTGGGCATAACCCGCAATCATTGAGTTCCAACTCACAAGATCCTTTCCAATAATTTCATCAAACAGTTTCCTTGAAACATCAGTTTCTCCGCTCTTCGCATAGAATGCCACAAGGGCATTGCCCACAAACACATTGGACACAAGCCCATTAATCAAAATATGCCCATGAATCCCCCGACCAATTCTTTCATCATTAACCGCACCACAAGCCTTAAGGACAAATGGGTAAGTGTAACAGTTTGACACAACAGAAGTCCGTCGCATTTCGTTATAAATACAAATTGCTTCAGATTGAGGGCCAGCATTGGCATAACCTCTGATCATGACATTCCACAAATGGGTATCTCTATCAGGAATTTTGTCGAACACCTTACGAGCAATTTTGATATCGCCGGTGTCAGAGTACATGGAGACGAGCTTGGAGATGAGGAATGGGTTTTGAGAGTGGCCGGAGGTGATAATTTGGGTGTGGATTTGGGGGAGGGATGATGGGTTTGGATTGGATTGGAGAATGCGAGTGAAGTAGTAGGAGCTTCTGTGATGGGTTTTTAAGTGGGATGAAGTTGAGAGGTATGTAACGTTAATGATAATGGAAATTGGAACAGGTGGGGAATGAGATTTGATGACAGAACGGATGATGGGAGTATAAATATGCATTTGGAGCTTGAGATGTTTCGAGCCCTTTTATGTGTTTCACTAGGATAGCTTAACAGTCATTAGGAGAGGGTAATATTTCAGTTTCTTCTCGGTTGACGTCTAGGGGCCGCTTGGCCTGTTAATTGCATGTCCAAGAATTTTGTTGCCTGTAAGAGCTCTTGAAACACCCATACGAAAAATTTGGTTGGCTTGTAATGGATGTTGAAGAGGATTTCAGTCAAGGTTATAAAATCCAACCAGTTTTTGTTTGGCCACACATACTTCTGCTGAGGATATCTGAGACTAAAATCAGTACATCGTTCACGTTCTTATTTTAAAGCATGTTTGAGAATTAGTCAAATTAGCTTATAAGGCCACTTTTATGGTTTACAAGAACATTCAAAAATTATCTATTCTCTATCTCTAACCTCTTTTTGGTCATTTTGACAACAAAGGTGGACTATAAGCCTACTCATTTGCCAAACACTCTACTATTGGAAATAAATTATAATCCATTAAATTTAGGGTTTTTACATCAAAATCACATTTGCTTTTATCCAAATTGATACTTACCACATTTAAAGTTTTTTTTATTTATGTAAATCACCTTTACTTGCTAACATATTTGTAATGTCACACCTAATCTAATTTTCGGCCCAAAAATATGGAAAATGACCATTTTACCCTCATCATTTTCTTTTTTTTTTCATCTCCTTCCTCAGAAACCCTAAACCTAACTCTAACCTTAGCCTCCTCATCCCCCTCTACTCCCTGGCTTGCCTCTCCCTCCTCCCCCAACTCCCCTCCCCCTTTCACTCGTCCTCCCTCTTCCTCCCCGACCTCCCGCTCTCCCATTCCTTTTCAAGTGGGAACTAGGATTAGGGTTAGGGTCTGGGGAAGGTGGCGACCATGGGTTAGGGTTAGGGTTTTGGGGAGGTGGTGGCCATGGGTTAGGGTTAGGGTTAGGGTTTGTAGAAGAGGATGATGGAGTAGGCTAGGGTTAGGGATAGGGGTTGGAAGGAAGAAGATGGGGGAAAAATGGGAATATCTGGTTTTTTTATGGGTGAACAGTAAAAAAAGATGTGACATTGCAAGCATGTTAGCAAGTAAATATGCTTTACATAATAAAAAAAACTTGAAAGGTGGTAAGTATCAATTTGGGTAAAAGTAAATGTGGTTTTGATGTAAAAACTCTTAAATTTACCAAACATTTTGAATTATATCCATTTGAATTATAAGCCATTTGTGGATTATAAGCTAGTGGATTATAATTCAAAGTTGCCAAGCAAGGCCTTAGCAATCTATCCAACGTGGCAACTTCCCTAGTATGAAAAATATTTGGGTGTGTTTGGCAACCCTTTAAGATTGGACGGGGACTGTATCTGGCCTAGTTTTGAGAGTTTTCGTGTTTGGCAAGAATTGAACCACAATTGGCTCATTTTTTTGTTATGCTAAAAAAAGGTCAGCAAACTAGTTTTAGTTTAAACCAGCCCTTACCTACTCCAAACTTAAACTAGTTTGGAATAGAACTGAGCCAGGACTGAACCATGCCCAGTTTGGGTGTGTTACCAAATACACGGTTAAACAAACAATGTATTTGAGACCCAAGATTTTAATTAAACTAGAGAGATTCATTTTCATTACCGGCTACTTGTGTTTTGTTGTAACTAATCAAGCTGTAGGAATCTGTTAAGATGCATATTCCTCTTATGAAGCTGTTGCAATCTGTGGTTATACAGGTTGCTCTTATCCGTCCATGTAGTTGCACGAGTCAAATAAAATTGTAACAAACACATTACTACACCCTGCAAGACATTGTATATATATTCACGTTATGATCATAGAAAAGCATGCTGTTTTGCATCAAATTATTTATGGTATCAGAGCATGCTCATGTGCCATTTCCATCTAGTTTGAGCTTGCTCATTATGATATTTGCTGTAGTTATTCTTCCACTTCTAATAATGGTGCTCGTTATTTTTTAGGTATGGTTAATGATTACTCTCGTTGCACTTGGACAATTTGATGTGTTTTAAATCAGAAACTGACACCATTTTCACTAATTTTTTCTCATGTTCGAACCCAATTTGAAAAAACCATTAAAAGGTTCTGAAGTGATAATGGGTCAGAATTTCTTTCACATTGCATGACTTCTTGTTTCAATGAACAAGGAGCCATTCATCAACTCAGTTGTGTTGGTACACCCCAACAAAATGTCATTGTCAAATGAAAGCACCATCACCTTCTTAATGTTGCTCGTGCGCTCCGTTTCCAAGTGCACCCTCCTATTCATTTTTGGGGTGACTGTATTCTCACTGGCACCTTTTTGATTAATCCGCTTCCCGCTCCAGTATTGAATGGACGTACTCCTTTT
This sequence comes from Asparagus racemosus, assembly GCA_037177215.1. Taxonomy (NCBI): domain Eukaryota; kingdom Viridiplantae; phylum Streptophyta; class Magnoliopsida; order Asparagales; family Asparagaceae; genus Asparagus; species Asparagus racemosus. The sequence continues at coordinate 26,625,869 of JBAKGM010000326.1, read as the reverse complement.
GAAGTCCTCATGAATAAACCACTTTTATTTACGGTATCCATGTCTTTGGGTGCCTCTACTTGGCAAGTTGTGGTCATAATTTACGCCATAACAAGTTTGGCCCACGAGCTTGCCATTTGTATTTTCGTGGTATCCAAATGGTGAAAATGGGTATCGTTGTCCTTTGCCATCCTATATGTGAACCATCCCCATCATTAACACTCAACTCAGATAATATCCAAGAAGATACGGGGTTCTCTTGTCCTTTGCCATCCTCTACTCCAGTTCACATAGAGCCTAAACCTACTCCAAATCAACCTAATCCAAAACCAATCATTCGTTGCCACTAGAAAGAGGAGTAAACTACCTCACCTACAGGACTGTAATTGTGGAGTCATACATTCAAGCAACACATCCACTTCTTACCCATTATCCAGTGTGCTATCCTACACCATTTTAGCACTACTCACAAAGCTTTTATTACCTCTATGTCTTCTAGGGTTGAACCTACATCATTTACTGTAGCTAATAGAAGGATGCTATGGGTGTAGAAATCAAAGCACAAGAAGCTAATAATACATGGACTGTGGTGACTTTACCCCCTGGCAAAAAGCCCATTGAACACAAACATGTTTACAAAACAAAATACCACTTAAATGGGACTATCCAGTGTTATAAGATACACTTAGCAGCTTAGAGTTTTACTTAGACCGAAGGTCTTGAGTCTTGACTATCATGAAACCTTTGCTCCCGCTGCCAAGCTTGTCAATGTATTGTGCCTTCTTGCAATTGCTTCTTTCCGTGGTTGGTTTTTTTCTCAACTTGGTTTGTCAATAATTTTTTTCATGGTCAAGGAATTTTATATGAAAAATCCCACGTGGATTTGTTGTAACAACCGTGATTTTTCGATACATATTTTCTTTAATATTAAAAATGATATTTTAAATATTTAGATATTATATTTAATCATATATATTTAATGATAGAGATTATTAATATTCAGATAATAATATTATTAGATTAATCGTTACAAAATTTATCATGATTATGTATATAATATTTGATTTGTATTATTATTAAT
>JBAKGM010000326.1:26587217-26602151 GCA_037177215.1 Asparagus racemosus | reverse complement strand
ACTTATAAGTGAAAATAAGTATGTTACCAAACATGCTATGAGGAAGTTGTGGTCTGGAATCTTTTCCTTGCCAATGATCTCATGCGAGATGGACTTTTTTTCCAAGCTATAGTTTAGGATCGTCAAGGGACTGTTTGGTTGAGTGGAAATGGAGCTACAAATGTAAATAATTCAACAATATTACAGTTTTCATGTTTGGTTTGCTTGTGCAATTAGAAAATGCAAGGTGTTATGACTCTAAAAAAACCACTAAGTGTTAATCCTCCTAAGAAGACTGATGCGTCCCGCTCCTCTTCTAAATAGACGAGCCTAGAGCCTGGACGGTAGACTACTCTCACAGCTGACTCGCATAGCTAAGTCAACATGTTCTTCTACTAACTCGACAACCATCAGTCACCTGCTCCCACGGCTGACTTGATTAGCTGACCACTCTTGCGGCCGACTCGACCAGCCGACAACTCATATAAACTGAGTGAAAAGATGGTGATTGTCGGTCCACACCCAGGCGAGTCAAAGAGGCGGTGATTATCTCGAACCCCCACTAGCCGACTGACCTAACGTTAAATGCACGGTTAGAACAGCATTACCCTAGCTCTCGTAGCCTTTATGACTCATCAGACCTCGTTAGCACTTTGCACCTTCCCGTCACCCTCACATTTAATGCTTGGATGACTCACCTCCCTTTGTAGCAGATACCTGTAAAGCAGATGACGACTCAACCACCTAGATGGACTCGACTGAAGTTATCGATTTGCTCCTTCAGATCCACTATAAAAGGAAGATGTTGTCTACTACTTAGGGTAGACAACTCCCTACCATAAAACTCTTAACAGTTAAATTTACTTATCCACTCAAGCTAAGAATACTAACTTCATTGTCAGAGGAACCACTGGAAAACCCAACTCTGCCATCTCACGAGTTATTCATGTGCAGGGATGAACAGTCTCTCTTTGAACTAGTCACCCGAAGGAGTTTAGGGACCTTAACACTCTCCTAATCCACAAACTAACCCATTTTGTTTGATAATTGTCATCAACCCAAGGGCATTTACAATTTGTAGAAAAAAGTTGTAACAAATGTAGTGGCAATGTGATTAGAGCAAAAGCATTAGGTTCTTAAAAGAAAATAAAAAATAAAAAATGACAACTTATTAAATAACAAGTTTTAAATTCAAATCTAGAGAAGATCATGTAGCTCTTACACCATTTGTTATCAAACAAACATTCAATTTGCAATGTAAATTCATTTTCTACAATAAATGATGTGAATAAAAATAAAATATTACAAGTACACAACCAAGTTACCTTTATGAAAATGTTGATCCTACGAAAAAAGAGTGTACTTGAGAAATCCTAAAGAGACTCTTGAGATGTGTAAGAAAAGAGAGAGTAAAGTGTGCTTTGGTTAAAGGGTTGTTGTAAATGAGAGGCTAAAACAAGAGGAGAGAATGAGAAGAAAAAAAGGAAGAAGAAACAAATGAAAAAAAATAAAAAAGAGAATAAAATCAAAAGAATAAGTAAATAAAGAGATGGAGAAAAACAAGTGATAAAAACAGGAATCTGGGATTGAATCCACTAGTTAAGTTCAATTTGGATTTAATAACTACTCCCTTTTAATTCTCATATTACTTAAAAAAGTATAAACTATTAAACAATTTAAGATAAGTATAGCCTATCAAATTCTTTTTCTACCAATTAGCTTTTTAGTTAATTATCCTAAATAAGATCATTTTAAGCACAAAAGAGAGCAATTTAAAAACCAAAGGAAAACTAAACTAGTTTCATCTAATCCTAAAAATCTAAAAGAGATTAGCTACTCATACTATAAATTAAAAGCAAGAAATTAAAATATAAACTATAAAGCATAAAAAATCTAAAGTACAAAGCAAGAAGAAAAAAGAGAAATACAAGTCTATACTACAAGGCATAAAATAAAAAAGTAAGAAAATGAAAATCTAAACTATAAAGCATAAAAATAAATCTATACTATAAAGCATGAAAATAAATCTACACTACAAAGCATGAAATAAAAATAAAAAATAAAATCCTAAAACATGCGATTCTAAAACAAAAACATAAAAGAGGAAAATAAAAACTTACGTTGCAAAGGGTTGGCTCCTTTTGGAGTAAATATTTATCTTCATTGGGTTAGCTCCTTGTGGAGTAAATCTTCATCTTCATTATTAAAAAAGAAGAAGAACAAAATTTTAAAAGGAAGAAATGTTTTTATTCATTTGAGCGCTTACTTGTTAAATTCTTTATTTTCTACAAATCCATAAAAATATGATATTAGTAAGAATATTTATTTAATAAAATAGATAATAATGGTATAAAAATGCAATAAAAGATAATGATCAATAAATTGTAATCAACAATTTAAAGTTGATTGCCTACAACAAATTTTGCACGATGCATTTACTACCACAATATTTGCTGTAGTTCATTTTTGCCACAAACCAAACAATCCCTAAGTTTGCAAGGAGTTTGCCTAGTGTGTTCAAAACTAATGCAGTGCGAAAGTAAGAAACATCAGAATACGCCAAGGGGCTGTAGATGGTTAAAATATACTCTCTCTTGGACCAATGCTCAGCCCAAATGTAAAGAAGTGAACGCGTATGGGCTAAACACTTCATATGGGCTCAAACACAAGCTCATGAAAAAGCTCATCTAAATTATAGTGGAGCTCACCTAAGTCTCTGTGAAGCTTGCCCAAGTTATATTGAAGCTTGCTATCAAGACCAAGTCAAAGCGAAGCATTCAAGCGAAATTCACCCACAATGAACTTCACCCCAATAATTCACATGGGCCACGTCATCCATACCCCAAGGGAAGTGGGCTACCCACGTTCTAGTGAAGTTTGTTAGAATGAACTTTGCCCCTAACTACTCAATGAGCTTCGCCTCTGACCGTTGTTGGCGAACCTTGTTATTGACAGTTTCAGGAACTACTTTTATGAAAACGATTCTCCCTATTATCTCTTAAGTTAATGGTCACTAAATTAAAATTTAATGATCACTAACTCTCTCTCTCTTAGCCTATAAGAGGAGGGGTGATTGTTCATTTTTGGGCATATTAGATTTTAACAATTTCGGCAGCCAATTTCACTCATCAAGAGAAGACTTCGGCATCTTCAAAAGGGCTTCTACAATCATAAATTAGTAGTAGACTTAATGTTTCAGTCAAACAGTCAATAGAATACAAGATCCATCCTCCATCAGCACACAAAAAAGAACCTAAATATATAAAAATTTTATTGTTTTGTTTGTAGTTTATTTTGAATTGTAATTTATGTGAATTGTAAAATCGGGGCATTATTTGAGTCCACAAAGAAGAATCTTTGAATTTATGAAGAGACAATCTCGAGTCCATGAAGTAATATAAAAGAGAATTTTATTGAAGAAAATTTATGCCTCTAAGGCTTACAATCCTCTACTTAAATAGAAAATAAACTAGACTCCTACTAGAACTGAAATTTACTAAAAATAGAAATAATAAAACTATCCTTAAAAAACTCTCTATCATTGAAGAAACAAATTGGTCAAATTTAAAATCAAACCATATTTATTTTCTAATTAAAATGGAATCCTAAAACATTACCTAAAATAGTCAAAAACTAATAACTGATATCTCTTAATCTGGAGAGAATTTCACAAAACAGGTGGTGACAAATCAAATAACAGTGGGTTTGATTGTCTCTGTCTCAAAAAAATTCATAATTTTCATATGTTATTTGTCCAAGTATGACGCATGGTTTGGGAGATACAACACATTCTTTATTGCAAGTCAATTTCCTCTGCTGGTTACCTGTTGCGTTTCTAACGATCCAATTTCTCCATGAATGGACCCGCAATGTGCTCTATATCAATAACCCTTGTAGCTGGGAGTATAAAATTTGAATCCTCTTTGCTATCAAAAAGTAAAAAGAGATTACTGTTATTCTCATCCCCGTTGATTTGTATAGTAGGTAGTCATGATTTCTTTTTGAGTTTAAATCAGTGCAATTCATGATGAAGGGTATACATAGTGCTAGATTTAAAATGAATCATAAGCACCCAGTAAAGAAATCAATAACTGTATAAAAGTAGTGCTCTATCCATTACTTTTTGGTAGTGAAGAAAATCTAAAAGGATATGATCCAGATACAAATATCTTTATTTTTATTTTTTATAGAATACCCATTAGGATGCTGATAAAAGTAAAATGTTCAAATTTTTGTAAAAATATTTGAGAATATGCATCTGTAATACATTAACAAAGAGGTGATTTTCCAATACCTACGCAACTACGTTAAAAGATCTAAGCAGTATAACTTGGACGAATTGAGATTCTAGGAGAAAAAATGCTAAATTCCCTAGGAAGTCGACCTTCAGTAGTGTAAGATCAGGATAACTATAAGCATGCAGTAGGGATAATGTACAACTAGATTATGCAAAACAAAAAATAAAAAATGCAAGCATGCTTTCTAGTAAACATAAATGATAAGTTTAGGGTTCCAGATTTGAATCTTTTCTGTAGGATTGCTACACCTTTCTTCATCAATGGCTGGAGGGCGACGACTCCGTGCAACTAGCAAGAATCCCCCACATATCACCTCGCAATTACTGTATAAACACGAATTCAAACCGAGAAAGAGATGACGGCTATTGTATGTATCTGCTTATTTTTTCTCTCTCCCATCATAAAAAACTCTATATCTATATCTAAGGGGTTCGAGATAGAATCCTACACTTACCAAGATTATGAGTATCTTATCTCTAAGATAAGATCTACTTATTTGGGTGTCTATCTCATAACCATAACTAACATATTCCCACTCACACAAATGAGTGGATGCCTCTGTTGCTCCTTGAGTCGTTGACTTCTTGAGTCAAAGTCTCCCTAGGAATCCCCCTTCCTTTTTAAATTCATATCCATACATTGTTAGTATGGCATAGACTATTGAGAACCTACAAGCGGGTAGCCTTGCAACCATAACCATTAGGACTGACACAATGATCTCCCTAAAAGAAAAATACACCACAAATAGTGCAAATGCGGTATCTCGTACCCTAGATCTAATCAACCATGTCTACTCAAGTACTTTTGATCCCTCAAAGAAGCTTACATGAACACTGCAATTTACCCTCGTTTCATTGCACCCTTAAATCTTGCCCTTGGCATAAATAAGAGTTGGCCAGGTGATGCAATTAGGGGATATGTCAATCGATCTTTCTCTAGCCCTGAATAGTTAAGCGTGTTAACCGCCTGCTTTCCTGACACTGCCCATATGTACAGTATTGTCTTATCACAGTAAGAAATAGCAGTCAAAGTAGAGGACACTCATAATAGCCTTTTTAGATAGCCCCGTGTCTCTAAGGGTACAGTGATTACTCTCCATTATTAGTGGTCATCGATAAGGGCTCACACAACGAGGGTTCAAGGATCCATCCTTGACCTCCTTATATTCGGTCCAAACATACGTCGTATGGCAATGTGTTATGGTATTACTTCTCTCTCTCCCTGAGAGCATGCATTATTAAATGAATACCCTATAGACTCGAGTTCCATCGCCCCATGATGAACTTGTTTGCCATATTGCTTTGCGATATACTTAGGATCTCTAGACAAGCCCACAACTCGTGCACCCCTAGTCTAGCTAATAGTAAACAAGTGAAGTGGACATGGAGTTTTTCATGTCGGTCGCTTTACCATATAAGTATACAACAATCTCATCCTTACCCAGTCAGGGCGACCAATAGGGTGCTCCCATTATTGTCATGCCCAGTAATATAATAGTGTTGTCACTACTCCAAGCTAAATGACATCTAACACTCGGTCTCAGCTTCGGCAATTGCCACAACTCCGAAGGAGATCTCTTGTGTGATAAAATCTCCTACTTGTTGATGTGACTTTCTAATGGTGCACCCGGTGCCTTTTATGTACCATGTACACATCATATACTCATATACTCCATGACATAATAATCAAGAAATAATAAGACATTAGCAATCCCAAATATGCATATATAAGAAAATCAAAACAAATATAATGTCTTATAGAGCCGTCATTCATAATATCTCAGGTGTATGAGGTTTCTCCTAACCTCCAACAGGATTATGAGGTTAAACTGTTTCTTAACCACCAACAGAATTATGAGGTTAAACTATTTCCTAACCTCTAACTAGTATACGAGGTTAACCTACTCCCTATGCTCCAATGAGTGTATGAGTGTAAACTACTTCTCCACGCTCTAACGCCTTAAGAGCTTAAATTGTGTAGACTTCAACATGTACACAAGTATAAACTACTCCTATGCGCCAACTACTCAAGAGCCTAAACTGTAGACACCATGAACCACCCTAGCCGGACGAGATGATGGAATACTCTAGCTACGTATGAGTATAAACTTAGTTGAACATTCGGCTACACTCCAGTAGATACGTCTATATTCAGCTATGCTCTAGCAACTACGCCAACTTTCGGCTAAACTCCCGCAGCTACGTTAAAATTTGGCTACACCGACATCTTGCTAAACTCCAGCAGCTATGCTAGCTCTGCTCCAAATATGGCTTAAAATGGCAGATTCAACTTCGCTCCAAACACAGAATTGGACGAACTCTTTTTCAGTCCTCAGTACGAGACGACACGTATATATGACTGAGTATTTAACACAAGATTAATCCACTACGACTGAAGCCATGTTCAATAGTAAACCTTTGGCAACCAAGTAGTCAAATGGAGTCAGGCCCACTCCATGCAAAACAACTGAAGCCACATTCAGCAATACACCTCTGGCTATTACCCAAAGTATTTTGATCTCTACAACAAGTCAAATGTAAGATCTTGAGAACCTTAGGGGGGGGCGGTCTTATAAATAGTCAAAATATATGGGCCTCTTTCACATATAGTTGATCTCTTGAGTCACGAGAGGCTTGGATTGATACCCATCACAAGTTTGATATTGAGCCCAAGAAGTGGATGCAAGAGAACCAAACATTGAATTAGACCAAAATGGCCCAAGCATAAGCCTATAGCGAAGCTCGCCCAAGCCATGGCAAAGCTTGCCCAAGTCATAATGAAGCTCGCTCTCAAGAGCAAGTCAAAGCGAAGCTTCAAACAATGTTTGTCCAAAACAAACTTCACCCAAATAGTCCATGTGGGCCACGCAACGAAGCTCATCCAAAACGAGCTTCGCCCAATAGCCCACATGGGCCGCGTCACCCACATTCTAAAGATAATGGGCTACCCACATTCTGGTGAAGTTTGGTCAATGAACTTCGCTCATGGCCATTATTAGCGAACCTCACGCATAGCCATTTTTAGAAGCTACTTTTAAGGAAATGGTTCACTCTAGTAACTCACCCATTTAAGGGGAGTTAATGACTACTAACTCACCCATTTAAGGGGAGTTAAGGCCCACTAACTCACCCATTTAATGCTCCCAAGCCTATCAATAAGCATGATCAACACAAAGGAAGAGGGGCGGAGGAAAGATCTTGGGCTAACATTGTCCTTAGCTAGGCATCTGATCTTTATAGATCATTCTCATCAGCTAATCATTTAGCTCGATCAACGATCCTTGTGATAAAGGATTCATTTTCTTCAGCTAGTCATCTAGCTCAATTAATAGTCCTTGTGAGAAAGAATCTGTTAGTATCTCTTTGAGATAAATAGTTATCTATTTACTCAGAGTTTGTCAATCAGTGAAAGATCCACCGCCTTAGTTGGACCGTTAATGGAGTACAAGATCGACGCTCCATTGGCACACAGAAATGAATGCGGCCAATAATATAAATTTTATTAGTTCATTAGTAGTATTGAAATTAATTGTAGTTCAATAGACTCGAAGCACGACACAAAGATCTCCCTAAAATAAAAACAAACGACAAATAGTAAGTATGAGGTATCTAGTACCCCAAATTTGATCAACCATGTGTGCTTAAGTACCTTCAATCCCTCAAAGAAGCAAACATAAACACCACGGTCTACCCTCGATTCATTACACTCTTAAATCTTGCCCTCTGCGTAAATAATAGTTGGGCAAGTGATGCAATCTAGAGAAATGTCAATCAATCTTCCTTTGGCCCTAAATAGTTGAGCATGTTAATCACCCACTTGTTTGACACTACCCTGTATGTGCGGCATTGTCTCACTATAGTAGGAAACATCAGCCAAAGTAGCAAGCACTCGTAATAGCCTTCCTAGATAGCTCAGTGTCTCTAAGGGTATAATGACTGCCTCCTTACTGGTGGTCATTGATTAGGGCTCACACAGCGAGAGAGTAGGGATCTATCCTTGACCTCCTTATATGTGGTCCAAGCACACGTCGTATGGTAATGTATTACTGTATTACTTATCCCTCCACGAGAGTATCATTATTAAATGAATTTCACATAGGCCTAAGTTCCATCACCGCATGATGAACTTTCTCGGTCATAGCGCCTCGGGATATGATTGGGATCTCCTGACAAGTCTGCACCTCGTGCGCCAAGGTAGACCCTTAGTCTGGCTGATAGTAAATAGGTAAAGTGGACGTGAGTTTTCCACTTTGATCACTTCAACATATAAGTATACAACAACCTCATCCTGACCTAGTCCGGGCAACTAATAGAGTGCACCCACTGTTGTCATACCCTGTAATACAACAATACTGTTATCGCTCCAAGCCAAATGACATCTAACACTCGGTCTCCGCTTCGATAAGTGCCACAAATCCAAAGGGGATCTCTTGTGTGATAAGAGCTCCTACCTGCTGATGTAACTTCCTAATGGTGCACCCAATGCTCTTTTGTGTACGCTATACCCATCATATATAAATATACTCCACGCCAAAAGTAACCAAGCAATAGTAAGACATTAGCAATCCCATAAATGCATATCTAGAAAAAGAATTAAAACAAACATAATATCTTATAAAGCCATCATCTGTAATATCCCAAGTGTTTAAGGTCTCAACTAAAATAAAAGTTTATCACTAAAGATGTAGCATTTAAGACTCAAGTGTGTTGCACTAGCTGTTTCTCAACTATTCCATTTATCAGTAGATCCATATTCATCTGACTCATAGAGATACACACGACACGATTGCTTCCTTGTCTTAGCTCTTAATAAAATGGCACCTGATCTATATTTTATTTGATTTTCTAAATTAATTTGGGTCTATCGAATAACCAACAATTGACATGCAATCAAAATAGAGAATCATACCATTCTCTATATGTCGAGCTACAAGTAGATTCTCTAAGAATCTACACAATGAGACTACCTCCTATTCCATCATGTATATCATTGTATATTCCACTTCTAGTGCAAATATGCTATATACTACTACTTCTAACTCCTCCATAAAATAGCCCTGGCATTCAATAAGAAAATATGACCAGAAGACGACTCTCGCTCATTAAGATCATCAGCCCAATCAACATCTGAATATACAGTAGATGAGTGTCAATTCTGCCAAAACACAATGCATAAATGTATTCTCAATTTAATCTAAGAATCCTCTTAGCTCATCCTAATAAGACATTAGGATTGGGCTAATGTCTTCTCATCAATCTTACTGCAAAGGGTGTGTCAGGTCTTGACTACAATCCTATAAAGGATAATCAACATTCACTTCTTCTCGCTTTAGTGTTGGGACATTGCTCTAAACTTAGAGTATGACTCTTAGCGATTGGAGTCCCAATGGTCTCCGTGTTGTGCTCAGCTAGCAATATACCATCAACATATAAAGTCAAGATCTCAAACTCTTATCAACTTGATGTAGGTAGACACAATTGTCCTCATCGATCATCATAAAACCATAACCCAGTATGTTCTAATATAATAAAAAATACTACATGCTAGATTATTATTTCAAGCAATAGTTAAAGCTGTTTAACTTGGGCACCCTGTACTCAAGTCCTGACTTTGAAACACACTAGTCGATCTACATAGATCTCCTATTCTTGTTCTCACAAAGAAAAGCTGTCTTGACATCCTTCTGGACTAGTTCAAGATCCATATGCGCTACAAGAGTCAATTTTCTACTATGGTCGATTCTCTCCCTGAGAGAACATATCCTCATCTTTCATCCAACAATGTCAAGTGTATACTCTCGCCATCAAACGTGCCCTACACCGCTTGATTGTCACATTCTGCTTTACCCTAAAAACACCTTTGCTCTTAATGGAATTGCATTCAGCTGGAAAATCCACCAAGTCCCTGACTTGATTCTTCCTCATGAACTCAAGCTACCATTTCATTGCTACTTTCCACTCTTTCGTTGCAGATCAAGAAATTGCATTCTCATATGGTTTGGGCCAAATAATAACATACAATGATGTCATGAATACTTCCCCTCAACATCAAAATATCATGCGGGTACTAGTCCATGGGACGATCAACGAGGCAATTAAGATTCCTTAGATGACTTCGAGTCATCTAAAGGTACCTCACTGTCACTGTTCCTATGTGGTAGAGGAATCATCCTCTTCCATTGTTGACTCTATGGCAGTCTCCTTGATCTCTTATAAACCCAAAATCCTAATATATTTCTTCTTTGTATGGGAAATCCTCTCTAAGGAACTCAATATCTTGCAACTCTCTTAGTCACAGTCCTATTGTAGTGCTCACATACGAACAAATCCCTAAAATTAGTGTACAGACATACACTTCTTTCTTCTAGGGCCTAACTTCTCGTGTCAATGAGAAGCAGTACGTGTGTGAGCAATGCACCCAAATGGATGTAGTGATCCAACATCGACCCTCAGCTGTCCATGACTCATAAGGTGTAGACTGCACTGAGTTAGTAGGTACACAATTTAGAACATATACCACTATCAATTGCCCATCTAAATAAAACCAAATGGATGGATATTCTGAACTACGTCTAGCAGAGTCGTACTCCTCACTTTCACAACACCATTTTGTTACAAAATATAGGCTATCATCAACTATTTGATTTTTCTCTTCTCTTAACACAGTTCCCTCAACTGATCAGATAGCTACTCTATTTCCTAACTAGTGCACAATGCTCTAATGCTTTTGCTTAATTGATTATCCACCTTGCTGATTCATCTCTTGAAACAAATCCAAGCTCTTCAACTAGGTGCAAAATCAAGTACACATTATCACAGATAGCGCAATAGCCTATTAGTGTGAGAAATAAGGTGCCCCACTTTGTACTTTCTAAAGATTAGTCTGCTAGCATAAGAGTGTGCTAATTGTAACAGATTTATTCTTGGTCTTACCAAAATATTTCCTAGTGATATTACCAACGAGACCATACTTGTAGGTGGACAGATACATCTTGGTACACATACTTAGGAGGTCTCCCCTGGCGAGCCTGCATGTACCCTCTAATGTGACCTAGTCCATAATATTATAAATTAGATCTAATCTTCATTCATGGTACAAGACAAAGTAGAAGATAACCCAGTTATCTTATAATCAGTCATATTCTAAAATCAACTAAGAGATTATCTTGACGTTTGATGTGGAATAGAGAATCCAAGAAGTAAATCTATATAAGTCACCCATATATGAGAAACTAACATGAATCTTACAAGCCTATCTTCTGAGATGATTCGTCAACTAAAGTGGGAGTATTACCAGATCTATTTATTTTCTATAGTCAGAGAAAACCTTTACGGATTGGTGCCCAACACCATTACATATTTTCCTTCTAAATCCTTCTACTTCCATTTAGAATCTTCTTTCGAACTCAGCGAACAAGTCTCAACCCTACAGATGTAGTCAATGAGTTCTGAGTTTTCTCGGTTATGTGCCCTCATGCGCAAAATGATAAGCTTGCCTGTAGTTAAAATAATCATCCTTATTATTATTTGTTGGTTTCTTCACCCTTTTAATTGATTTCTTTTATTTCAGAATACATTCTAAAAATCTCCCGACGTACCCACTGCAACTAGGCTCTTATCTTTGCACATTGCGTATTTATCTACTAAAGCTGAAGTAGACACGTTGCCTAGAACACACCCCAATATTTAGACTACTTCACTTTCATTTGCAAATACCTAGATGTCTTTGCATCTGCGATGTGAAATAAAAGTAATACATGTCTTTCCAAGAGTTATGTGAAGCCCTAATAACTGCCCGGATCTACCGCTCCTAGCATGTCGCAGTTCTAACTATTTCATGATCCCTAATCATAAAAGTTATCATTCAAAAGTGAATTTGATGTTCTATCTAGTAGATATATCATTTGAATCTAACGTAATAATAAGAACTCAGATCCTCATCGAAAAGACATATTCGAATCTTGCATTAAGAGCTTTAGGCGTTGAAAATTGCCTACAAGTTTCTGGACATGACTCGTGACAGCGGGTTGACGATTGGCGAGCTATCCAACGATGCAACAGCAAACCATTGATGATTGGCGAGCTATCCCACTATATTTTTTTAATATAAAAACACCCCATATTTGCTGCCATTGAAAAACCCTAAACATGATAAACCTTAAGATTCTAGATATGAGGACCAGCGGATCTTCCTTGTGGCGGAAATCTTCCTGGATTTGCAGGGGGCCATTGACGATGTAATCGCAATGTAAACACATAAGGCGAGTCGACGAAATACGTGAAGCGAGTCGGCGAGGCGTACAAGTTAGTGAAACGATGAATCGGTCTTGGAAAATCGACAAAACAAGTCCACTTGCACGGCTCAGTGGCCAAGCCACCTCTTGGTGCCTCGGCCCAAACCGAGCCACCATTTGGTGGCTCGGTAGCCGAGCCCCCAAGTGGTGGCTCAGCCGCCTAGTCACCAAATGGTGGCTAGGCACAGATCCAACCCAAAACCCGCTTTTCTAAAACCTATAAATATGAGGGGGGTCTCATTTTCTCAGATCTAGACTTTTGGCAAGAGGGAGAGGCTCTGTCAAAATCTACAGTGATCTACACTTTGATCCGAGATCTCGGTGAACCCGTCAGCATAAAGTGAAGAAGTTCGAGAGATCAAAGGACCAGATCTACATGTGATTCCTCTGGATCAAACTTGGTTTTGATCCCGAGAAGAGTGGTGATTTCGCTTGGTCAATTTCATTCACTTCAGGCGATTATTTCCTTCATGAAATAATCTCCTTGATCGTGTAGATCTTAGATCTAACACCCAGATCATATCATGCGGCAGTCCATGACTAAACCCTGACACCGGCAAAGATCCCACACAAGCAGGAGCCCGATAAACAGGATTCTTCATTTGTTTTAAGGAAAAGTTATAAGTTTTCTTTATTTTGATTTTCATTGTAATTGAGTCTTATAAAAAGATGAACATTTTTGAATTCATTTGTAAATGCATAAAGCTGTAATAAGCTCATCATCAATGAAGATCAAACTGACTTTTCTCGTGAACAAGCTGGCGACCACAGTGAGAGCCAATGATCTCGCTGATGAGATCGTCATGTCGCAACTGCGGATGGAGATCTCGATCGAAGATGAGGTTGAATACGAGTTCGGCCAACAAAAGTTCGAGGAGTATCTATCATCCTCGTCTAGATCGCCCCCCTCGCAGATCTAGGAAGATTCCCGCTGCAAGGAAGGTCCGTTGGTCTTCAGATTTGGAATCTCAAGGTGGGATCCCAACCCCACTGCTGCCAAAGTCACAGATCTGAACTCTTATGTGCAGGAGATGACCGCCGACGGTGTGCCGACTCTCTCAAAGAGAGCCCGCCAAAGGCAATGCTAACGCTCAGCGCACCAATTCAACAAGGCCCTAGAATCGGTTGAGGGGATCCGCTATGAGATGAATCTCAAGTTTAGAAGAGGACAAAGGCCTTAACAATAGGTGGTTGGCAGCTCCTTCAAGACGTCAACGAGTGAATGGGTTCATGTCAGACAGAACTGTTCAATGCCCGAGGAGCGCATCTGAAAGCGCTGCGCACTACTTGCGCATGCACAGGCTCTAGTTGAAGAGGCCCGAATATTGAAGAAGGAAGATCTGGCTAAGAAGCCACCAAAGATGCACTAAGTTTGGAGGCTGAAATCTGGAGTGACGATTCGGACAACTCCACCTCCGGCGATTACAACAATCAAGTCTCCCTCTAACTCTGTTCCTGCTTCGATTGATCCCGCAGGCTCACCTCAAAGCAAGAAGACGGTATTAGAGTGCTCGATCCGTTGCACGATGATCGAGGTAAAATTCTAGTTAAGGAGCATTTGGGCCCGTTGAAGAAGTCCCGGACAACTCACAGTATTGGGGTCGCAGCCACCTCCACCACAATAAGAAAATTCCTATAGCTACTCGCACCGGGCTGCGAGTTGAAGTTCAAGAGTTCGTCAAAACTTCACGCCCGCAAGGGCGAACATTGAGACGAGTAACTTTTAGAAGCTCTGATAACGCGGTTCATCCTCAGAAGGAAACATTTTCATCTGACAACGATGATGTTATACCTAAGAAGTCATGCTAACACACGATGGGTTGCTCCAGTATTCATGCCGACGAGTTGTACTCTCATGCTAGGGGTTTGAATAAATCTCGAAAAAGAAGTTCTCCCGAGTTGAACACACATTGTCTGTGCTTCAAGCTAATCAAGGCAGTCTTGTCAGAATGCAACTGTACCAAGACAGCTCCGGAGAAGGTGTCGGTCTTTGCTAGGCTTGACACTAAAATGCTAAAACCTAGGTCGAGGCGCCTCCATAGAAGAAGATCGGTATCATGAGGCGATGAATTGCCAAGAGTCACCATCAACATGACTAGCAAAGAGACGTCAACGTGGGCCATGCTCGGGGTATCTCAGCGATTGACTCAGTTGCAGTTCGGGACTATTAGACGACCTAACTACGACAAAGTGCAGAGGGGGTTACCCTCAGATGATGAAGTGTCAGACGCTGGCTCTACAATTGCTTCCGATAACACAGTTTCTAGTAAGGGACAACCCTGTGAGGCACTCATGATCAGTGCAGAACAGGTAGCTAAGATGCTTGAAGAGGCTATGGCCAAGCAAAAGAAGAATTTTAAGTTC
>JBAKGM010000326.1:26570846-26587117 GCA_037177215.1 Asparagus racemosus | reverse complement strand
GATAGAAATTTATTCAATTAATGAAGAGTCGAGTCTTTCAACAAAGAAATTACAGTTATTCAAACATCAAGTTTATGCAAAAGATTTGTTGTTCTAACTTGGACAACTCATCATTGTAAACTTGTTAGAGCTCCTTTTGCAGCTCAGACTTGAAAGACTCCTCATTGGCGTTTAGTGTCTCGCAGCTTCTTCCTCAACTTCAACTAGCTTTTATTCCGAGAGCTCCAGTTACTTTGATATGGTGTTTTGAGCTTCTTCTTCGTTGACCCTTATCAGCTCCAAGACACTTAAGTTCTCTTCCTCCATCTGAAGTTCCTGCCTAAGCTACGCTATCTTGGCCTCGCTTGATGCAATACAAGAATGAATGTTGTTCAGGGATGCTGATTTCTCGGTGAGTGCGGTCTTAATCTGATCTACCTGGTCCCGTTGTATTTGAACCTCGAGTCCGGTAAAACGTGAAGATCGCGCCATGCTTCTAGACGAGATTCCGCTCGATCAGCTATATACACAGAAGCACCTATTGCTTTTAACTCCTATAATTTCTGAGGCTTGAGTTCCAGATGATCAAGATCATCAGCAATTGCCTTGGCTAATTCTAGGTAACCAACATCCCTTATTAAAGCTGTTCTAGGGCTAAGGACTAGCTTGAACTGACGAAGAGAAAGCCCACTATGGAGAATCTTGTCGATCATCGTGTTCATGAAAGAAAAGAACGAGTGAACTTCCATACAGATAATAATTCAAGCTGGGTCGTCGTCTGACATCAACGTCCTCTCCAGATCATGGAGTTGAGATGTAAGCCCTGCAAAAAGAAAAAGGGGCATTTTAGAATCTTAAGTCAAAGGTCGGCGTAGACATTCATAGCTGGATAACCTGTACCTGCTTCCATCAGTATAGCTTCATGGTTTAGTGGGGCTATTGGGAGAGTAACCGTCGTTGATGCACCAACTGATGCAGTTGGTCTCGTAGCATGTTCATCAGGCACGACAGCCGCCACGGTAGCCAAGTCTCAAGGACCCTCAGAATGAGGAACTAAAAAATGAGCCTCAGTAGGAGTTCCTGCCAGCAACAGAAGGAATTCCTCATATTCATCAAATTATAGTTGTATTAGTCAAAAATGGCTAATCCTATAATTAACAAGAGAGAGAATTTGTACCTTTAGATGAACAAACCTCAGCATTTTCAGAAATTGTTGGCTTAGGTGATATATCACCAGGAAGACGATCAACTCGGGGAGAGCCGTATATCAAGTCATCCATGGGGGTGTCCACAAGCAGGCCATCATCATCAAAGTCCTGTATCGAAAAATTTGACATAAGAAAACATGAGTGAAAGGCCATCATCATCAAAGTCCTGTATCGAAAAATTTGACATAAGAAAACAGGAGTGAAAGAACAGAATCAAGAACCTGCGATCAGCTAAAATGGCTTACCTCCTATAGTGGAATTAGTCTCTCTAATCCTAGTGTCCACATCTGCTTCCAGCCCCGAACCGGACCAAACTAGTCCTGAACCTGACCCTGAACCAAACTTCAAACCAGAGCTAAACCAGGCGTCAAACTAGCCCCGATTCAGCCTACCGATTGATTCCTCCTCCCTCCCACTCATCTGGAGGGGCCCTGGATATTTATTCAGCGGGGTTATCACCCATTGAGGGTCATTTTTCATCCAGTTCGGTTTATTCGAGCCTCATAATTACTTCAATAGGGTATACGAGTCTAAACTATTTCTCATCTTTTGTTGAGAAGTTTCTAGAGAACATTTTTATAAAATATTCTTAAGGATAACTCGACAACCCCCGATGGAAAACTCTTAGAAGTATACGAGTATAATTAGGTCTCCCAGCTCCAACACCTTAAGAGCTTAAACCGTGTTGACACCGATCAATGCTTCGCAAATAGAGAATTCACTGACTAAAGGAGAAATCTCAAGAAGTTTGATGGTCAGTTCTACGATAACTCATCGACATGAGCTAAAGTAAAGCAAATTTTCAGTTACCAGCTTCAGTTCAAGATTTTGACAACGGTCAAACAATAAATGCAGCACCGTGACACTTTCAGTCATTTGACAAAGCACCGGATGATCTGAAAGAATTGAAGAAATCACGATTTAAAGCTGTTTTAAGGTCCTGTTATGTCGATTGAAGGTTTGGGCCTATCATATCTAAAGTATTTCAGGCTCTTCTATAAAAGAACGAGACAGAAACACTTTAGAGGGGGTATTTGTAGGCGTTAAAAATTGCCTATAAGTTCTCGGACATGACTCGTGATAGTGGGTTGATGATTAGCCAGCTATCCAACAATGCAACGGTGAACCATTGACGATTGGCGAGCTATCTCATGTGGATCTTCCTTGCGGTGAGAATCTTCCTGGATTTGCAGAGGGTCATTGACGACATTATAATTGTGACATAAACGCATAAAGCAAGTTGACGAAATGCGTGAAGCGAGTTGGTGAGGCGTACAAGTCAGCGAAACAACGAATCGGACTTAGAATATCAATGAAACAAGGCCACTTGGGCGGCTCGGTGGCCGAGCCACCTTTTAGGGGCTTGATGGCCAAGCCACCAAGTGGTGGCTAGGCACAGATTCGACTCAAAACTTGCTTTTTTGAAGCTTGGGGTCTCATTTTCTCAGATTTGGACTTTTGACAAGTGGGGGAGGCTCTGTCGAAATCTACATCGATCTACACTTAGATCCAAGATCTCGGCGAGCCCGTCAGCATAAAGCGAAGAAGTTTGAGAGATCCAAGGATCAGATCTACACGTGATTCCTCCAGATCAAACTTTGTTTTGATCCCGAGAAGAGTGGTGACTTTGCTTGGTCGATTTCCTTCACTTCAGGAAATTATTTCCTTCATGAAATAATCCTCTTGATCATGTAGATCTTAGATCTGACACCCAGATCATATCACGCAACGGTCCACGGATAAACCCCAGCACTAGCAAAGATCCCGCGTAAGTAGGAGCCCAATAAATAGAATTCTGCGTTTGTTTTAAGGAAAAGTTGTAATTTTTCTTTGTTTTGATTTTCATTGTAATCGAGTCTTATAAAAAGACAAACTTTTTTAATTTATTTGTAAATGCATAAAACTATAATGAGTTCATCATCAATGAAGATCAAACTAACTTTTCCCACAAATAAAAGCATCCACGAAACTCTTTCTTTTCAAATAATCCTCAAACTCCCCTATAAGATTGCTCGTCATTGCAGTCCATTCAATGAATCGCTTGAATGGTTTCTCAATTTTTAGACATTGTACCGATTGGTATTACATCTTTGAGTTCGAGTTGAATTCTGTTTCGACTGAGACTTTACCGCCTCAATACTCCCCAAACTCTCCTGCTCTTAGGAGAAAATGAATCTTTCAACACAAGTATCTACAACTCATTAGTCCTAGACTAAAGTTGGAATATTGTATTAGTACCGCTTTAGGAGAAGGTCTAAGACACTTAAATTACAAATACGTTATGATTATAGGTACTTTACATGGAGTATTGTTCTTCCCTGAAGAACATTCCATATCTTCAAGTATTTTAATCCAATCATAAAATTACATTCCAAAGAAAGAGAAGAATGTCTAAGGCCCCAACCACAATCTTTATGAATATAGTTATCAAATCCTTATAAAAGTTTTTGAAAATAGAATATAAGATTTCTTAGAGACGGACTAGATTGAGTAGTTAAATTATAGTGCCGTCTCTACCCGAAATATCAAACTTGAAATAATTTATTTATATTTTGATATGCATCTAAACATGTAGCATGACAAACATAAATAAAAATTTCACAAACTTTATTTAACTACCCTATTTTAATCTCGTCAATTTTATTAGGCTATTTCATTTCTTGTGACACTGGTATGCGTCCCGGGTGCTCCTACTAGAAAAGCTACCAATCACAAGTCTCCAAGACTAATTAAGATTTTATAAATCAATTTTAGTATTTAAAATAATTTTTCTAAACTTTTAAAGTTTAAAAAAAATTATTTTTCAGCAAAAATCCACAAACTCTTAATTATGAAATCTAGTGGGCCCACATCAGAAATTTCTAAATTTTTTGAAAAACCTTCTAAAAATCTTGAAAATAATAGAAATAAAATTTTTTAGAATTTAAAAAAATTTTAGAATTTTTATTATTTTATATATAATTTTTGAATTTATCTAAAGTAACAAATGAATTTCAGATTTCATAAAATTAATAATCAAATATTTTTAGAAATTCAAAAAATTAAACTTTCATAAAATAAAATTTATTAATATTTATCCAATAATTTCTAGAATTCTAGATTTTAATAAATTTTTTGAATTAAAAAATAAATTAAAAAATATATTCATAAGAAAAAAAGGAAATAAAAACCTTATTTATAAAATTGCTCCTAGAGTTTCAGAACGCATAGGGGCTATTTCCACCCCTGTTGGCGTAGCCAGGCGGTGGCCTTGCTGTCTCTTAAGCCCAGTCCGATGGTTGTTTGGTGGTAGCTCCGAGCGCCATCACCGTTGATGATCAATTTTTTTTTCTTTCAAGTAGCCATGGTCGCCAGCACCTCGCACCGGCCAAGGGGATAGAGAGAGGCCCACGGTGAGGTCTCCTCTGGCTGGCCTCGAGCCGCTTTCCAGCGCTCCAAGTGCTGGTCAGCGGTAAGGGGTTTGACAA
Organism: Asparagus racemosus; assembly: GCA_037177215.1. Classification (NCBI taxonomy): domain Eukaryota; kingdom Viridiplantae; phylum Streptophyta; class Magnoliopsida; order Asparagales; family Asparagaceae; genus Asparagus; species Asparagus racemosus. The sequence goes on along the minus strand of JBAKGM010000326.1, from coordinate 26,582,463 downwards.
AAAAAACTCCCCTTTTTAAATTAAAAAAAGATTAAAACTATTTTCTAGATTTTTTAATAAAAAACCAGATTTCATTTTTTTAATTAAATAAAATATGAAAATCCCCTTTTTTAATAAATCACTAATTTAAAAAAAAGGGAGTTATTTTGATAAATCCCTTATTTATCCAAACTTAATAAATTCTTGATTTATTAAAAAGTAGCACAATAATTTCATAAAAATTGAGTCTTTTCCATAGATCTAACACCACTAATGTCAAAGATTGGATTTCTAATAGCAAAAAAAATTAAATTAAATTTTCAATTAAAAATGAATTTTTAATAATAAAAATCACAACTTTTTTGTTCCAGTGACCAAATATCCATCAAGAAACTAACGAACGATCCTAGATATGGCTCTGATACCAATGTAAGATCCGGATAACTATACATATGCAATAGGGATAATCTACAATTAAGTTATGCACACTGGAAATTAAGAAACCCTAACATGCATCTAGGAACATAAATAACAAGTTTAGGTTTTACCAAACGAATTGTTTTTGTAGGATTGCCATGTTTTTCTTGATCAACGGCCGGAGGATGACCACACCATACAACTGGCAAGAAATCCCCACATATCACCCCACATCTACCACATAAAGTACGAACTTGATCGGAGAAAGAAATAACGGTTGTTGTGTGTCTCTGTATGTTTTCTCTATATATCTTATCATGAAAAACCCTATATCTATATATAAGGGTTTAGAGATAGAATACTATACTCATTAGGATTAAGAATATCTTATCTTTAAAATAAGATATTATCCAACTACTTATTAGATGTCTATCTCATAACCATAACCAACAAATATCTTAATCACATAAATTTAGCACAATAAATTGAGCAAATAAAATATATAACGAGACATCACCCTCATCAAATGAGAGAGATGTCAAATATGTTACGATGCATCCTAGCTTCTTCAAACACCTGAGTTAGATTTCTCGTCAGGGTTCTTTGAATCCTATCACATGCATTCAACACTGTCTTCATATATTTACTCATCTTGATAGTGACTAATTACGTTATTGAGGATCCAATTTGGATCTCAACCTCAGATCCGTAGCAAACCCATCATTTTCCATTGAGATACGGAAAGGATCAACGGGGACTAGTTCATAACACTTGCAAACTGATGACAAGGTGCCGTTCGGTTTGTTGCAAAATTAAATTGCAACAAATATTGCAGCACGTTGCATGTAACATTTATTGTAGGAAATCAATTTCAAACTCAATATTTGAATATCTGCATATATATTGTAGGAAGTGTATTTTCAAATGCGACTTTAGTGGTTGGTTGAAAAACAATTGGGCAAAACCTATAAAATTATGCCATACAAGGAAACTTTGTATACATGGTTTTTCTGTTTGGATTTAAAAAGACTCTTTTGATGATGTAGACTTATTTTGATTTGTTAATTCTCTTTTTTTAGCCTGCAGCTTTTCGTCCCATCAAATTAATCATAGCATTTGTTTTAAGTTTTTTTATTTACAAAATGCAAGTCTATTTATCTTTTCTAATTATAAAGTTGTAAACCAAATAATATATTTACAAATTCGATTGTTGTATTTACATTTGTAAATCCATTTCTATCCAGCCAACCAGCCCCTAAGTGTAAATTGGAATGTGAATTCTATTCTATGAATCAATTCTATAGAGGAGTGGTTTAAATCAACCTATTCGGAGCGATGAGATCTGTCCATCTATATTTTCACCTAGTGGGGTTTGTGATCTCATCTCTTCAATTAATGAATAGAGTAATAACTCTATTAGAACACCTCATAAAAAAATGTGTGATCTATATCATTTTCACGGATGATTAAAGAGCTAGTTATTTTGACTATCCTATGAATAGTGTAAATCACCCAACTTCCATAAAGATAATTTTGATACGACCCTTGCGGGAATCTAAGATCATCTCTGGCATAGAAGTAATTTTGGTGGGATTTGTATTAATATTATTGTGCAAATAAAATGGCGTGCAACTGTATTTTGTAATGACGATATTTTTGTTTCTACTTTCAAAACAATCTAGTGTAAATCAAACACAATCATCAGCATTAAAATGTCCAAAATGCCCCTGAACGAAATGCCTCGGCGGCTGTGCCCTCTTTAATTATAGTAAGGGGGCTTATTTGATAGTTTCAAACTTAAATGGGTTTATCTGATGAACGACCAAACTTAATGGGGGATTTTCTGATATTTAGCCTCCTCGCAATGTCCTCGACTTTAGCTCCAAATAAATGAAGAAAAAATTGGATTAATGTAGGAATCATGTAAACTAATCTGCAATATGGAATACGTAACCTAATTATTGATGTTGGGAACGGAAAGAACTGCGCATGATCATTGTACCTCCAAGCTTTTTATTTGCCTACTTGCAAACCTAATTATTAGTTCCCTTGCCGATATCAATAAATGATTGGCCTTAAGAAAGTGAGTTTTCTGCTAATTAATCACGACAGATTGGAGAGAAATTGATGGTCTTATTTTGAGCACACAAATTCAATTTCAAAATGAAAAATGACCCTAGATTTTGACATACCTTGGCACGTAGAATCTATCGATGGTTGTCGATATAGACAAACATCTAGTTAGTCTACAATGGCAAAAGATCTTATGATATTTGTAGTCATGTCACCACTGCATAGATATCAGTTTAAATTGAATCAATAAAAGAAAGGCTTTATGGTTCTTACGGACGAATTGAGCTAACAATTCAATAGGTCACAAAATGATCCTTGAGAGAGCAAATTGACCTAGATTATTTGTCCGCAGCCATGGCCCAAGAGGTTAAGAGCATGGTGAAATAGCAATGCTATAGAGCTGTTTGGTACATTATAATTATAATTGTAATAGCTATTGCGAACGCAAAATGTTACATGCAACATTTGTTGTAAGAAATAAATTTTGAAATTGTTATTAGAATACCTACATTTCTATTTGTAGCAGCATATCCATAAATTCAAATATAATATTTGATTGGTTACAAAAAGCTGTAAGTTTTTTCTTTTTCTTTTTCTTTTTTTTTTTTATTGAGAAAAATACATTTCCATTGAAATCAAATGTTGGTCAAATCCCCTCAAAGCTGTCGAAATAACTAACAAAAGTGGTCCCAAATGATAGCCACCGGCAACTCCTCGCCAGGACCCAATTAAGATGCCGTCACTCTAAGCACAAAATCTCCCTGCTTTCTTGCGTTTCTTCTAATTTTTTTTAATCTTAAAGTCATTTCAGTTTGATTTTTGGGTTAATTTCATAGACCCCTGAACTTTGAGGAGCTGTTGAACTAAACTCTGCTTAATAACTTTTTCACTAAACACCCTGAACTTTAGATGTTATTGTACATAGCTCCCAGTGAATTTTTTATGATACTGATTTTCACTTACAAAATTCTCATTTAATTCCTCAAGTTAGCGTTACGAACTCAAAAACATGTTTTAAAAAGCGAAAAGATAAGGTTGTGGTTAGAACCTCTTTAGTATCATCCGGTCGCATACATGGCCCCCTATAGTTTTATTTGTGCTAATATACCCCCACTATTGTATTTGCTGGAATGCGGATGAACCCCTCAGTTAAATTTTTGACTCTCTTAAGGGTAAAGAACTTAAACGATTGGGGTTTCTAATAGAACTATGCATAGTAGGGCCTATTCGCCTCTGTAAAACTAATTTTCGCCCATCTAAGAATGAATAAACACTTATTCAAGAGTTCTATTTGCACAATTAGAATTATTGGGCGTCCAGGATTATACACATGGCAAGTGCAAAGGAAGCAGCCTGACATGGTCTTCCCCGTCATTTTCCTTCCCGACACCTCCCCTCCCTTGTGGCTGTGGGTCAAACCTTTCTGCCCCCTCTGCTCCTTGATTGCAGATTTCCCTGAAAATGACATTTACCCATTATAAAAAAATATTTTAAAAAAAAATGAAAACAAAAACAAGATTCCATTGCAATCTTAACCCTAAAATAACCTCTAATAAATCCAAACACCACCCTCAATACTCTATTCCATTTCTTTAATCACAAGGAATAATTGTTCCTTCAACCTACACTCCTCCTTCCTCTATATATATATATATACACACACAAAGCGATAGATCACCAACTCTCCCCCCTTCTTTCCTCTCTCTAAAAAACTAAAGAGAAAAAAGACTCAACATTACTTCATTATGGAGCTCGATGAGCATGGATTCTTGGATGAGCTCCTTGCTCTGAGGAGAGGAGAAGCATGGGACTCCACATTCCCCTTCTTCTCTCCTGAGGCCTACGAGCCGTTGGCCCTTTTCGGGCCGGAGCCCGGCTTCGATTGCCTCGGCGAGGTTTGCTGGCCCACGGCCCACTCGTCGCCGGCCCAGTCGTCTGGGCTCGACGAGAAGGAGAGTGGGATTTTTGTGCAGAAGGCTGAGCCTGTTGTGTTCCAGACGGAAGCGGCGGCGGCGCAGGTCAGCGTGGGGGTTGGCGAGAGGAAGAATAAGAAGAAGGCTGGAGATGTTCCGTCGAAGAACTTGATGGCGGAGAGGAGGAGGAGGAAGAGGCTGAACGATCGGCTGGCGATGTTGAGATCCGTTGTTCCTAAGATCAGCAAGGTGGTGACTGTTTGGCAAATTAATTACTTATTGCTAATTTCTTTTTTGGTTAATTGTAAGGGTAATACCTTCATTTGCATTTACTGCCATGTTTATTTTAAAAAAGCGGTGTGCGTGTGCCCCGCGAGGTCTAAGCGGTATTTTGAGTGGCGTCTAGGACTCGGTGGTGCCTAGGGAAGCGTAGGCTACTTATGTCACGAGTTAGGCTGATTCGATTCTCCTCTACTCACCCAGCCTGCCCCTATTTAACTGGTTTATTCGTAGTTATCACTTTTAAATTCATAAGTCATGAGAGAGATGATGTTGTTTGCAACTTGTGGGTGATAAGCATTAGGGTACGATTTGAGAAATGATCTGTCTTATTCATACATTGGTATTTAACATCTTTGAATTCGTGGGGAAGAAAGTGGTTGTGTGCAATATTCTTCTTCTATGTCTTTCATAGGGACGGGGGTTGACGTTTGATGTATGGACTTTGGGGTGTTGTGTGCAATTAAAACTTGTTGTTTTTCTGAGGGAATGCAATTTGCATTTGTTATTTTACGTTTTGTTTTAGAGTTTTTGGTGAATGGACTAATATGGATGCTGGTGTTGGTTTTTGTAGATGGACAGGACTTCGATACTTGGAGATACTATTGACTACATGAGGGAGCTCTTGGAAAGGATCAAGAAGCTACAAGATGAGATTGAAGTTGGCTCAGATAAATCTCACAATCTATTGGGCATCTTCAAAGATTTGAGTCCTAATGAGGTTTTGGTCAGAAACTCACCAAAGGTATGAGAATGTCAAAAATAAATGTTACCTCAATATACTTTAACATTACTTCAAAAATTCATTGTTTGATGAAGATATATATATATATATATGAACGGACTTGTCCAGTTTGAAGTGGAGAGGAGAGATGCAGATACGAGAATAGAGATTTGCTGTTCACCGAAGCCGGGGTTGCTGTTATCGACGATTAGTACTCTTGATGCTGTTGGGATGGAGATTCAACAGTGTGTTGTTAGCTGCTTCAATGATTTTGGAATGCAAGCTTCCTGCTCTGAGGTAAAGGAAGTGAATTTAATCAGTTTATTTCTTTTAGTTTTCTGGGTCTGTTTCAATTTTTCTTTTTTTTTAAATTTGTTTGTGTTTATAGGATTTGGAGCAGAGGGCAGTGATGGGTTCTGAAGAGATAAAGCAAGCACTCTTTAGGAATGCAGGCTATGGAGGGAGATGCTTGTGAAGAGAATCTTTGAATTGGGAATGGATTAATGTACTGTTAAGAGGGAAAAACATAACTTTTAGAGTGAATAATAACTTTGTTTGATTGAATTGTTGCAGCTACTTAGCCCCAAAACCCTTCTCTTCTTCTTCATCGTCGGTGTAATATTTGGTTGGTTTTAGCTTTTAAAGGTGAGCATCAATCTAAATGTGAGGATGTTTTTCTACTTCACATGCTGTCGGTGATATTTGCTGATATGTTCATTAATTAATGGATCATGTGAATGTGATTATGAGTGAAATTATTCTCTTCTAACAGTGATAACTCACTTGTTCTTTTGTCTCCTGATGATTGGCTTGAAGAAGTTTGCTAATCTGCAGTATCTTTTGTCACAATCGAGGGTTTTACAACTGATCGTAGTTTGTTAATGTAATTTTAGACCGTAGTTTCGATAAGTTTCTGGTTTGTGTTATCGGCCTTGCATTCATTTATTGTTTGATCTCCCAAAGACATTAGATAAGATTTTGACATTTGGAGAACAATTAAATGAAAATCTGGTTGAATGAATAAGGGCTAATGCTTTTGGGTCGAAGTTGATTAATCTAGTCAATAACCGTTCATGGATCTTTGTAACATAACAAACATAACAAATTGGTATCGAAGTCCATGGTTCGATAGACCTTTGCACTCTTCATATTCTTTCTGACTTTGCTATCGTGGTTAATGTTCATGATGAGGTGCACATGGAGTTGCATTCGGCTCTGGTGTTTTAACTTGGTCAACCATGAATTAGGATTCACTTGGATTCACAATTTGCTGTTGCTCGTCTGTATTGGGCTTGAGTTGGATTCAACTGCATCCAAGTCAATATGGAGATTTTTGAGAGGTATCTCTGATCAATTGAGTTTATTGTACGAGTTTGATCTAGTGAATTTAGTTCAAAAAAGACCCCTTCTTTTAGCAAGGGAAACTGAAATAGAGTTTGGAAGAGTAGACTAAAAGAATCGAATTAGTTTTTTTTTTTTTTTCATTTTTCTTTTCTTTTTCTTTTCCCCTCTTTTCCCAGACAACATTTGCAAAGTTGGCTTAAAAACATGTAGGTCCAATGCAGTACAAAGCTACGATGAACTTTAGCAATGGGCTTTTGGTCTTCGGCTCAGAAATGGCAGACATGCTGTATGATTTAATTAACTACAGTTTGTTGATCTACTTGATTGCCATCTGCTTCTGTTCAACTTGCAATAATGCTCAAGACATAAATAATATCATGATCATATGTCATATATCACATCTATATAGTACTATGCTTGAACCAAATGCCTCCCTTGTGATACTGTAATGAGTGTATACTGTTTGTTTTCAGAAAGGAGATTCTTGTAGCTGGATTTGGATTTTGCTTACTGTTTAAGTCCTTTTGCATGTTTCTGATAGTAGTTTTTTTCCTTCCAAAAAATACATAAGTAGTGTTTAATGAATTGTGGGCATGTTTTGCTCTGCAAATAAAAGAAGGAAGCTTCACGTTGCTTGATTTTCAAGAGTGCTTCTGATTTTAAGCAATGCAATTATATTTGTTGGAGTTAATTGCTCAAACCTCTGGTAGTGTCGATGTTTTGAACTTACTGCCCTGTAGTTTCATTTTTGCAAATAGACCTCTCGGGTTAAATTTTCTTTACTCTTTTACCCTTCGTACGAAATATATTACCCACGTGTGCAATCAGCTGAGTCTACAAATAGTCAAAAAATTAATGCATGAGGACTATGTGCAATATTAATGAAACTACATGGATAGTAAATCAAAACAACCATACTACAGGGTTTCTATCTGCAATTAAACCCATTTTGTTATATTCTTGGTGTGTTGTAGCTTTGATTCTGATTGTACTGTTGGCTAGCTAGTATAATTTTTTCTGGAAAGAAAATTATCAAGGGTTGTCCAACTCCTCATTCTTCAAATCATTGAGGAATCTAGAATTGCTTGATGGTTTCTAGATCTCTACATTTATAAATTAAGAGATCTAGGTTATCATCATGATAAATTAATCAGCACTAGTAAATGAAGATGTTATGACATTATATCTCTCTTTTACATTATCATGAAACCATGTGATGGATAAGATTTCGAACTTTATGAGATTGAACATGCTTAATCAGGCAAGATTAAAGATTAGTGTACCCACCGTCTTTTCTTTTTTTTTTTTTTTTAAAATTCAAGATTATTCATTTATTATACATTAGGTTTTATACATTTATTATTCATGTGTGTCCTGGAACATTAGGTTTTATACAATGAGAGATCATTAGCCCTTTTGTAGATCAATGTTCCCATATGCTAATCAATTTCTGGTGATGCATTGATATGATCGATCATCGATAGAAAATATTATTCATAATGTTGATCTTATTTAGTAGTATTATAATGGAATTCATCAAATCTCTATTTAATTATTGGGTTTATATTATATTAGCCCTACGTTCTATCCTATATGAGTTTATCCTTGTTTCTCATGACTTTACTTATACTAGATGTGATGCACGTGCCTTGCTCATGGTCAAATATATGAATTGTTTGTTTTGAGTTAATCTCTTTATTATAACTCAGTTGCGAAATAGTTTATAGTTTTACTAAATTATATAAAATATTATTCTAGAGAAATAGTAAAGTTTAGAGTCTTAAAATATAACATTGTACATAATAAATCATGAGAGATTAATCATGCTTTACTGCAAAATATAGATTTTAATAAGTACATTTCAAATTATGTGTGTGTGTGTGTGTGTGTGTGTGTGTGGACCCAAAATTATTAACAAGAAACTGCTTTGACAGGTAATAACAAATTGACTTAAACAAGTTAATGTGAAATTCTAAATTTTCTCAAGATTAGTTTCAGCATGCAATGATTTTTAGAGTCCTATAACTGCCCTCTATTTATCATACTCCCTTTGAAATATCTCATTCAGTGAAATCCACTACATTAAAGATACCTTGTGAAGTCTAGCCTAGACAAAAAAGACCCTTGAAACTTGATTATGAAGAGGAGCCAATGACCCATCTTCCACTTCTTAGGAAAATAGAAGTTACAAACTTAAGAAAAATAAGATGACTTGAAGCTTCGATAATTATGTACAATTTGGATAATTATATCATGATTTTATAAGAAAATTTTCAGGAAATCTCATGATATAATTATTACCGAGATTTGAGGGACTACAATGGAATTATGGAAGATTTAAGGGACTAATACTAAATAATAACCCTTCAAAATTAGTCAAATGGAAAATAAATTCTATATTCATGATCTAGGAAAAAATTTTGAATATGTCATGAAAAGGTGCAAACAACACTAAATTTATATACATCGTTGGAGTGTTTTTTTAAAAAAAATTAGCAATATCCTTAATGAACTGTTTCTCTTGAAGGTCTCTCATACAAGTTATTTTGGGCTTATCTTGAGCTTAGTACACTGCTTGACACTTAGACCTACCTACTTAATAAAGAAAATTAAAACTCAGTTTTACATAAAAGTAATAATTCATTACTAAATAAGGCGAACAAATAATTAAGTGATTACTTCCTCCGAATAAGCATTTCTGAATTTGGTTTTTGACCTCCACTATGGACTTATAAAGATATATTGGAGATTTAGGAAGAAATGTACTAATCTAAGGATTCTCTTTTTGATTTGAGTGTGAGATCCTTCTAGACTCATCAACTGAGAAACGTTTTAGTAGATTGGGCCTACCAAGATCAAAATATTATTTTTTTCATATCGTTAAATTTATATTGGTTTAAGAATTCTTATTTATGGAAAACTTTACATATACCATATTCTAATATAGTATGTGACTCAATTGAATTCTAATACAAATATTAATAATAATGTTTTGTATTTACATATAGCATATTCTAATACAATTCTTTATATGATGCTGAGTTATATAATATTAATAATAATGTTTGATGATAAGAGATATTTTTATGGTAGCATGAAATAACTCAGCCGATGATTCTAAAACTCTTATATTGTAATTAGATGCTTATTTATATCTAATTCTAAATACTAACTAATTAATACTCATATTTTGAAGCATCATATATCAGATTAATTACTATATAAAGCCTATTGTCCTCGTGGGACTCATAACAATAGTTCTATAAGAAAAACTAACTACCGTGGCAACTCGTATTACAGGATCATCAGAAAAGCAATTACAAGTGGTAAGATGAAGGAAATGTAAGAGTGAGTGAAAAAAATGAACTCATGATGAATGTCAATAAATGACGCAAGATTGCTTAAAGCGAAAGCAATAGCACCAATGTACATGCATATTGGTTTAATCTTTCTAAGTTGTTTGGAATTAACTGTTGGAAGATTCCCCTTCATAATTAAAAAAAAAAAGAAAAACAAAGAATGAAGTTCTAAACCAAATGAGGTGAACAAACTCATGCCTTTCTATTAACTCACATATCAAAAGTAGGATCACAGTTTCACCTAAGTTCTCGCTTGTACTATACATACTATATGACACTACTTATGATTAGATTAATCATACAATATAATAAATAATCTAAAAAAGTATGATTTTCCATGGATAAGTTTAGGGATTCTAGGATCACAAATTTAAACAATCTAAAAAAAGATCACTCATACAATATAATTCACTACAGCTAAACAATCTAATCTAATCTAATAAGAAAAAAAGAATAAAGGCACATGCTTGTTGAAGGAAAGTGTTGTGAAAATTGTTACAATTTCTTGATCTGAAAAAAAAGATGAAACATACAATATAATTAACTGCCTTAAAATAATCTAATCTAATCTAATAAGAAGAAAATAATAAAGGTACATACATGTTGAAGGAGACGAAAGTGCTATGAAAATTATTGTAATTTCTTAGCTTATATATATTGGTATGTGATGTTGCATGTGAGAGGGTAACAATTATAAATAGAGTTCTGTTTAAATAATAATCGTATAATTTCTTGAACTTTGAAATTATTACTACTTTGAAATTGTATTTAGCCACGTTAAACTTGATAACTACTTCCCTTAGCCATGTTCAACAATAATTCAAAGCAGTAACTAACTTTTTCTACATATTTAAAATTTAAACTAAAAATTACAAAACGTTAACTACTCTTATTCTTCTCTATCTCAACATGACATTCTTTCACTGACTCTTCTTAATAATCTGCAATAGATTGGGCTTTTTTGTTGTTGATACATATCCGATTTTGATTGGAGGTTAGTTAAATAGAAGCGGGATTAGATAATTGATGGTATGCGAGAAATTATATCCCTTGAATTTCTATCCATCAAAAGTCAGTTAGTTAAACGGAAGCTAAGGTATTAGATATTTGAGGTCTATGGATTAGTATTTGAGTTTAGATTTTGATTGGAGGTTTTGGAGGTTAGTTAAATGGAAGCTAAGGGATTAGATATTTGAAGTCTATTTAGTCTTTCAGTTCTAAGGGTATTTTTGTCTACCAAAATCTTTTCTCGAACTCGTGCTTTTAAAGGGAGTATGATATATGATATACGATATATATTTAAATATTTTTATGACAATTTCTCATTTAAATAATTATTTATATTAATTGGAATAGGATAGCAATGTAATATGCAAAACGATCAAGGGTATTTTTTGTAGACAGTCAAAAATTCTAGGCCTGAAGACGAGGGTCACATGCCCCCCAGTTGTAAAGTCTTGAGACTCGAGGGTCACCCACAGCAGCGAAGCTCGAGACCCAACCGAGGTTCGCCCACAGCAGCGAAGCTC
>JBAKGM010000326.1:26545933-26560943 GCA_037177215.1 Asparagus racemosus | reverse complement strand
AAAGTGCTACTTATCTAAGGTGTATTGTGTATGTTTTATAGCAAGTTATGATTTTTTACATGTTCATTGTTCTATAGTAGGATATAGTTGTTTATATGTGAAAGTATAACAGGTATTTTGCAAATATAGTATGTTTCTCTGAAAGTATAGCAGGCTTTTTAAAAGTATGGCATGCTTTTTGGAAAGTACAACATCCAATTCTAAGAGTATAACAGGTTTTTTTAGAAGTATAGCATGTTCTTTTGAAAGTATAGCAGATAAGTCAAATAGTATAGCAGATTTTTTGAAAGTAGAGCAGATAATGGATATAGTGGGTGTGTGACGTTTATTTTACATCCTTGAGCATTTTGTGGTCTTGGATATATTTTATGGTCTTGATTGAATTTTGTTTAGACAACAATATTGGATATGGTGGATATGTGTTATTAATTCCTTATGTATTTTGTTATCTTGGTTCTATTTTGTGTAGACATGTAGGTCTTTTAAAAGTATAGCAGATTATTAGAGGTTATTATGAAAGTATAGCACATTATTGGATATGCCTAGCAGGTTATTATGAAAAGTATAGTAGGTTATTCAAAAGTATAGCATGTTATTCTGCCAATATAGCATATTATTATGAAAGTATAGCAGGTTATTATGAAAGTATAGCATGTTAGTATGAAAGTATAGAATGTTATTCTGAAAGTATAACATATTATTATGAAAGTATAGCAAGTGATTTTAAAACTGTAGCATGCTATTCTAAAATATAGCATGTTATTATGAAAGTATAGTAGGTTATTCTGAAAGTATAGCAGGTTATTATGAAAGTATAGCATGTTATTTAGTAAGTGTAGCATATTATTCTAAAAGTATAACGTGACATTAAGAAAGTATAGTATGTTGTTATGAAAGTAGGACATATTATTATGAATGTATAACATGCTATTATGAAAGTATAGTGTTATTTTGAAAGTATAGCATGTTATTATGAAATTTTAGCATGTTATTTTAAAAATATAATATGTTATTATAAAAGTATAGTATGTTATTTAGTATAATATGTTATTATGAAAGTATAGCATATTATTCTGAAAGTATAACATGTTATTATGAAAGTATAATATTTTATTTGAAAGTATAACAGGTCTTAATGAAAATATAGCATGTTACTTTAAAATAATAGCATGTGATTAGAACAAACACAATTATACCAAACACATTAACTAGATTACACCCTCATAACTTACAAAATAAAGTGTATGACACTTACAAAAAATTGGAGTAGAAAACTCATGCATGTTTGCAATAGATTGCTTACATGTTCCAAAAATATAGTATAAACCTCAATTTAGTCTACAATAGATTGTCAACATGTTTTATGGTTGTGACCATGTTGCTGACATCTATTGCACTTCAATTATTTCTGGGGATTCAATCCTGAAGAAATGTGCTTTGTTCTTGGTCTTCCATGAAGAATTGTTTCGAATGCATTCCAAAAATCATTCCCAATTTAAAAAAGTGATTATTTCCTCTAAATTCCATCAACACACAGTACAAATCTTCCTTCCATCTCTGTTTCTCATAAAAATAAATAAAAATGTATAAATTTCGTCAAAGATAATCAACTTAAACCAAATTTAACTAACTATAAAATTTGGTCTCATAACAAATTATAATCAAAACTATGAAATTAAAATCATAAGTTTAAAATTAAATCATCATTCTAAAATTAAAGTTAATATTTTGATTCTTTTACTATTATTATATCGTATTAACTATAATAAACAATTATGAGAATTCATGAATAATAATGTGAAACAATTTTGATGAAGAAAATAAAAAAGTAATGCTCAAATTTGAGAGTTGAAAAAATGAAAAAATTTATACCTTAAAATACCAAAAAAGAGTTGAAGCTTCACCAAATATTGTATTTGGGAACTTGGGCTAAGAGATAAATACATAAAGATGATTGGGTTTAACGGTACAAAAGAAACTAGTTGGGCTTAAAGATAAAATGGAGTAAACAATTCGGCCTATAGACAAAAACCCCTAATAAATAAGTAGTTGAACAGTAACTTTTATTAACCTTTTGAAGATAGACGCAATAATGATATTGTGAAAGGGAAAACACCATCCCGGTATTATAGAGATAAATCTGATATCTATCTTGCTGCTACGGAACTCGTCTCGTTTGATGCTCTCATTGCTAAAGCAAAGCCAAACGGAAATAGTGGGTCACAATGCTCATCTTCAAAGTGTTGGAGTAAATACCGTGATTCTTATAAGGGATTAAGAGAGCAGAAGCAATACCTAAATCCATAGGGATCTGAACTTGGGTTTGGATCTTCTAATCTTAGGGTTTCTCTATAGCCGAATTTCTCTCTTGATGGTGGTGGAGAGAACTAGAGAACTTCTTAACCCTAGATTAGGGACCATAACCCTTTATATATAGGTGTTGTACTTTTATAATTTGGCCCCTCATCAAATTATAATTACAACCTGGTATCTGCACATTTAGCCCATGACAATATTTAAATACCCATTAACCCAAATTAATTGATCACTTTAGTGGGTTTCCTTAAGTGATAGAATTACACATTGATATAACATATGTGCCCACAAATAGATTTAATTAAATTTAAATCTAACAAGTTGAGCTAGGTATAGAGTTATGGTTTTCCTATATATAGTCATCTATTAATTAAGAAAAACCAAGAAGGAGGAAACCGCTATTCTTATAATCTAGGGTTTACAGAGGGCATAGCTAGATTTAAGATAGTGCACGAAAGGAGAGGGTTTTGTAGTATTTGTCAATTTAAAGGATTACAAGATTGGGAGAGGGTTTCACAGTCTTCCATCCAAAAGATTGTAAGGAGAAAATTTTTAGAGATAATATGAGAGCTTGATTATGCATGAGGTTGAGAGATTGAGAGATAAAAGATAAGCGATTCCTTTTATAATTTTTCCTCTACATAGTGGATTTTTTATGGATGTAAGTCGAAGTTGGTCGATCGAACTACGTAAATCTTTTCGAATTGTGAGTGTTTTCTATCTTATGAATTGTGGATTGATTTCTTAGTTATGGAGGTTGCAATAGGTGGGACTAAAATTTCAAATAGATCCCTCAAATCATAAGCGGTCTTGGATTCCCTCTAGTTAACTTACGATCTGAAAAGAGCATTCCCTCAAATTTAACTTGTTGTACTGAAGTTCCATTGATACCCCTCAGTTTTGTTTAATCACCCTATTCTTTAATAGTTTTAAACTTATAACTCACGAACAAAAAAGTCAAACCACATCCTTCATCCACTCTCGATAGTTAAAAAATTGCCTTTACCCGTTTCTCATCTGTCTCGACGGTCTTCTTTTCTCAAAAATTATCATTGGAGAGAATTTTAGCAATTGATCATGTTAAAGTAAAAGCTAATACAACCATATTTTATAGATTTAACTAAAAACTAACAGAGGAACAGCAATAACTCTTATGATTTGAGAGACCTATGAGCAATTCAAAAATCTGAGGGACTAACATCAAATTACGGAAGGAATTGAGGGAATCTAAAAAAGACCTTACTTTTTGTTGAACTTTAACACTAGTAGAATTTTGGGTTTCCTTGACGGCAACATCCTTGACGGCGTGGCCGTCAAGGATGTTGCCGTCAAGGATGTTAACATCCTTGACGGGGGGTTCAATATCCTTGACGGGGGCTGTTAAGGATGTTTTCAGCCAAAAAAAGGGGGGAGAATACCCCCCAAAAATTTCATCTAAAAATTAAATATTATTTTCTCGCTCCACCTTATCTCTCTCTCTCTCTCCCCTCGCCCTAATCTACTGTTTTATCTCTCCCCTTTATCATTTTTCTCTCTCCTTTCCAACCAGTCCAGATTTTGACCGCCGCCAGCTCCAATTGACCGCCGCATCGACCACGCCTCGACCTCGGCCTCGACCACCGCATCGACCGCTCACCTCGCCCAGCCTCGAACGTGCACGACCCAGCCTCGGTTGCCTCCTTGTCCAGCCTCTCGACATTGCCGCTACCCAGCCTCGATCGCCGCCTCAACCGCCAGCCTTGATCGAGCCTCAACCACCGCCTCGACCAGCCTTGATCGACCACCACCTCGACCAGCCTCGACCGTTGGCCTCGACCAGCCTCGACCGCGGGCGTCGACCCAGCCTCGACCGCCGCCTCGACCAGCCTTGATTGCCGCTGTCGCCCCTCCGCCGCCGCCTCCGCCGCAGCCACCCCCACCTCTCATAGAGGTATTTACATGTTAAATATTATTTTTTTAGCTATTATTGTGTTTTATTGTTGTATTTTGTTTGAATTACTGTAGATCAAAGCCCTATTAAACTTTAAAACCCTAATTCAAAACTTATAAATCTAACAAAAATTATCCTAATACTAAACCCTAAAAAAGTTACAATAAGTCTAGAACCCTAATTAAATTGACTTCCACTTTAATCTCTAATTAACTTAATTTAACTTTACTAACCCTTATCATACTTTTATTAACCCTAACTAAACAAATTACTTAAATTATACTAATTACCTAAATCTATAACCCCAATTCAACTAAATTTAACCCAAATATCATATTAATCCAAACACTAGTTAACTAATAAAACTTTAATAGCTCTAACCCTAATCACATTTTGACTAATTAATTAAACTAATCTGCCAAAAATAATTCGAGTAATAACCCTAATAATATTACCCTCCACATGTAGTCTAATTAATTAAACTAACCTACAAAAAATAATTTGTGTAATAACCCTAATAAGATTACCCTCCACATTTAGTCTAATTAATTAAACTAACCTACAAAACATAATTTGAGTAATAACCCTAATAATATTACCCTCCATATTTAGTCTAATTAATTAAACTAACCTAAAAAAAATAATTCAACTAATAACCCTAATAATATTACCCAAATAATAAACACCCAAACTTAATCTAGCTTTTACCTTAACATCATCTAAAAGCTAATTTTACATTTTAGATTCTATTATCGAAACTCTTATCATAATCATTATTCGAAATTCATGTGCTATTACCACTTACATCCAATTTATGAGAAATGAAATCATTATCCCTAGTTTCCCGTCTTATAATGTTGTATGTAAATCATACTCCTAACATAAGATACACATCTCTATTTGGGTATGAAATTAACTTTTCTGTCTAAAAAGAATTGTGTATCTTATGTCAAGAGTATGATTTACATACAATATTATTAGATTTGTTCGGGAAGGAGTTCCCTTCTTACACAGGTTAGGAATATAGTAATGCGTCATCGATCTTTGTGTATTTTGTGCATTTTCATTTCTTTAAAATTTTGATAGTGCGTATTCATTGTTCTCCCGTACAATAAGTGTATGTTGTTGTGCGTTTCGATCTGTTATTGATACGCACAATAACATCCGCACAGTATACTTGGAGAATAGCGGGTAGGTGCTGCCGAAATTTTTAAGAAATGAAAAGCACAAAGTATGCGAAGATAGATGTACGCACTGCTATATTCCTAATGGGATCAGTCCATTTCCTATGACAGCCGCTAAAGTGTCTAATTCAAATATAAGCCTGCAATTGAATTTAAAATATATATATATAATTTATGCCTTGGCAACTTTCATCGAATCTTTATAATTTAACATTTTGTAGATGGTGCGAAGAAACATTAACATTATACATCCATTAAATTTATCCATTAACCATTAATTTAACATTACTTGAAAATTATTTTGCATTTATTACAAATATCTAAACTTGTTGCATGTGGTTTCACTAATTAAAAGTTATAACATACTGATGCGGATAGTTCCGGATAAGTCATGGATTAATATTCCTCGTATTCAGAGATGGAGGGATAGTCGATATAAAGATGGAATAAATGCTTTCATACAATATGCTTTGGCAGACCCGAGAAATTTAGATTGTGAAACGATATATTACCCTTGTTGTTGGTGCAAAAATTTAGAGTTGGTGAATAAAAGTGATTTAGCCACACATTTAGTATCAGGATTTTATGAAGACTACATATCATGAAATATTGCAAATGTAAGATCTCTACTTGGCTGCAAATGTCAATGTAATTATCGCCTCTCAAAAGGCATTTACCAGCAGCAGACAAACTAGCAGACATGCTAGTGCACAAGTATATGCTTATTTTGGTTTGTCCATTATATTTTATTATTTGAAAAGTTTGTGCAGTGGCTCATTGTGATTTAGTTTACAATTCATATTGATCGTACCAAGAACTTTCACAAAAACAAATTTGCAAGTCAGAGGTTGTAAAATCATCCAATTAATTTTTGTGGCAGATAAATACCAATGTGTGATACTTATATGAATTATTTTGTTGTTAATGTGCAGACGATGTTGTGGGGAGCACAACTCGTAGGAGTAGAACTATTAGTGAAAACGGGGGTGAGGAAACGAATGAGGAGGAAGACCGCAACTAGTGAGTTGTATTATGTATCTTGGACATGTATGAGAGATATATACTTTGCATTTGGACCATTTTTAGTATTTTATATATCCTACACTTGTTTGTGGTGGTGACTGCTCAGTTGTATGAGAGATATTTATGTATGATTTTTGGATGGCTTTAGTGGGTAATGTGGTTTGTTTTTATAATTATGATAAAATTATTGTGTTTGCTGATGTCTTTTGATGTATTTTTTATTCAAATATTATCGTGTACAGGATATTTATTGTATATACAGGAAAAATCCATTTAAAAAAATGAGTAAAATGTCCTTACAAAAAGGTCCCCAATCGAGGGGTACATTGCATGTAATTTCGTAATTTTTTGGACAAATTATACTGAGCCCTAGTGGCGGTGCCACATATACCTCAGTGTGGGCAAATGATACTTTAAACACATGACTATTACAGAGATGACTTAAAATTTAATTTCATTATAGTCCACATGTAGGTTTAAATAAATTATACTTTTTATTATCATGACATGTATTTTTTTTAAATAGAAGCTCATTTTTTGTTAAATATAATTGATTCATCATTAATTGCAGTAGATTTCTATATGGCTCATTTAGTGAAATCTAAAGAACATTTTCAGCTATGAAAATTGGGAAGACTCGCCTGTACAATCGAATGAGGGATGGTTGGTTGAATGATTGTGTAGTTACTTATATTATAATAGAGATATTTAAGACGAATGAAAATGAGTTGATTGAACAAAGATTAAAAAAAATATACAAACTCACCAAGAACAATTGTAAAATATCTTTTTTATGTTGGAATGTATTAATGAATTTATTTTAGTAGATTTATATTATAGTTATTTATAATTTATTACCCCCACCACTCTACGTCCTAGCTTCACCACTGCTGAGCCCCAAGAACTTTCAGAGGTTTACAGTAAAACCCCAACAACTTCTAAAATTGCACTAAATGCTAATAACTATTAGAACTGTGGAAAAAATCCCAAATACATTTTGGCATTTTACAAATAATGCCGTAGCATGTCGTCCACATTTTCACATGGCGACACATTTAGATCCTAGATGTGGACTGCCGTCATGTTGGTTATCTCCAAATTGAAAAAAAAATTCTATTTAAATTTTTTTTTAGAATTTCAATAGTTTTTGAGGTTTTAGAAGTTATCGAGGGGTTTCACTGTAGGTTTAGCGTAATTTACCCTTTTCTTGTTCAAATTAACTGTAATAACTTTACAAACACAAGTATGACAACCCCACACGATAAACCTAGTGATAAAGAGAACACAAAATCTATTCCAAAGAAATGCATAAGGTTCATGTTTTGTACAACTCATTATGTGCACCGCACGCCTCTTGCTATAAGCTAAGAACATTAAGAAGAGTCACCCTATTTTGTATCAATCTCCTGAACAACAACTCTAATCCATCCTCAAACCCTTCGATGCTTCGCTCCAACTCCTTCAACTGTTGCTGATCTTCGCTTCCCTCCTTTGCAAGCAAACCCCACCTCATTCTCGGCCTCGGCACCGACAAGAAGCACATCAATGATCTAAACAGGGCAACAAGAGTCTCCTTCATTTCTACTAAAATCCTATCCACCCGCATCAAATCCCAATCCCTAACATTACTAGAACAAGCACTACTTTCAACCTGCTTCAACAACTTTAAACAAAATTTAGTTTCCCTGTGCAACTTTTTCTGTGAGGTCTCACAAGTAGTGTTGCCTTTTCTCCGATTCGTTGACCGGAGATCTTGAACGTGCTCTTCAATCAAAACCAACAAATCTTTTGTAGAAGAAATCAACTCTAATAACTTGATGGAGGCATCGAGTTGCTCCTCAACCCATTTTCTTTGATGAGATTGGAAGCAGAGGAGCTCATCAATGGACTTGTATAAACTTGGTACCTTTTTTAATGCATTACACAAGATTTGGGCATTTGGGGGAGAGGAATAGTTTAAGGTAGATTTGAGATTGTGGAGGTTTTCTTCAAGTTTGAGTATAGTTGGATGGGGGATTGGAGGGTTACTGATGACTCTAGAACGGCTAGGCCTGTGATGTATCAAGCTGCAGCCTGTCATCTTCAATGAGAAGTTGTATGAGAACTTGAGATTGAGAGCTTAGTTCTTGGTATGTCAGTGCTTATAAATGACGAGGAATTGAGACGTGGCAGGCAGAGAGATGGGGAGACACTAGGTATCTTTGCCACCTGTCATCTGTACTTAATGTGTACGACTTCTTATACGAGATTCACGAAACCATTCAATGGATATATGATTAGAAAATAGATAAATAGTTCTCAGATCAGTGTACATAAAATAGTGCTTTTGTTAAATATGAATGTTGGAGAGACTGCCACCTGGCCATTGGCTAGCAGCTTCTTGGAAAAAGATTGATCGAGAGGATGTATGCGATAGGAATTCTACGGAGATTAATATGCGGAATTAAACACTAAAATAAATATCGGCACCAATGTAAATATCACATGCACGCAATCACCTAGATTTAATGTGGTCCGGCAAATCGTGCCTACGTCCATGGAAAAATCCAGAGAGAAATATTCTATTATGAATCAAGAGTACAATCGCTCTAAGTTACACCTAAACTTAAAGATTAAATCACAAGAGAAAAATACAGTGTTACCTCTAGGGCATCAAAACCCTAAAACCCGTCTCAATATAAATCTCTAACACCAGCGGAGAAATCAACACCGTACCCTTGACGGCGTCGTCGTTCTGAAAACAATGGCTTTTGAATCACTACAATCGGACAGCTAAGTAATCCGGAATCTAAATTTTCTCTCAAGCTCAGTGTACTGTTCACAGTTTACTGTAGCAGCCAGAAAAAATTCAACCGTAGGATCTGCTAAATCAGGTACCCAATTTCTTCAATAAAGGAATTTTTATTTATAGGTCCTCCAAACGTATTCTAATTACACATAGGTCTATATAAGTTCTTTTCTCAATAAGATTTAATAAATTCAACCTAGTCTTTGTGAGCCCCGGTTGAGATGGACCCACAACAGTATGATGTATTTGCTAGCTCCAGTCACTGAATTTTACTAAGAATGCTAAAAGGAAAATGAAGGAGAGGATGAAGAGGGGAAGCGATCATGGGGGTTGATGGCTCAAGGAGTTGACGATTATGCATTACAATTATTTTAAGATTATGTACTTTGTTTGTACGCCCATAGGGCAGCACTGACTTGCTTCTGTCGGTAGTTTGAGTAAACATGGAAATGCCTGCAGTTTCTTCATACGGGTACCGAGCTCATATTTGCATTATCTTTCTAGTGCAGCTCCCTTACGTTAGCGAATGGAGATCTTAATTTTTAAGGGGGAAGGAATCTGGACAGGGATAAATATTTTCCAAGGGACGTAGCTAATGTTTTGTGAGAAACCTCTCCAGTATTGGTCGTAGAGAAAAGTTCTTACAAATTTTATTAGAGTGAATTTCACAAATCCCACCCTTAAGTTTGGTAGTTTTAGAGATGACCCCCTTGAACATCTTCTATTCCACTACATTCCTTGAAAGCTTCTCCACTTCAAAAGTAACATCATTTAGTCTAACTGAGCACGTGATCACAAAAAGATAAAAATACACTTTAACCCTAAAAAGAGCCCCTTTACCTTTTTTTTTTCTTTCTATTATAGTTCTAAGATTGGGGCATATTTTTGCTTTTTTGGTCAACTGCTTGGTACGTGAGGCTAGATCTGATGATGTTACTTTAGAGGGTTAAATTGAACAACATTCTTCGATGGGTTTAGTTGAATAGAAGAAACTTAGGTGGGATAGTTACGGGTGTTTTGTAAATTTAAAATAGTTAAGTGATGTTATCTTACTGAACTAGCTGCTCTTGTTGGGAATCAATTAACCTTCATTCACACTCAGTTATTAAATGAAAGGGGTTAAAAAATTAAGGTGAATTAAGTGATATTTTTAAAGTTAATTAGCAGGATTATCTCAACATCAATTATACTTATAGGAGCGTTGTGGCATTTTTAAACTAAGAGGTTAATTTCTCAAAGACGTCCAAACTTAAAAGGGTTTCGGTGAAATTTATCCTGTCATGTGTATGTTTGCTCTAATTAACAAATTTTCTGGACACCGTTACCAAAGAAAACAAAACATATATCCTCATTCTCTGCGTGCGCAAGATGTATTAAAAAGTACGCTAGCTCGTGTGAAGAAAAATGAACACTGATCACTGACTTGGTCGCTCCCAACAACCCACAGAAGCAAGTCGGTGCTCCTGCCTGTCCACGGACAAACAAAGCGAACATTCAATAGCTGTAACGTGAACTCCACTCGTTGAGTCCTGAACCCGCACGATCACACTCTCTAGATCTTTCTAGTGTAAAAACGCTTCCTTGGGATGCTTCACGGCAAATTCAGCAGGCTAAATATTATAGGATACAGCAGCAACGACCGTGTACTTCTCTAATGCATCCAGCTCATTTTGCTCCTCCAAGACACCATCAAGACAAGCACCACCTTTTCCAAGAAACTGCTGGCTATGAACCAAATGGCTGCCTGATCTCCAAATCTTTGGTCCAAGAATTGTTTAACTTTCAAAATAATAATTCTACGAAACCCTTAGAACTTTGTTTTTCGCACTAAAGGCCCCAACTTTTCCCATGAGCTACTTCATTCTCGAAAAAAGCTTTTCCTATGAACCTCTAATTTTCAAGTACAAATCTCATCTATTCTTAGTGAATCTCATTTTTTATATTAGAAATTATAAAATTTCAAGTTAAAAATTGAAGATGACTGTCATCGGATCAATTCAATTGAAAAGACAATTGTGATTCAGGAACCATTACACAAATCACTACTAGCAACAAACTCCGAATGGATATCATATTTCAAGTATAAAAATTTGAGGGTTTCATGGAAATTAACTACTTCAATAATAAGCTAGTTCCATGAAATCCTCAAATTTTAATACCATGGGATCTGGTGAAATTTGGAGGGTTAGTCGAGGGTTAGCGAGGAAAAAAGTTTGTAGGGTTTTCTTCGGAAAATAACCCCTTGATTTTAGGGGTTTTATGACATTTACCTTTATTTTTCAATCAGTATTTAAAAAATATTAGCCTCATAACAACCAGAGTAGACGGTTTTCCCCTTGAAGCCATCGAGGTGACAGATGGCATGATTCTTGGTGTCTGCACCCCTCTCCGCTCTCCACGTCTCCCCTCTCTTCCTCATTTATAAGCGCTAAGCAAGCAAGAATCGAAACCCACAAATTCTCAAACTCTCAAAATCACTCACTGAAGAAGATGACAGGCTTCGCTCTAATACATCATCACAAACCAAGCCATTCAAGAACAACCAGTGACCCCCCAATCCCCCACCCTACTACACTCAAACTTGAAAAAAACCTCCACGGTGTCAAATCAACCCTAACCTCTGCCTCTCCTCCAAATGCCCAAATTCTATGCAATGCATTAAAAGAGGTAGCAAGCTTGTACAAGTCCATTGATGACCTCTGCTTCCAATCTCATCACAAGAAATGGGTAGAAGACCAACTCGATGACTCCATCAAGCTCCTAGACTTGACTTCTTCTACAAAAGATTTGATGGGTTTGATGCATGACCATGTTCGAGATCTCCAGTCGACGGATAGAAGAAAAGGAAGCAATTCTTGTGAGATATCACAAAAGAAGTTGCAAAGGGAAACTAAAGTTTGCTTAAAGTTGTTGAAGCAAGTTGAATGTGGCGCTTGTTCAAGTTTTATTAAGGGTTGGGATTTGATGATGCTTGATAGAATTTTGGTTGAAGTGAAGGAGATTGTGGTTGCTATATTTAGATCGTTGATGGGCTTGATTTCGGTGACGCCAAGGTCGAGATTGAGGTGGGGTTTAGTTTCAAAGGACGAAGACGAAGATCCAGAGCATTTGAGGAAGTTAGAGGGAAGCATTGAAGGGATTGAGGATGGATTAGAGTTATTGTTTAGGAAATTGATACAAAATAGAGTCTCTCTTCTTAATGCTCTTAGCTTATAGCAAGAGATGTGCAATGTACGTATTGAGTCATCCAAAATATGAACATTTGTTTAGAATTAATGGATGATGTTGTGTTATATTACCACTTGGTTATTAACGTGTAGGTCTAAACATTCTATGTTGATGCTGTGGTGAAATGCACTTACCATCTTTCTTGATAGCCAAACGATTTTACTTGAATCTCTAATTACTGCTCGACATGAATTGCAAACTTTTTCATATGATCTTCTTTGATTTTTAGTGTGTTTCAACTTCAAATCTTGAGAAACTAACTATAAATCAGCTTGAAGTTTTTGTTCATTATTAAGTAATTGTCCAATATGATAATTTATCTAAAAGAATAATATATTGGAAGTGTTGGGTGCAGAGACATGCCCACACGCCGCGGAAGCGATATCACCTAAGAGAATGTCCTGATTATATTCACGAAGAAAATAATCGCTGACGGGGATTACCTCACAAAGGAAATAATTGCCGGAGTGGGTGAAATCGACCAAGTGAAATCACGCACAGACCCTGAGATTAAGACCATGCTTAATCTTGAGATTGGATGTTGTAGATCTGAGAAACTACAAAATATAGCCAATACACAATAAACAACAAAGACACGAAATTTACGTGGTTCGGCAAACTTGCCTACTTCCACGGGAGGGGTGAGGGGAGATTCACTATAAAGAAAAGTACCGACGACTTGTACAATCCACAAGCTCGTCCCAGAATAAAGATTTAACTTTTACCCAAAATAAATTGATCACTGTTTTGTAAAATCTCTCTCTAGCTGCCGTCAAAGAAAACCCTATTTTTTCTTCTTTTTCTCTCTTTTTCTCTCCTCTTTTTCTCTCCTAAAAAAACCCTAGGTTTAATAATCTATTTATAGGGGGAAAACCCTAGGTTTTTTCTTTTTTTATTCCTTTTTTGATTTTGTCGCGCTGCGGTCGAACATGAACCCGCGGCGGTTCGTATTCACGTAGGCCACGTGGGTGGCCCCCACATTCACAATTCTCCACCTCGTACATCATTTAATAAAACTCAAATTTTAGACGAACACCAGAAGAACACCGCGGACATAACGAGAAAGATCTCCAGCAGCTAAACCAGGCCAATACAGCTGCACCATTATACAATGGTTTCCTACGTACTCTCTGACCGGGATCAAGCTAATTGTAGTTCTGCAATTCTCTATATAATCTCCACTTCACCCCATCATCGCCCTGAAGGGCCATGCCCCCTTGGGCAGATCAACACAGGTTGATATGAAGCAAGCCCAAGCAATGCTTATACTTTCTACCTGTGACCATCTTGGTTAACGTGTTTGCGGGATTCTCATTCGTGTGTACTTTCATAAGAGAAATATCGCCTTCCTCCATGACATCCCACACGAAATGATACTTGACATCAATATGCTTGGTACGAGCATGATGAATTTGATTCTTCGCCAAGTGAATCGCAATCTGACTGTCGCACCACAATTTCACGTTCTCCTGCTCAATCCCCAAATCATCTAGAAGACCCCACAACTATAATACTTCCTTCACTCCCTCTGCCATAGCCATATACTCAGCCTCTGTAGTAGAAAGTGTCACTGTAGCCTGTAACATCGATCGCCAAGTAACCAGAGCTCCATGTATCTTGAATACATAACCAGTATTTGATCGCCATCTATCTAGATCACCCGCAAAATCAAAGTCCACAAACTCATTAATCTGATATGTTTCTCCACCAAAACACAGACCCGTATCAACGGTATCCTTTAAGTATCTTAGGACCCACTTCACTACTTCCCAGTGCGCCTTCCCTGGATTCCCCATGAATATACCGACCACACTGACCACCTGTGAAATATTTGGGCGTGTACACACTATTGCGTACATTAAGCTGCCAACTGTACTAGTATAGGGAACAAGCTCCATGTGCGCCTTCTCTTCCGCTATAGTGGGAGATTGTTTACCAGAAAGTCTAAAGTGTAGAGCCAATGGAGTCGCCACCGATTTAGCACTTTGCATCCCGAACCTCGCGATCGCCTGCTCTATGTAGCCTTTTTGACTCAAGAATAATCGCCAGTTCTCCCGCTTTCTTCTAATCTCCATACCCAGTATTTTCCTAGCAGCGCCCATGTCCTTCAGCTCAAACTCTTTGCCAAGTTGAGATTTTAGCCTATCTATTTCCACCCTGCTCTTAGAAGCAATAACCATGTCATCCACATACAAAAGGAGATAGATAAAATTACCTCCACAAAGCTTCCGAATGTAAACGCAACAATCATAGTCGCTTCAGGAAAAATCATGCTTCAGCATGAAGGAGTCAAATCGCTTGTACTACTGTCGGGGAGATTGCTTCAATCTATATAGTAACTTCTTCAAACGACACACATGATACTCCTTATTCTTAACCTTATAACTCTCAGGTTAATGAATGTAGATCTTTTCATCCAAGTCTCCATGCAAGAAGACAGTTTTAACATCTAGTTGTTCCAGCTCAAGATCATCTTGAGCAACAATACTCAATAGCACCCAAATAGAAGTGTGTTTCACAACCAGAGAAAAGATCTCATTG
>JBAKGM010000326.1:26512642-26536192 GCA_037177215.1 Asparagus racemosus | reverse complement strand
TGATGGTTCGTCGGTTGCGAATCAACCTTCACGAGTCTGATTCGGGCACTGATAAGCGATTTTCAACGCCTACAGTATGATTTGATAAAAAGCTTTTATCAAATATACAAATAATATATTAGTTGAATATATTGAGTCTAATATAACATAGAAGTAAATATGAGTTATATGAGTGACAACAAATACATAAATTTGTCTCTGTAACTTATATTGGAATAAAGATAGTAGTGGAGGACTTATTAGTAAAGAAGTGCTGGGAAAGAGACTCACTTGTAAATACATTTTTTTCCTCTAGTGTTACTTTGCAAATATGTTGATGAGTTTATTTGCAACATCAGTTTAAATCAAAGTTATCTGTAAAATTTCAAGTGATAGTAGTTGAGATTTAAGATCTTATGAGATAAGGATAAGATCTTTAGAGATATTTTAGATGAGTTTAAATTTGATAGCTATGAAAAAGAATCCATATAAAATCTCATCTATATGCTCCCAATAAAAAGGAACTTATCTCTGAGAAAAGATATAGAAAGTTAAAAACATTCTTCTTTTTTCAACAAAAGAAATTCTCAGAGAGCATATTAGAAAAAGGAGGATCATCATATCCTACAATCTGTCAAGCATCTAAAAAGTTAGTGGAGGAGCTATGTGAATCGAATAGAGGCAGACACTAGGACTGCTCAAAAGTGAGGTATTCCTAAAGCTTGTTGAGATTTGAGATCTTATGAGATAATAGAAGATCTTTAGAGATTTTTTTGATGAGTTTAAATCTAATAGCTATAAGAAAGAATCCCTAGAAGATCTCACCTATGTGCTTCTTATAAAATGGAACTTATCTCTGAAAAAAGATACAGAAAGTTATAAACGTTCGTTTCTTTCCATCAAAAGAAAGTTTCATCATCTCCTACAATTTGTGAATTATCTAAAGAGTTAGAGGAGAAGCAAGGTGAACCGAATTGAGGCAGGACACTTGGACTAATCCAAAATGAGGTATTTCTAAAGCTTATGAAAATTACATGATCTATATGATATGATCTCTCATTTTTTATTATTAATCTAAAATTCTTTTAGATCATTAAATCTAGAAAAAAGAAAATTAGAATTTAATTTTCCTTTAGATACAAGTGTAAGCACATCAATATTGGATTAGATTTGTTTTTGCTACCTGCAGGTATGCTCCCGCTAAGAGAATTCATCGCCAGGTCTAACTGTACAAGCTCTGATAGCTTCTCAAAAGATTGTGGTATCTCCCCATGCAAATTTGTCGACCCCATCCACAAGCAGGTTAGACTACTCAAGTTACCAAATTCAGCAGGGATCTTCGAAGGAGAAAATGGGTTGTTGGCGAGCGATAAATGCTCTAGACTCGATAAGTTGCCCAATTCAGCAGGAAATGTACCATTGATAGAATTGTAATCTAGAAAGAGAGATCGGA
Source organism: Asparagus racemosus (assembly GCA_037177215.1). NCBI lineage: Eukaryota > Viridiplantae > Streptophyta > Magnoliopsida > Asparagales > Asparagaceae > Asparagus > Asparagus racemosus. The sequence goes on along the minus strand of JBAKGM010000326.1, from coordinate 26,534,760 downwards.
GTTTAGAGAGTTGGCCAATAGAAGCAGGAATACTCCCGGTAAAATTATTTTGAAATAGGCTCAGATACCATATTAGATTCGACAGATGATTGATGTTCGAGGGGATTGAGCCCTCAATATAATTCTGGGAGAGATCAAGATATTGTAAGTTGGTGCAATTGTACAAGTTTGTCGGAAACGGACCTGAGAAATTGTTGAATGATAGATCAAGAAAAGCAAGGTTCTTAAGCTTGCATATAGAATCTGGAATGGATTCTGGTATATTTTGGTATGAAAGGTTCATATGAGTTACTGAGAAATTTGTGCATTTGATTCCTATCCAGTTGCAGTGAGGAGTTGAAGTGTTCCAGGATTCAGTAACTGGAGGACTTTTGAAGTCGTCTTTGATTTGAAGAAGGATTTGTTGTTCAGGGTTCTGAGAATTGGTTGTGGAGAGTAAGGAGATGAGGAGAGAGAGGAAGAGGATGAGCGGTTTTGGCGCCATTTTTTGAGGGTTTGTTGGATGAGGATGAAGGTTTTTAGTAGTTTTTGCTGATAAGTGTACAGTTTAAAATGCTCTTTTATACTTGAAATTAAGAGCAGGGGTTTAAGTCTTATTGACCCAAATAAGAAGGTAGGAGTCAATGCAACTAGTAAGGAATTTGTTGGAAACTCTAGGAGTCAATGCAAATCATTTAAATTGATTTATCAAATTAATATTTTCTTATGTTAGAAATCCTTTTGTTGACATAGTGAGTAAAAAAACCTAGATCAGTAAGTTATTCCTAAATCCTCACTATTTTGCACTGATTTAAGGACTCGTCTTTCTTGTTATACTACAGTGTGTTCTGTAGACTACATCTAATGGATACTTCCTCTTAGATTCCACTCGGATTCTATTTTAAAATTGTTAACTATTAAAATCGTGTGATTTAGTGATAAAAGCTGAGTGGAAAAGGTGATATATTGGTAATTGATATGTGGCTCTTGTGATTTCTCGTGTTTAGCAAACAAATTGTTCAGCTCAAAATCTAGAAAATTCTATCATCTGCAATATTTTCTATTCATCCAATCAAGATTGTGGAAGAAAGTTAGCAAGGAGATTTTCAAAATGTCTCACTTTATCAAAATTCCTCACATCGTGTAGAAAAACTTGGGTCTTTGCGTGGGATCAATTGGACAAATAGATGAATTAAGACATAATAAATCTTGACGTCTCTAATGAAATGTCATCCTCTTTATGTACGCTGTTGATACTATTTTGATTAATCAAGTTCCCATTCCTTGCGCCACGTTGCAGATTTGGTTTTTTATTCCTCAACCAATAAAAGCTAAGCTCATCATATCAATTGTTTAATTTTCAAAAATAGAATTTTGGCCTAACGTAAGAGTGGGTTTCAGGGCAAGTGAAAACCGACCCTACACAATTCCATTCTCGACCAACTTCACATCTACGATTCCCTTGTTTCCCTATGCGAAAATTCCGTTCTCGGCTCCTTTCTTTACGTTCTGTGACTTGGTACTATGCTTGATGTTTTGATGGGCGGAGTAAAATTTTTTGTCCATCCAAGCATAATTAATTATATGAAGTGTTGATGCTATGAATCACACAGTCAATTAATTAAGTGTCAAAAGTGGTGAGGGACCGCTAACTCCTCCTGATGTCCAATCCTGATTATTCCCTGAAGAGTTCTGCACGTACAACAAATCGTGAGAGGTTGGGGTTGGGTTTCCCGGTAGCTCCTCCGACGATCAAGTTAGTTGGTAATTTTGAGTGGGGAAGTAAATATAACTGTTTAGAGTTTTTTGGTGAATAGGAAGTGGCTTAGAAAAATGCCTTTTTGATATTGGAAATAGTCCCTTTATTTATAATAGTAATAGAGGGGTAGTCTGGTAACTTTGGCCGAGTCTGAGCTGGCAGCTGACTCAACATATGCTTTACAGGTGTCGACCGTCCAGTGGTGAGGAAGTCATCTCAACGTTAATGTGAAGTGATAGGGGCACGTGGGTCGACGTGTCTTAAAGATCTACGAGCATGGAGAAATGATGGCTCCAATCACACATTCAATGCGATGGCGTTTTGTTGCCAGGGAGCGGCTCGAGAGATGTCATCGTCTTCCTATCCTAGGTGGAATGTCGAAATGTTCAGCCTTTCATGTCGGCTCTGCAAGATGTCGACCAACTCGAAGTGTGGGTCGCCTGCCTGGTCGACTCGGCAAGGAGTTGACTGACTATTACTGCCTTTTGAGCCAGCCAAGCGAGACGTCGGCTCCTCGAGTCGTCCGAGCTAGGTGTTCGGTTCATCTCGAGGAGGTGAACTGATCTGAGGAGCTCAATGTGGGATACTTGTCTGCTAATTAAGCTGATTATGATCTGATATTTGAAGTGCTATAACAATTGGTCCCTTTCACTTGGAGTCGATTGAAGACGGGTCCGAGTGAAATAAAAACATTGTAGTTTTGTCGTGAGATTCATCAATGACTGGAATGTGAACTGTTCTTCTGACGCGACGTGGCTGACATCATTGCCTACTTTTTTACTGCGGGCGCTTTGCGCCTCCTGCCAGATTGTGTACTAGTTAAGGTGGGCATGCTTTGCCTCGAACATAGTAAGGTGCTTCGAAATCTGAAGTTGATCTGGGTCGTCAGTTTCGAACTGTCTCGACCACTATGATCTTGACAGCTGTGTGCATAGATGCCTATAAATGGGATCATGAAGAGAATGATGGCGACTATTGACTCTTGCAAAATTCCTCCACCTCTGTTGGAATTTCGATCAACTCTTTCCTCCGGTGATCTTAATCTTCAGAAATGGGCGCTTCTAGTCTAAACGCTAAGCAAGAACTATTGTCAGAGATCCACTTGAAGGTGACTCTGGCGCAGTTGAAGATCCTTCATGATAAGTATGACCTCCCTCAGGCCAACAAATTGGCGGCGCCGACAAGGTCTCAAGCGATCTATGATCATCCTAAGGGGATGAATCCATTATACATCCAACATATGGAGTATGGCTTGCGCTTGCCGCTGCGTCCCTTCATTGACCACGTCTGCTCATCCCTAGGGGTCTCGCCAATGCAAGTGAAGCTGAACACCATCGCGGCTATAGTGGGCTATGTGGTTATCTGCCATTGGCTAGGGATTTAGCCATCTCTGAGTGTGCTAGGGCACCTGATTAGTGTCAAACCATACCAGAGAGAGGCTCACTACCACTTCTAAGTGGTTGGCCGATTCAAGCTCCTCAACCTTCCAGACTCGAATAAAGACTGGAAGGAGAAGTTTGTCTAGGTCGAAGGTGTCGACTTGAAGCTAGGCTGCTCGAGCTGGCTAGAGGTGATAAAGGAAGCGCTAGCCCCAAAGGAGTTTTCGTCTGATGAGAAGGATGCTCTAGAGAGAATTAAGTCATTTGCCGGCTCCCGCAAGATAGAATACCTGTTCGACCAGTCAGGGTGGCTAGGGTTTCCATCGTGACTCCTACACCCAGGGATGAGGAGAGAGCGAATAGGTTGATCCTCGGCTTAGGCGAGAGTGCTGAGAAGCTAAGTATTACACCTTTTGAGCCTCAATGGGGTGCACCGATGAGGTCGACCAAGCGTCCTCACCAAGGTCTAGCACCTAAGGAGGCGGCGGCAGCCCGATCTCAACTAGTCCCAGTCACGACTCAGTTAGATGGGTTAGCGCCTCTTGCTGCTCAAGCAGAAAAGTAGAAGAGACTCCGAAAGGTAGCCAGTTAAGGGCCAGGGAGAGCTACCAAAATGCTAGAGACCGAGATCATTCATTTGGATAGGGGTCATCTGAGTAGGAGGGAAGGGTGGCACCTCAGTCTACCACGGCCAAAGCTAAGATCCCTGCTAGAGACATCCCGGGGGAGACAAGTGATCCACCAAGGGTTGCGAGGGTCGGTCATCGAGGGAGAGCTCGCTACTGAGGATTGGGATTGGCCATTTCCTCATCATGTCGATGAGATTGACACGTCAATTTGGGATAGGTTGGGAATGCTCATGATAGGATCTGTCAAAATCAGTCCTCGACATGAGAGGGAGCCGAGCGAGGAGAACAGGCATGAGCCAGAGCACCATCTTGACAAGGGGTCTTCAGTCCTCGAATCCTACGTTACTCAGTCGAAAGTGATGGAGCAGTTCTTGCTTCATCGCTATAGGGAGATCTTAGAGGAAGTCCCTGATGTGGGCCTCCATCCAATCCTCTGAAGTTACTTGATGTGCGGGGCTCTTGTAGAGCAATAAATATTCAGTCGCATGGAGCATGTTCGAGAGGTCTATGCCCAGGTGTCAACCAACCTCGAGCAAGCTCTCAAGGAGTTGTCGGCTAAAGGGGCTGAAATAAACGACTGGCGCCATGAGATGGAGGTGAAGGAAAAGATGATGGAGGATCTGAAAGCCTCTGACGCCCAGAAGTCTAAGGAGATCGACAGGTTCAAGCGTGAGCTTCATGAGAGCCAGAAGAAGGCGAGGTTGTCAGCTGAGGAACTCACTCACGCACTAGCAGAGAAGGACAGTGCTTAGATGCAAGTCATGGTTGAGAGTCATGCCACTCAGCATGCTAAGGACATGCTTGAAGAGGAGCAGATGGCGCGAAACAGACTTAACCAAGAGGGAAATTGTCATGAGGAGTCTCTAGTCTCAGCCCAAAGTTGGGTTGCTTTCTTGGAGTCTGAGGCCTACTGGTCAGAGGTCATCGAGGAGTACCGCCAAGGCATAGTCAAGAAAGCAGAGGTAGCACTCGCCTGTAAGGCCGGATATGATTACCTAGAGGCGCAGCTTCTGGCTGAGATGAGAAGCACTCCTAGACGTTTTCACTATCCTCCAAACGTTGCCAACTGTTTGGAGGCCCTTGAGGACATAGAGAGGCTGGGTGGAGGACTCGATCTCCGTGCAGTCGACGCAGGGGATGAGGATGATGATGATGAGGATGAAGCAACTGAGGCTCTTGTCGAGAGGACCGAGAAAGGTGTTGAGGACTCTTCTGGCAGAAGGGACGAGGGGGCTGAGTTGGCGTCCCGGTCGACTCCTCCGCCTGCACCTACTAGCACTCTTCCTCTGACTCCTGGAGTGGGCATGGACCTCTCACCCTCTCCTTAGCTTTAGCTTCTTACGCTTTTGTATCTTCAATTATGTCGTAGATGTAAACTTGTAAATATTTCAAGAGATAAATAAAGAGATTCTTTTGTTCACTTAGCTCTTTCTTGGTTTGACGTCTGTCTGTTGAGTTTTTGGGCATGAGTCGACTTGTTTATAAGTCAATCTGCTAATGGCTTTGTAGAGCACTCTGTGTTAGGTGGATAGTATGTGTCTTGGATTTACGTAAATGCCAAGGCCTTATACTTGTTCATTTTTGACAAAAATGACAGTCTTTACTTGGAGTCGACCAAGTTGGCGACTTCTTCGTAATAGAAGACTAGGGTAGAGCTAGCCAATTTGGGTTGCCCCATGGTCAATATCTTTACCAATCCAGAACATATATTTTGTTATTCGAGTCGATTAGTTCGAAGGTCGACGAACACCGCGTTTTGAGTCGATAATGCAAGTAGTCGGTTGACCAAGCCATTTAGTTCGATGGGTCGAGTCAACTGGACTTTAAACTATTGTCGGTTTGTGGATCACGAGGCATTTTCTAGATCAGCGACAGTTTGCTGTTTGAAAAGATGTTATGACGTCAGAAGGCCATGTGGTGCTATCGCTTTAGATTTCGAGTGAAGTGGTTGCGGAGTAAAGAAGGTGGGCGCTGCATATGTCGTGATGCCTATTCAAATATCAAGATAAATCTAAATTGTTCATACATGATTAGGTAGACAATCTTGATCTCGCCACGTGTCGACCCTGGGGCCTATATATATCCCTTTGGGGCCAAAGGGGGGCTTTTCTCCACTAATTTTTGCCCTACCTTTTTGGCTTCCAAATCCCTCATCAACTCTCTTCCTCCAAGCTTTAGTGACACCCATGGCTACTCAGGCTTTCATCACCGGACACAACGAGGCAAGGATCGATCTTTTGAGGATGATTCGAACGAAGATCTGCGCTCAAGAGACCGAAAGATATTATGAGCTCTACGATCTTCTCCGATCCATCACCCTATTAGTGCTAAATGCAGACGAGGCCGTGTATGATCATGGCCTAAATAAGTCGTTGCTGTATATACTAGAGAATGGACTCTGATTGCCACTCCATCCGTTCATCAAGGAGGTTTGCAGCACTTTGGGGGTGTCTCCATCTCAGTTCACTCCTAAAGCTATCACCGTCGTTATGGGGTTCCTGGTGATCGGTCACCGGGTCAGTGTCGATCCAAGCTTATGCTTGTTCGGCAACCTCGTTGGCATCAAGACGATGAAAAAGGATGACCACTACTTCTTCCATTATACCACTAGCTGCTAGTTGGTGTCGAACGCTCCAGAGTCGTACAGGGAGTGGAAGGAGCGGCACGTGTGGGCCATAGGTGCTAACCCAATTCTAGCTTGCCCCACCTGGCCAGAGATCAAGAAGGAGGTGCTAAAGCCTTGCATCCTTTCAGTTGAGGAGGGTCGACAGCTAGAGAAGATCAGCTCCTATGTCGGGTCAAAAGAGATGAGCAATCTCTTTGAGTCAGCTTCACTTCGAGCTGTCGGCATCTTCAAGGTTCCCCCGATCGAGATAGATAAGGTGCAGACAACTCTCCGTGCACTTGCCCTGGAGGCTCCTTTGAAGAAGGTGGAGGGCTCGAGTTCCGGGATGTCAGTTTTGATTCCTAAGCCCTAGAAGCAGCTAAGGGGTAGTCTGGCCCCTGGCGAGCTGCCAGTATGCGGTCTAAGGCGGCAGAAATTGTAGCCAAATTGGCCGTACCGAGCTCCTTTGTCAAGAAGGAGAAGTCAGATAAGAAGAGTAGGAAAGTGGTCAGAGAACAAGATCCTAGTAGGACAGCAGGATCGACTCAAGTCGACTCTGCCGGTGGCTCTCTACCAGTCACCCCTCCACCCAACTAGGTGAATGTCATCATCATTGACGAAGCCTCCCCTCCTAGGTAGGGGGGAGGTCAAATAGCTGAGCCTATAGTGCAAGTTGCCAGAGCTAAGGATTCGCCAGCCTTGACTCCTCTACCCGAACCTACCCATAAGCAAATTAAGGAGCTGGTCGGGACGACTAGTGCTGCTGGGGAGGAGGTGACCTCTCCCTAACCCGCTGAGGCTCAACAGTCTGCTGGAGCCACAACTCCTGAGGGTGGCTTCCACTGACCCTTCCACCACTGCATCTCTAAACTCGATGAACAAGTGTAGGACTAGGTCAGGGCGGTGGTGATTGGGGATACAGCGAGTGGCGACTCTCATAAGGAGGAGGTTCCAAAGAGCGACAGGTTCATTGCCCGAGGCCTCTCGACAAGGAGAGCTCTGTTTTGGAGTCGGGTGGGGCTCCGATTCGGGCCATGGTACAATTCGCCCTCCCTAGGAACATGGAGATGCTGTTAGAAATTATGGGTGTGGGCTTGCATTTGGCTCTCAAAAGCTATTTGTTGTGGGGGGCCCTAATCGAGCATGAGATGTATTCTCGACTCTCCTATGCGTGTAAGCTCCCTGCTGACTTTGAAAAGAAGCTGGCTAAGGAAAAAAGTGAAGGAGGCAGCTGAGAAAAGGGTAACAGTACTGGAGGCTAAATTCCACCACAATGATGGCAAGTGGCGCCGAGAGCTTGAGATTAAGGATGGCCTGATTAAAGGGCTCAAGATGCACAGTGCCCAGCAGTCAGCTGCCATAGAGAAGCACTAGGGGAAGATGGCAAAGCTTAAAGAGGGCGTCGACCAACTTGAAAGGGAGGTTGCTGAGTGGGACACCGAAATCAAGTATTAAGGTGAGGAGGTTGACATGGAGAAGTGCCACAGGCTTGAAGCCAGGGAGCATGCTCAGTCGGAACGGTTGGTGGCTGACTATGTGAGGCTCGACTTCAAGGAGGAGCGAGCTGCCCATGAATTGACCCAAGCCGCCGTCCAAGCTCTAGAGGCTCGTGTTGCTTCTTTGGAATTGGAGGCTTTCAAGATGAAGGTGATAGAAGAATATCGCCATAGCACATTGGGCAAAGTTGAAGTGGCGTTGGCCTATAAAGCCGGCTTCGACTACCTCGCCTCTCTGCTCCCTTTTGGATCTCGTCGTCTCACTAACAATGACTATCCCCATCAAGTCTCTACTTGTCTCAACTTTTTGAGGGAGATTGAGACTGTTGGTGGGGAAGTAGCGTTGGAGGTGGATGAGGGACAGGATAACGAGCCTGGGGACGACCAAGAAGAGGCCGCTCCCGACGCTCCCCCTGCTGTTCTGCCAGCTCCCGCCCCTAGTTCAAGCCCTAACCTATCGAGTCCTACCCCTGATCCTAGTTGAGGAGTTTAAAACTTGTATATTTCTCTCTTTGTTTTTTTTTGTAAACGACGATGTAAACATTTTGACATATGAATGAAAATCCAGAGCTTTTATTTGTCTTTCTCAATTGTTATGGAATTTCTATTTTGACAGCTTTAGTTATGAGCTAGTGGTTTAAATTCTTACAAAAGACTATCAATAGAGGCAAGTTGATTCTGTATTGAGGCGAGTTGGGTGTACGTGACGAGTCAAGCGACTCGTCCGCACCTCTCTTTGGTCGGCTATGTACTTAGGTACGAGCGATCAAGTCTTCTCTTAAATTCAAGTTGATCGAACTGTTAGGAAGACCTTGGTATCAATTGAAGTTGACTGAAAGGTTGTACTGCCTTGGTTTTACTCACAAAAATGATGCCAAGGTCTTTTGCGTAGATGTGGGCCGAAAGGTTAGGCAGTGACTTGTTCTGGTCCCATGAGGATACGAAGGGCTTTTGAGTTGATGTCGACCGAAAGACTAGGTAGTGCCTTGGTCTTGTCCCATGAGGGTGCCAAGGGCTTTTGAGTCGATGTCGACCGAAAGAGTAGGCAGTGCCTTGTTCTTGTCCCATGAGGGTGCCAAGGGCTTTTGAGTTGATATCGACTGAAAGATTAGGCAGTGCCTTGGTCTTGTCCTATGAGGGGCCAAGGGCTTTTGAGTCTATGTCGACTGAAAGATTAGGCAGTGCCTTGGTCTTGTCCTATGAGGGTGCCAAGGGCTTTTGAGTCGATGTCGACCGAAAGATTAGGCAGTGCCTTGGTCTTGTCTCATGAGGATGCCAAGGGCTTTTGAGTCGATGTCGACTGAAAGATTAGGCAGTTCCTTGGTCTTGTCCTATGAGGGTGCCAAGGGCCTTTGAGACGATGTCGACTAGAGAGTGATGTGCCTTGGTTTTATCCCCATAGGACACTAAGGTCTTGGGTATGTGCCTTGGACTTAAGGGGATGCCAAGGTCTTTTTGTGAGTCGTCCGAACAACAGTTAGACAAAATAATAATGAGAAAGTGTTAGCTGAAATACTTCATAATGTAAATGACTTATGTATACCATTTTAATGATAATATTTTCTAAGATGCTCGATGTGCGAAGAATGATGCAGGATCCTTCTATCATGGCTTCTTAGGGGGTAAGTACCAAGGCGCACTTCCTCGAGGACGGTGTAGGGTCCTTCCTAGGTGGTGGTGAACTTCCACGTCGGGAGTCTTTGTTGAAAATGGCTCTCCGAAGGACAAGATCGCCTATGGTGAACCTTCGAGGTCGGACCTTGCTGTTGTAGTGTCAAGCGATGCGCTGCTGGTTGATGACTTAGGAACGGAGGGCTTTCTCTTTGATTTCTTCAATGAGGTTAAGTCCAAGTCAAAGTCCCTCTGTGTTCATCTCTTCATCAAAATGCCACAGTCGTATGGTAGGCATGCTGACTTCGACTGGTGCGACTGCTTTGGCTCCGTAAGTTAGCTTGAAGGGGGTCTCCCCTGTTGAGTTATTGTGGGTAGTACGGTAAGACCATAGGATCCCCGGTAGCTCGTCAGCCTAACTCTCAGCTACTGTGCCCACCTTCTTCTTGAGAGCTTGGAGGATGCATTTATTAGCGGCTTCCGTGAGTCCATTATACTTTGGGTGGGCCACTGAGGCGAATTTGAGCTGAATGTTCCACTCCTGATAAATGCTTCAGAAGCCTTTGCTATTGAATTGGGTGACGTTGTTGGTGATGAAGGAGACGGGAACGCCAAATTGACATACGATTGATCTCCACACAAAATTAGTGATGTTGCTCTTGCCAATCTTGGCCAAAGGCTCAACTTCGATCCACTTGGTAAAATAGTTGATGGCTACGATTAAGAATCTCTACTACCCAGAGGCTATTGGGAGAGGTCCCAACAAGTCTAACCCCCATTGAGCAAATGGAATTGGGCTTAAAATAGGGGTTAGCTTAGTGGCGGAGGCTCTAGGGATGCTCGAGAAGAGTTGGCACCTACTGCAACAGGAGACAAGTCTTCTCGACTCAGCCAGGATGGTGGACCAATAATATCTCTGGCAGGTGACTTCTGCATGAGAGTTCTAGCGCCTGGATGGTTCCCAAAAGTTCCTTCATGAACCTTCTTGAGAACGTAGATGGCTTCTGCTGGCCTAAGACACTGAAGATAGGGTGCCACTCTGCAGCTAGAGTATGACATCTGATAGAGCTAACCATCGAGCATAAGATACCGAAGAGCATTCCTGCGCAAACTCCTTTCTTCCGTCACACTCACTGGCAAAGTCCCCTCTGTAATATATTGAATGATTGGGTCTATCCGACATGTTCCGCAACCATCTCGGCCTGCATAACCAGCTTCGACATCTCCGCAATGCTTGGGCACTTGAGAGTATCAGTGTAAATGGGTCTCAGATCACCCCTTGAACTAGATGACCCGAGCGTGGACAAGGCGTCTGCCTGAGCATTGAGAGCTCGAGGGGCCTGAGCGATTCTGGATTCTGCAAAGTTGCTTAGCAGCTCCTTACCCCCCTTCTGATATAGAATCATCCTCAGGTCTCTGGCTATATATTCTCTGTTTACTTGGTGGACTACAAGTTAGGAGTCAGCCAAGATGTAAATGCGCTCGGCTTTCACTACCATGGCGGTTCAAAGACCCGCCAAAAGAGCTTCATACTCGGCCTCATTGTTGGAAGCTAAAAAATTGAAGGCAATTGAGTATTCATGCGTTGCCCCATCAGGGCTACGTAGGACAACTCCAGCTCCACTGTCAGCTTCTTTAGAGGACCCATCCACCCATAACAACCACTAGGAAGCAAATTTTGGCTAGTGGTGCTTGAGGTTGTGACGTGTCTGGGAAGTGGGCGCTCTGATTGCTTGAGATGTTGGAGGCTTGGACTGACTCGGGGCAAGGGAGGAGATGATTCATCTTCGGCTACAGTCGACTCGATGAGGAAGTCGGCGAGAGCTTTGGCCTTGATGGTCCTCCTTGGCTCAAATTGCACATCATACTCACTGAGCTCGATCGACCAAGTGATCATCCTTCCTCAAGTGGTGGGGCTATCAAAAGCTTTCTTCAAATGCAAGCTCGTCCGTTCAATAATAGAGTTGGCTTGAAAGTTTGGACAAAGTCTTCGGGCTGTGATAATGAGGAGGAAAGAGGCTTTTTCAATGAGGGGGGTAATTGAGCTCCCCCGCCTTCAAGATCCGACTGACATAGTATACCCGCTTCTAGATGTTCTCCTCTCAAACCAAGACAGAACTGAAAGCTTCAGGAGATACAGCCAAATAGAGTCATAAGACTTCCCCTTCTATGGGTTGGCTCAGCAGCGGCTTGGTGCTCAAATATGTCTTGAGGTCTTTGAAGGCCTCACTACACTCAGTCGTCCAACTCTGGCTCTGCTTCAGCTCTTTGCTCCCTCTCAGGGTCTTGAAGAATAGGAGGCTCCTCTCGACAGGTTTGGAAAGGAAGCGGCCTAGCGCTACTATCTTTCCATTCAGTCTCTACACATCTTTCATAGTGCATGGTTCGGATAGCTGCTCTATGGCCGCTATCTTCTCAGGATTGATCTCAATGCCTCTCTGAGTGATCATAAATCCCAAGAATTTTCCCGACCACACCCCAAAAACACATTTGGCTGGGTTGAGCTTCATACGGCAGCGCCGGAGGATAGAGAAAGTCTCTTCCAGATCTGCCACATAGGATGAGGCCTGTTTTGACTTCACTAAGATGTCGTCCATGTACGCCTCTACATTGCGACTGAGCTGGAGCTTGAACATTTTGTTGATCAACCTAGATAAGTGGCCCCAGCATTCTTGAGACCGAAGGGCATCACTTTGTAGCAATAGGTTCATTGATCTGTAATGAAGGAAGTCTTCTCTTGATCATGCTCCGCCATAAGAATCTGATTGTAGCCTGAGAAGGCATCCATGAAACTTAGCAGTTCATAGCCCGCACTGTCATCTACTAATTGGTCAATTCAGGAGAGTAGATAGCTGTCTTTTGGACATGCCTTGTTGAGGTCTGCGAAGTGCACACACATCCTCCATCTGTTGAGTGTCTTCTTCACCAGCACCACATTGAACAGCCATTTCGGGTATTGAACTTCCCAGATGAAACTAGCTAGTAAGAGTTGGTGGACTTCATCTGGGGTCATCTTCTACCTCTCTGGGCCGAGATGTCTCTTCTTCTATCGAACCGGCTTTATATGTTGGTCGACCATAGCTCATGGGTCACCACTCTTGGGGGAATCCCTAGCATATCTTCTCGTCCCCAAGCGAACAAGTCTGCATTTGCAAGTAGGAACTCTATCACAGCGCTTCGTTAGGGGTCGACAAGATGGGATCCGATCTTGATCTTCTTGTTCCCTTTGGAGTCGATTGGGATCTCTTGGAGCTCTTTGACAGGAGTCGTCCTTTCTCGCTCTAACTTCTTCTCTAACTTGTAAAGCTCGCTTGGCATATTTCTTGCGAGCATCATTGGAGTATCCTCCTGCTGTGGGGCCACCACTGATGGCTAGAGTGACCTTCTGGCTGCTGGTGCCGGCTGGCTAGATGGTTGGATTTGGCTGAGGGCGAGGTGACCTAGAGTGTGACCTCCTGTCGGCTGCTGCTAATGGGGGCTCTCTCCTGTCCCTTGGGAAGGCAAACTTCCTCAAGAATCCTCTCTCAATCAGGTCTTCAATGTCCCTCTGGAGTATTCAGTAATCTTTAGTGAGGTGCCCATGGTCTCGGTGATATCGGCAATACTGTCGAGGGTCCTAATTTCGAGGGTCCGACCTCATCTTAGGAGGCGGAGAGTTGAGATACCCCTCCTTCTGTGCTATGTAGAGGGCTTCAGTGAGGGAGGTATTGAGAGCCGTGAGGGCTGGCTTGGGTGGAGATCCTCTGCTATGGTCCCTGCGGTCAACTCGACTAAGACGGTAGTTAGCTCTGGGGTGATCTCTTATTGGCTCTTGTGCAGGGTCTGCTTTCGAGGCGGCTATAACTACTACTGGAGCTACTAGCGCCGTTAGGGCTGCCACCGCTGAGGTTGCTGCCACTGCTATCACTGTTGCTTCAGCTACCCAAGCTACACTTTTATAGGCTCGGGCATCTTCCATATCTATATACCCATGAGCTTTGGCCATCAACTGCTCATAGGAGGTGCATTGCTTTTTAGCAAGTGAGCCGGCCAACTCATTGTCTAATAAGCCGGCTATAAGAGCGGACATGGTGACCTGGATCCTAGGGTCATTAACTTCCAACAGAATCACCTGGAACCTCTTGAAGTACTTCTGGAGGCTCTCTTCGGGCTCTTGCCTCATCTAAATCAACACATGGGGGGCATTTCTATTTGGTGTCAACCAAGAAGTGATGAACAAACTTCTGACTAAGTTGCTCAAAGCTACCTATGGATTTCTTCTCTAGAACGTTCCACCAGAGCTTAGCACTTCCTGATAAGGTGATGGGGAAGTACCTGCAAATGACTGCCTCAGGCACTTGTAGCATGCTCATCATATCATAATAGTTCTAGACATGCTACGCGGGATCTCCCTCTCCCTTATACTTCTTCACCTGCGGCATCTTAAACTTCTCGCAGGGGGTCTTCATGATGTCGTCTGTGAGGGGGGTATTCCCTACAAGGACTTCAGTGACTGGTCAGAAAGACCAATCATATTTGGGTGCTGCAATGGTGGCTGTCGGAGCTGGGACGACATGGGGGGGCTGTGAAGCCTAAGACGTTCTTCTTACGAGATGCTCTTGGTGACTCCGCTCGAGACTGGGACTCTCTCCCGTACCCTCCCTGTAAGGTTATGGTTGCCAAAGGTGGTCATCAAAATGGACCTGTGGGCACGATTGTGGAGATGGACGGTCGTCATAGCTCTGCTGCTAAGTGTTGGCGCCCACACGCTCGGAGAAAGGAGGGTCGTCTTATTGTCGCTCTGGTGGCGGCTAGACAAGAGTCACCTGAGGATGCGCAGGAGCGAGCTGACTAAGGAGCTCGTTGGAGAATGCAGCGAGTTGCTCCTGGACAGACTGGATAATCTGCTGGGTGGTTTCCTCTAGTTGGGCTTGAGTGACAAAGCCAGCGGTTAGCCATCTGGTGAGTGGCAGGTAGATGATCTAGGGAATTGATCATGACCAGACATCGTTATACAAAGAAGGTAGATAGCCCCACGGTGGGCACCAAAATGTTGATGCTATGGATCACACAGTCAATTAATTAAGTGTCAAAAGTAGACCGCTAACTCCTCCTGATGTCCAATCCCGATTAGTCCTTGAAGAGTTCTACACATACAACAAATTGTGAGAGGTTGAGATTGGGTTCCCCGGTGGTTCCTCCAACGATCAAGTTAGTTGGTAATCTTGAGTGGAGAAGTAAATATAACTGTTTAGAGTTTTTTGTAAAATAAGAAGTGGCTTAGAAAAATACCTTTTTGATATTGTAAGCAGTCCTCCTATTTATAGTAGTAATGGAGGGGTAGTCTGGTAACTTTGACCGAGTCTGAGCTAGCGGCTGAGTCAGCATATGCTTTACAGGTGTCGGCCGTTGAGAGATGAGGAAGTCATCTCAACGTTAATGTGAAGTGATAAGGGACACGTGGGTCAACGTGTCTTAAAGATCTACAAGGACGGAGAATTGATGGCTCTAATCTCGTATTCAATGCGATGGCGACTTGTTGTCAGCGAGGCGCTCGAGGAATGTCGTCGTCTTCCTATCCTAGGCAGAATGTCAAAATGTTTCGCCTTTCGTGTCGGCTCCACAAGATGTCGACCAACTCGAAGTGTGGGTCGCCTGCTAGGTCGACTCGGCAAGGAGTTGACCGACTATTACCGCCTTTTGAGCCCGCCAAGGGAGACGTCGGCTCCTTGAGTCATCCAAGCTAGGTGTTCGGTTCGTCTCGAGGAGGTGAACTGATCTGAGGAGTTCAATGCAGAATACTTGTCTGCTAATTAAGTTGATTATGATGTGATAATTGAACTACTATAACATGAAGTCACTTAGTTGTCGTAAGAAATTGTGAGCAGAGGTGGCAAGAGCAATGTTTTCTTTGCATAGACTTTAAGATGATTGGTTTATAATAAAACAAGCTACTATTATTTACATAATTTACTAAAACTCAGTTCTCCTTCTTGCGGACACAAACAAGTTAATGGAATATTGCGTACTCATGGGAAAATATAATCTTACACTGTTGATATGAAACATGACCTTCTGCACCATGTTTTTAGCTACTGATGACATTAAGCACAGAGTTTTCACAAGGTCATACATGTGAATTTGGAGGGAATACGTGAAGTGGTGAAGATGATTAAACGGTTGCTGATGCTACAAGCCTACATGACGGCAACTTCATGAGTTTAGCTGCATAATTGTGTACTGGTGCTTAGTTGACTTTAACAGAGATGAAACCATTGTAGTAGATGTGCATCAACTGTAATGGGAACCTTTACTTGAAGAAGATAAAGAATTTTTAAAATTGCCTCAAAATCATGTGTGATGAACTTTTATACGTGAATGAGTGCCAGTTGAAGTATCCAAAATGATCTCTTTCGCATTATTCACAAGTCACAAGTTATGAAAACGATTCTGACAGATAGAAGAGGTTTTATTCTCCCAAGTCATCATGGAAGAGCTTTTAGATACACAAACAATGGAAACCTCAATGTTTTTTCGAGTTGAGCAATCAAAGACCGTCACCAATACGTGATTCAGAAAAAGTGGAGTTTGGCCAAGAACGGAACTGTGTAGGATCGGGATTGAATGAAAAGAAATTGATATGTACTTAATGCTTGGTTGATGGTACACTGTTAGAAATTGCCTCGATTCGTTTCCCAACTAAATATAAGTTGCTCTTGACAACAAACTACCAAAAGGAGGAGGAAAGAATTAATGAATCTGTCAATGCAAAGCTTGAAGGGGAGACCGGCAACAACTTACTGTTAACTGATACTGTTGGTCCTGAAGAAACAGCAAAGGTATGAGCTTTAATCCCACTGAAATAAATAAGTATCCTATGATAGATTTAATTTGATAGATTAATAACAACTGGATCAACTTTTTCCGGCAGGTTGTCAGCAAATGGACAGGCATGCCAGTGACTAGGCTCGGCGAACATAAGAACAAGTGGCCAAGATGAGGCAACTGATGCTGTGGCTGATGCTGTGCTGAGGTCGCGAGTTGAGACTATGTTGAGGCCTAGAGCTGGCCTAGGCGCTCGTCAGAAGCTGATAGGGTCATTCTTGTTCCTGGGCCCCACTGGTACTGTCGGCAAGACGGAGCTCACTAAATCCCTAGCCGACGAGCTCTTTGACGATGAGGAGCTTTCACTTCGCATAGATATGTCGGCATACATGGAGGGAGCATCACTCGCTTTCCAGGCTCATCGGAGCACAGTCTGAGTAAGAGAAGCTTTCAGTTTGCATAGATATGTCAGCTTATATGGAGCATCACTCGCTTTCCAGGCTCATCGGAGCACAGTCTGAGTAAGTTACATTCCCAATCCTATCATCAGTTGCTATCACAGTTTGTTTCTTGTTTGCTAACACATTTATCTCCTTGAATAGTTTATTTAGACAGTTGACAGAGAAGCTGTGAGGAGAAGGCCCTATAGTGTTGTGCTCTTCAATGAGGTAGAGAGGGCACATGCTTCTGTGGTCAATACTCTGCTTCCACTACAACAAAAGGTGTAATAAATGACACATTTTCTAACATCTCGCGACACATTTTTGTGTAGCACAAATAAATCGCGACACATCCCACAAGTGTGGTTAGAGCATCTGTGGAGAGCATCTTTCTACACATATGAAAATATGTCATAAAACTCACGACACATACATATGTTGAGAACTAATGATACATAGATGTGTCGAGAAACGCGACACTTACATGTTAACACATGTATGTGTCAAGAAACTAGTGACACAAGTATGTGTAGGAGGTGGTGACAACTCTCTACAAAACTTCTAATAAACTTCTAATACTAAAAAGTATTCTGTATGTTTTGTCATCTATATCAGCCTCCCTTATTATCTCTTGCACCCCTTCAGTTAGCTTCTCTCCGAGTTTTGTCATATGATGTATGCCTTTTATATGCTCTTTGTTTCCTTTCCACGTATTGGTCCTTGTGATGAGAGCTGCAAGCATATATTCTCATCAGTCCTGAAATATTTTAGTACAAAATGCAGCGTATTACTAGCAAATGAGTTCGATTTGTAGATTTTATTTGTCTTTTCATTATCACCAAACTCTTAATCAAGTTCTTCAGCATCAATACAATCTTAATAGGTTTAGGACCTGAGCTTCATAACCAACCACACAGATGAATGAAATTGTTTTTCTTTCTGGTTTTGAACACACTATGTTTAGTGGCATTCACTAACTTTTTATATGACATGCAAGTTTTTATACCACCTGCAATCACCATGATACTTAGAACATAAATTCTAGTCAAACTAACTAAAATCCAATAGCAATTATGGCAAATGACAGGGTTCAATGATCAAGTCCAAATCCGATAACTTTTGCACACAGGTTCAAGCCTAAAAACAAAACCGCTGCTATAACTATCTAAAACTTAAATGCTACTCCATTTTTTCAAAATTCGACTTTGGTCCTTTTCCTGTGCAAAACCCTATGCAGTTAAGGAGCCTTCCTTCAATGGAAACTCAGTGATTATCAACAGTGAAAGCAAGCACAACCCATGATGATTGGCACAAAAAGTACATATTGGTTTTTTAGTTCCTTTTCAGGTTCTCTTTCGGTTCTTTCTAATTTTGTCAAGCAGTTGCAGATAGTATAAGCTTGTGTTGCTGATGTTGCTACCTCTCCTTGATATGTCCCCAAAATCTAATTAATTATAGTATTTTTAATTACTTCAATAGTATATAGAC
Source organism: Asparagus racemosus (assembly GCA_037177215.1). NCBI lineage: Eukaryota > Viridiplantae > Streptophyta > Magnoliopsida > Asparagales > Asparagaceae > Asparagus > Asparagus racemosus. The sequence goes on along the minus strand of JBAKGM010000326.1, from coordinate 26,516,570 downwards.
TCATATAATTTCACATATTTTTTGGTCTCATTAATTAAAAAAAGATTCTGTTAATCGTGCATATTCACCTATTAATTTCTGGAAAATTGGCATTAGCAAAAACAACCAATTCACGAATGAACCGCCCCTAAAAACAAACCAATTCTAGACTAAACCAAGTTCAGATATTAATCAATAAGAATCTGCGAGAAATGCTACCAACCAATATAGTATTGGAGTTAGAGTAATGCATAAAAGTTTATTGAATAAAACTTTATTTGGCTGCAAACTATATATAACTATTTATTGATAAGTTGTTCTATTTATGAGACAGGAACCAATAATGAGTTAAAGAAAATTACCTCTTGAACTCTAAGATCTTCTGGATGAGGGGTTCCATTGCTCTTTGTGGCATGCCTCCGCTCGCCATAACTCTTGCCGTACAAGTTTGCATGGTGGGCATTTCACGCTGCATTTGTGTCATTTGTTGAAACATGTGTTGGTTAAATGCAACTCGTTATCGTCTTTGTGCTCTTTCCTCTCGCATTTTGGCTTCTTGCTCTTCAAATTTAGCTTGATACTCTTCAAGATATTTACTGTTCGCACAAAACTTGCAGACCTGTGTTCTTAAAGTGCACATTCACTGTGATGGATGCAAGCAGAAACTCAAGAAACTGCTCCAGAAGATTGATGGTATGTGCTGTCAAATCAGCACATAAAGTACCTTTACTATTTAGATATGTGGAATGCAAGCATAAAATAGAGAAAGTAGAAAAACATAACCAAAATAATCTCAAGATTACAATTTTTGGTAATAAAAACGATGAGGAATCAACTATTCATAACACAAGAACAGTCTTAAATATAAAATGGAGCTTTACTGGTTGAAACTTCATCCATACAAAAAACATATCCAGATTAATATCAAAGACATCATTACATCATTCATCTCCATCCGAATCTATCCTAAGTAATTGCATCATTAGGAACATTTGCTAATGGGATTTCAACTAGCATGCATTCAAGATATGAATCATCATCACCAGAAACACGTTTCCCCAATTGAAAATTGTCTCTTGGCGTGGTCTGCACCATATGGAACCGGTCCCCGCATCCTAACCTCATCTGCGAGGTGAATAATTAGATGTACCATGATAGTGAAAAAAACTGGGAGGAAAAATTTTCTCCATGTCACATAATGTCTTTGCTACTTCAGATTGTAAGGCATCAATGTCACGAAGGTGAATTTCTTTCGAAGAGATGCCCTTAAAAAACCGTGATAACTTCAAAACAAGCAGAAGAACTTGTTTATCTATAGTGGCTGCTCTTGAGGCAATGGGAAGCAAATCTTGCATTAATATGTGACAATCATGACTCTTCAAGTTTATCATGTTTTGCTCTTTCAGTTGGACACATCTAGAGATATTAGATGAATATCCATCAGGCACCCAAACGTTCTTCAATGTTCTTTAAGAACCAATCTTTCTTCTTCTTGGGCAATGTATAAATTGCATTCTGACAATGTAATTTGCCATTTTCATCACTAGTAGGATGAAGCTCATGCCTTATTCATCTCCACAAGATCCATGCGTGCCTTCAAATTATCCCTAGTCTTACCATCAAGATTTAACAAAGTCCCCAACAAATTGTCGCATACATTTTTTTCTATATGCATCACATCAAGGTTATGTCGGAGACAATTATACTGCCAGTATGGAAGATCGAAAAATTTACTCCGCTTTTTCCATACTTGTTGCTTCTCAATGCTATCATTCACATCATCATCCATCTCAATATCATTTATCTCTCTCATATCATCATGCACTCAAACTTCGGCTCTTGAGCTACTTGCCTCTTCTCTAGCTTTTCTTTTAGAAGATTTTGAGAACTTTCCATATTGAAAACGTGTGGCCTCCATTTCTTCCAGCACAACGGTTCCCGATGCTAGTAGGAGCGGGTCTAGTCTCTATGGTACCATCGAATTCATCGCTCTGGATTCAAAAAGAGTGATCCATTCGTAACCATCTACGACGTCCCATATAGCAAAATTTTCTCCCATTTTTTAACCACAAAGAATGAGTTTCTCTGGCGCAACAAGGACAAGCAAGGCGTCCCTTTGTACTCCATCCTGATAAATTAGCATAGGCTGGGAAGTCATTGATCGTCCACATAAGGGCTCCTTTCAACTTGAATGGTTGTTGTTTGAAAGCATCATATGCATCAACACCAATCCATAATGGTTGTAATTCCTTGATTAGAGGCTCCAAAAAGACATCAATATCATTTCCCGGACCCTTTTCCCCCAAAATAATCATTGACATAATGAGTGATGATTGCTTCATACACAACCACGATGGCATATTATAGCAGACCAAAACAACTGGCAAAGTACTATATGAAGAACTTAATGTTCTAAATTGATTAAAACTGTCACTTGCAAGAGCAAGTCTCACATTACGAGAGTCAAAGGTGTACTCTGGATAGCGAGCATCAAAGTTTTTCCAAGCTATGTTGTTTGCCGGATGTCTCAAAATGCCATCCCTTAACCCGCTGTTTATCATGCCAAGTCATGTCCTCAGCCGTCCTAGAAGACATATAGAGCCTCTTTAGTCTCGGAATTAAAGGAAAATATCGTAAAATTTTGGCTAGCCTTATCTTCTTGTTTTTAGAGTCATCACCCTCTTCACCTTGATTATCCTCATCAAACCATTGATATGCCTGGCAGTTTTTGCATTGTTTAAGATCCTTGTCCTCACCCGCAAAAAGCATTCAATCATTTGGACATGCGTCTATCTGTTCATATCCAAGACCCAAGTCATTTATCATCCTTTTAGCCTCATAAGTAGAAGATGGCAATGGAGATATTTGGGGGAGAGCATCTAGCAACAATTGTGATAACATAGTAAATGACTTGCCCGACCAACCAAACTGTTTGTCGGAAAAATTAAAAGGGAAAATGGAGGGAAAATGAATTGTATTGATTCTTTTACTGAAGAAAGACTTACAATCTCTCTCTCTCTCCTCACAAACTCTCTCTTGTCGGTTATCCCGATTTACAAAAGAAGGAAGAATTAGCAAAAATCCTCCCTTTTATTTAAGGCCACATTCTTCATGGTAGCGATGTGAGCTTGAATCTTGTATCCCATTGATGATCCGACCGTCTTGGCTCAGGGAACAACGTTGAAAAGAACTCACAGAGCAAGTTTGGAACTCTAATGAGTTTTGTGAACTCAAGAAGGAGTTTTATCCCTCTAAAGAAGACTTCTTTCCCCTGTGGAAGTCCTTTTCATGGGCCTTTTCAAGTGGGAATTGAAGATCCAAAAGAAAAGCCCCTCTTTCAAGTGGAAGTCCCCTTGATTTTTTAGCTATTTATAGGGGTTTAAGGGGTGTAACTGACCCCTTAAAGCTCTCATTGATGAGGGTTTAATGGCCCCAAATTGTGCAAAAATATTTTAGGATCGTTTAGATCATGTTTGAATGAGTCAAACTCGAATTTCGCATCCTGGAGCGACCCTCGCATCTTCAGCTCAAAACTAGAACGCGGGGTTGTGATCCTCGTGTTTTGAATTAGAGCGTGAGGGTGTCTTTCACGTTCTTGACTTCAGACGCGAGGATGATCCCCTCGTTTTGAGCTTAGAAACGCGATGGTGAGCCACGCATTTTGGGCTTGGAAATGGGGTGGTGAGCCCCGTGTTTTGAGCTTGAAAACGTGGTGGTGAGCCTCGCGTTTTGAGTTTAGAGACGCGGTGGTGAGCCCCGCATTTAGAGCTTGGAGACGCAGTGGTGAGCCCTGCATTTTGAGCTTGGAGACGCGGTGGTGAGCCCCGCGTTTTGAGCTCGGAGACACGGTGGTGAGCGACGCGTTTTGAGCTTAGAGACACGGTGGTGAGCCACGCGTTTTGAGCTTGGAGACGCGGTGGTGAGCTCCACGTTTTTAATCAAAGAGACG
>JBAKGM010000326.1:26437210-26477399 GCA_037177215.1 Asparagus racemosus | reverse complement strand
TCGACTACACTGTATATTAGTCGACTATTCTGTAAGATAACAGAAACTTATATTTAGACACAGAACTTTATTAGTCGCCTACTATTCTTATTAGTCGACTATTAAGGAATAAAAAAATGATATAAATGCTATGTTTTAGGACTTGTAAAAACTATAAACTCTAATGATTAACATAGGAGATTTCTAATGTTAATCAACACACTAAGCTTGTGTTAGTGTGTTCTAAAAGCTTATGTGTGTGTATGTGAGTGATCAAGGCCTGTACAAAAGAATCTAAGTAAAGAAAAAATAAATTTACATTGTAACATTATTTGAACATCTTCTTCTTTACTTCTTTTGCCTTGAACTCATTCACATTAAATCTGCATTGATATGTTGGTGCACAATAATACACATAGTGAATAAGTTGTTATCATCAAAATAATATCTTGGGGACATGATATCCAGCAGTTCCTTTTGACCATTTAATTCTTTAACCTCGAGGCTCACATTTCTCCATTTATGTGTAGGAGGATATGGAGACGGTGATGCTAGCTTCAATTTCCCCCATCATGATTTCGCCGGACCTAGTTTCACTTAACAGATGTATGGGTCTATGACAGACGGGCCTAAAACTACCAATGTAGGACCTGATTCAGCCAATCCAGGTACATCTATCATTGGTAATACTGCATTTAGATGGCGAATATGGGAAATGAACGACTCAAAATTCGTGTCTTCTCTAATTGTCTCTATGCTTCTTGCTCTTTTAGAGAAATTACAAGAAGCAAACGTGGAGACTGAGATTAGGGAGGCTGACTCCACTGTAGGAGGTAAGTCATTTTAGCCGGTCGCAGGTTCTTGATTCTCCTTCTTTCACTTTTGCCGTCTTATGTCAGATTTTTCAATAAAGGGCTTTGGTGAAGATGGCCTACTTGTGGACACCACCATGGATGACTATCTTCCTGATGACATATCCCTTGGCCCAGCTGCTCTCGGAAACACCGGGGCTTGTCTCTCCAGAGGTATGGGTTCTTCCCCTTGTTAATTGTAGGACTAGTCATTTTTTGACTAATACAACTGAATCTTGATGACTCTGAGGAATTTATTTTACTATTTGCAGGAATTCCTATTGAGGCTATCCTCCAGCTCCTCACTCTGATGCTTCTCCAGAGTCAGCTACCACGGCGGCTGTCGTGCCTGATGATTCTCTCACGAGACCCACTACAACAGCCGATGCATCAATGGTGGCTACCCCTTCGATAGCCCCGTCAAATCAGGAAGCCTTGCCGATGGAGGCATGTATGGGTTATTCAGCTGAGGATATCCACGATACTTTTTAATTCAAGATCCTAAAGCATATAACCACCTTTTTTCTTACAGGGCTCACCTCAAGACTTCATGACCTAGCGAGAGTGTTGATATCAAATGACGACCCAGCTCGACTTTTATCTGCCTGGAGGTCCACTCATTCTTTTCTTCGATGAGCGTAGTGATCGACAAGGTCCTCCATGGTGGGCTTTCTCTTCGTCAGTTCAGGCTAGTGCTCGACCCTAGGACGACATTTATACGGGATGCTGGCTATCCAGAGTTAGCTCAGGCCATTGCTGATAACCTCGATCATCTAGAGGCTAAGCTTCAGAGAATGCAAGAGCTGTAGGTAGTTTGTGCTTCTTCATATATAGCTGCTCGAGTAGAAGCTTGTCTGGAGGCATGGCGTGACACTTGTGCTTTCACTAGACTCGAGGTCCAGATGTATCGGGACCAAGTGGATCAGATTGAGGCCGTTGTTGCCGAGACTTCATCATCTCTAGGCCACCTTCACTCCTACCTTACAGCGAGCGAGGCTAAGATAGCACAGTCTAGGCGAGAGCTTTAAGCAGAGGAAGAGAACTTGAGTGTCTTGGAGCTGACAATGGCCAACAAAGAGGAGGCTCTCACCATCGTGTCTAAGAAGCTTGGACTTTCGAAGCAGAAGCTAGCTAGGGTCGAGGAGGAAGCTACGAAGTCCTTGAGTGCCAACAAGGAGTCTTTTAGGGCTGATTTGCAGAAGGGACTTGAACAAGCTTACAACAATGAGTTATCTCAGCTGGAACCATAAATCTTTTGTCATAGACTTGATGTTTGAATAGCTGTAATTTCTTTGTTGGAAGGACTCAACACTTCTCTGATTGAATAAATTTTTATCCTCCTTTTTATTGCTTATTATGATTTCTTATTTCATTTGAAATAATCAGCCACAATACTCATAGGATTTTTGGCAAACCCTCAGCCATCAACAGATTTGACGAGCCTTTACTGACTACCGTTTGAATTGGGCTAGAGTGCAGATTTCTATACTCATTCTGCACGTGACGTTATGCTAAAAGAATGAAACTCTCTTAGTCTTGGTGCTATGACATTGAATACATAGGCTTTGTCTCCTTTCACGGGCAAGGACAACCGACAACATGTATTAGGCGTCGACTTTAGGGTTATTGGCCAACCCTTAGCCATCAACAGATTTGACCAGCCTTTACCGATTACCATTTAAATTGGGCTAGCGTGCGGATTTTCTAAGCCCGTTCTATACGTGACATTGTGCTAAAAGAATGAAACTCTATCAGACTTGGTGCTACGATATTAAATATGCAGATTTGGTCAATTATCACAGAAATTGAATACCCAGCTGTATGTATTAGACGTAGACTTATCCCTATTTAGACTTCGGGATAAAATTTTTCTAGACTTGAATTCTAGTGCCTTCTTCAATCGGTAAAAGACTAAACTGACAACGTGTGTTAGGCATTAACTTATCCCTTCTTAGGATTTAGGATAAAATTTCCCACACATGTAAAGCATGGATTGTGGTGTTATTAATAACAACCTGCCACAATTTTGAATATATGGGCTTTCGTTCTTTTTATAGTTAAGAATTAACTGGCAGCGCATGTTAAGCGTAAGCTTATCCTTACTTAGGATTCAAGATAAAATTCCCCAAGATGAATCTTTGTGTCTTCTTCAATCGGTAAAAGACTAAACCGGCAATGCGTGTTAGGCGTAGGTTTATCCCTACTTAGGATTCGGGATAAATTTCTCCTGACTTGGATTCAGGTGTCTTCTTCAATCGGTAAAAGACTAAACCGGCAACGCGTGCTAGGCATTGACTTATCCTTACTTAGGAGTCGGGATAAACTTCCCCACACGTGTAAGGCGTGGATTTTAGTGTTATTAATAACAACCTGCTATAATTTTGAATATGTAGACTATCATTCTTTTTACGCTTAAGAATTAACTGGCAATGCGTGTTAGACGCTGACTTATCCCTACTTAGGCTTCGGGGTAAAATTCTCCAAGATGAATCTTGGATTGAAAGATTTTTGTTGAAATGATAAAATTGATGTAGGAGAGGAAGAATTTTATATTCTGTCTCTCAATGCTAGAGAGGAAGGATTTTATATCCTATCTCCAGGTAAAGACAAACTCGAAACAAGGGAGGAAGGATTTTATATCCTATCTCTTACTTCTGAAGAGAAAGAATTTTATATTCTATCTCCAGTGCTGATGTGGGAAAGAAAAATTTAATATTCTGTTTTTTGATGCTAGAGAGAAAGGATTTTATATCCTATCTCCAGTACAAAAGAAACAAAGAGTGGGATCTCCACTTCAAGAATCTTGAGAGGTGAAACTATGAGTGGGATCTCCACTCTGAGAATTGAAAAGATTCATGTAACTTTCACTTTTATAGGATTTGCTACCTGATCTGGAAATAAATTTCTCGTTTGTCGAGATGAAATTCTAAGTTCAGCCCTAACCTTGGGAAGGCATGACCGAAGAGGAATGGACAGAGCCCATCCATTTATCACGAAGGGGACCTTAAACTTGGAGAGGAGGAATTTTATATTCTATCTCTAGTGTGAAGGAAACTTTAAGTGGACTTCTTGTTTGTGGAAGGAATCAAGAGGGGATTTTGCTAGTGGACTGGACCAGAAAGATTTTAGTAGACCCACCGTCAATGAATTTGATCAGTGTGGGAATTTATGATGGAGAACAGATTCAGGTTTATCCTCCAGGACAATGGGTGAAATATTCCTCGAGGAACTTCCTATGAGAATGGGTTATCTCAAATATACTAAGGATAGCACTTTTTAGGAACTTTCCATTTATCGACATTAATTACCTATCACCACTTTGAGTGATTAGACGATACGCACCGTTTGATCAGACTGTGTCTATCACGAATGGTTCTTCCCATTCAGTTTCAAACTTATCCTTTTTCTTAGAATCGAGAATTATTAGTCATTGAGCAGCGAGGACCAGATCTCCTTCCTTAAAGCTTCTCTATCGGATTCTCTTATTAAAAGCCCTCGACATTCTGGCTTGGTAAAACTTGATGTGTTGTTGAGCTTCCAGGTATTTTTCATCTAACATCTCAAGCTCTTCAAGGCGTCTCTGATGTTGTTCTTCCTCCGTCATCTCTCTTGCGAGGGCGATACGAAGTGACGGGATTTGGATCACTAATGGGAGTACAGCTTCACACCTGTGTACCAGAGAGTAAAGGGTAGCTCTGGTAAGCAAGCGTACTGTGGTGCGATATGCCCAGAGTGCTTCTCCGGGTTTATCATCCTAATCACGTTTACTGTTCTTCACGCGTTTCGACAAAATCTTAATCATTGTCTTGTTGAACGTCTCTACTAATCCATTTGCGACAGGATTATAAGCTGTCGGCGAGATGTCTTGGATCTTAAACTTCTCGCAAAGCCTGACGAAGACATTGCTGATAAGTTGAGGATCGTTATCATGTACGATCTGTCTTGGCACACCTTGTCGATTGATAATGTGATGCTTGATGAACCTGATTACACTGTTCGTCTTCACTTCTTTCAGCGAAATTGCTTCTGCCCACTTGGAGAAGTAGTCAGTAATCGCAAGGATGAACCGATCACCTTTAACTGAAGGGGGAAAAATAGGATCTACAATGTCCATTCCTCACGTCTCGAATGGCTAAGATGTAGCTGAAGGATGCAAATGCTCCGGAGGTTGTTACATGTAATCCGCGTGAATTTGACACGTGTGGCACTTTCCAGCGTACTCGATGGCGTCATTGATCATCGTTAGCTAGAAGTATCCCATTCTTCTGATACAATCATAAAGTTTTGGACTAGGCTGGTGTGCTCCATACTCTCCTCTGTGTGCTTCCTTAAGGACTTCTTCCGCTTCTTTGGTCAAAAGGCACCGAAGTAGCAAGCCATCATACCAGCAACGATATAACGACTGCGTCTCTGTATCATAAAAGAACCTCGGCGCACTTCGTTGGATCGATACTCTCCCTTTGGCGTCCTCTGGCAAAATACCATATAGAACATAGTCGATTATAGGGAAACGCTAATCCAGGGCTCCAGTTCAGCTTGGGTTGTGTACACCTCTTTGATGACCACCCCCTTGTGTTCATCCTCCTCATCATATATTGATGCAAATAATTGATGAGTTCTCACAGTGACTAACTGTTCCACCTCAGGAGGTTATGCCAATGATACTGCTAACGCTGCTAATGCATCCGCGTATGTGTTCTGGAGGCGTGGAATATACTCGATGAAAAACTCTTCAAATGAGTCCGCCATCTCAACAGCCGCCCGATGATATGGAATCAAATCTGAGATCCTGACTTCACAGTCCCAACAGATCTGTCTGACTATGAGCTAGGAATTCCCAAATGTTTTAAGATATTCGACTCCCAGCTCATTAGCGAAACTGAGTCCAATAAGTAACGCATTGTATTCAGCCACAATATTGGAGCATGGCTCGGTTAGCGAGTAAGCCCGAGGCATGACATGCTTCACCGGAGAAACTAAGACAACTCTAACTCTGGAAGAAATCTTAGAACATCCAGGGGTACTTGCCACATTAGTTACTCTAGAAGCTCCATCAAAGTACAATCGCCATATTCATTGATGCAACGTACTGTTGACTTGGTGAGCTTCATCTGGCAAGTCATCATATAATTTAGTCGCATCCGCCATTGGGTTAGTTGCTAAGAGATCGCAAATTGCCTGTCCCTTGACTGACTTCGTTGCTTGAAGTGCAGGTCATATTGAGACAAGAGCAAGGCCCATTTTGCTAAACGCCAACTCATGGAGGCTGGTTGCATCATGAATATCCGGACTGTATTTCCATTGGAGATAACGTAAGTTATCTTCCCACCTAAGTAATGCCACATCTTTTGAATCGCGAACACCAATGGAAGGCACTACTTCTCGATCATAGGATAGCAGGATTCTGCACCCACTAAAGTCCGGCTCACAAAACACACTACCTGTTCGCGACCGCCGTCATCGTCTTGCACGAACAAAGCACTTAACAAATGGTTCATCGCCTTGGTATAAATCAAGAATAGTTTACCTGACTGTAGTGCAACCAGAACAGGATGATTCGCTAGATATTCTTTGATATCCTCGAATGCTTTCTGACAAGCATCGTCCTAAAAAAATGGCACGCCTTTTTTGGCTAGTTTGGAGAATGGCTGGCATTTTCTAAAGAGGTTCGATATGAATCGTCAGATATAAGCCAATCCCCCATATAACCCTCTAAGTTCTCTTAGGCTCTTTGGAGGTTGCAACTCCTTTATCGCCTTCACTTTATCCGGGTCAACATGAATACCCCTATTGGTGATAACGAATCCGGGGAATTTGCCACTGGACATTCTAAGGAAAGACTTACCGGGGTTCATCTTTAACTGATGAGTTCGCATGAGTTCAAACACCATCCTCAGGTCTTTGATGTGGTCATTTTTGTTGCGGCTCTTCACGAGTAAGTCATCACTGTAGCGCTTGACCATTTTCCAGAGATGTTGCTGGAAAATCTTTGTCATTGCTCGCTGGTACGTGGTGCATGCATTCTTCATGCTGAACGGCATGATTGTGCAGCAGAAGATGCTGAGGGGAGTTCTGAATTCTGTATGTTTTACATCATCTGGGTGCATTTTCTTTGATTATAACCCAAAAAGCCATCTATGAAGGACATTCTCTCGAATCCATATGTATTGTCAATAATGACATCGGTGATTGGAAGGCGAAGGTCATCCTTTGGGCATGCAGCATTCAGATCTCTGTAATCAATGCAGATTCAGATCATCCCATTCTTCTTCAGGACTAGGACAATATTCACCACCCAATCTGGATGTTGTACTTCCGTGATAAAATTGGACTCTATAAGCTTCTTTACTTCCTCAAAGATTACCTCCATAATCTACAGACAAAACCAGCTTTGCTGTTGCTTGATGAGTTTGACATCCACTTTGATGTTGAGATGATGCGTCGCCACATTGGGGTCGAGTCCTGGCATGTCCTCGTAGCTCCAAGCGAAATAATCGATATATTCCCTGACGAGAGCAATCAACTCTTCTCTTTCCTTAGGTGGATAACTATTGCTGATGAATATGGGCTTAGGGTGTGTTTCATCACCCATATTGACCTGGATCACTTCATCCTCGGTGGGGGTTCTCTTTGCTCGAACCAGTCTCCATGCTGCATATTGAGGTGATGGACCCACGGGTCTTCCCATGTTGGTATCTCCTCATCGTCCTCCATCGTGGCAGGGTTGGCTATAGTCATATTTGACATTAGGCCCTTGAACACTTCACCGATGCTGATGTCAGAATCCCAGGCGGATGAATTAGATGAATGTCCATCTCCCAAATCAGATAATTAGTTATTGATCAACCAACAACATTTGTCTTCTAAAGAGGATACATAGCCCAATCTTCTCTTGAATGCATAGTACTTATCAGGTTTCTCTTTTGGAATATGTGTAGCTTTGGGCGAGAGTTGAGGACCTCGTCCGAAGCAAAGACCCACTCCCTGCGCAAAGTCATACCCTCATTTTTTCATGAGGTTCTGCGCCTCTGGGCTGTATCTGAAGAGATGAAGGCCAGGCTCATTGTTGTTGACGTCCTCCCTCAAAAAGTGGTCCAGAGTAACAATCACATCTTCTTTGTCATAGACCAAGTCTTTTTCATCATTTGTTCTACCCGGGATGACGATCGTTGCCCCGAAAGAGTCCCAGAACTTCTTCTGCGTTAGACAAGACGACCGAATCGGTATGTGCAATGCGGGGTCATTGTATAATCCTGTCACCACATCAGTAAGAGACAGCGAGTACTCTAAATCATCATTTCATTGTTGGCAAGTTGCCAATTAGAACTTTCAATCGACGATTCTTCATCGTCAAGATTGACTACAAAGGGTATAATATCATTTATGACAAAACCACCATCGTAATCAAGCCCAGCTTCGGTATCAGCTTATTTGCTGCTGTCCTTACCTTGGGCCGATGATTCAATATCAGACTCGTTAGCGTAAAGGAGGGAGTCAGTAAAGTAGTTTTTCAACCCCTTAAACGGTTGCTTATTCGTGACCACTATCCTGACTTCATTATTCGTGTCAACAAATTTTAGACACTTACGAAGAGTGGAGGGGACTATAACATTATTGTGGATCCATGGCTGACCCAATAATAAGTTATAGGAAGTCTTTGCATCAATCACATAGCATGTGAATTCAGACTTCTGATCTCCCAGCTAGTACTTTATCCAGATTTTACGTAGTGGTCGAGACCCGCTGGTGTTAAATCCATAGATCACTGTGCCAGTATATACCAGCTTACTGGCAGGAATCCCGAGGCTATACATCAGGCGGAGGAGCATGATACTCATAGCGGAATGCGGATCAACTTAGATCGGCTAACTTCACTAGAGCCAATGTACCCGGTAAAGTATAGGGGCTTGTCATGCTTTGGGTTCTTCATTTGCATGGTGATGCAGGTGAGGTGCTTGGTTGTGGGGTGGCACTATTGGGCTGAAGACTCTGGCTCTTCAGGATTTGGTTTGATTTGAGTGAGGAATACCTCAGAGTCAGCTAGGGCCTTCTATAGGGCCTCCTTGGTCTCTTTCGATAACCGTAGCGGCTCATAGAGGGTTAACCTCGCTAGGATGTTAGCCAATTGTGCCATAACACTGAAGCGGTATGGGGAATTTGAGCTTTCTGGTTTGTCTCTACCAATCGAACGATTGAATCGAGACTGCTTCGGGGCTTGAACCTCCTTCTGTTGGGGTTGTTTCTCCTTTGATTTTTCCATGTCCTCCTTGGCGACCACCTACTGCTGTGCTTTTTAGCATGGGTAGGAGAAGTTATCACAACTCCTAGCTCTGTCAGCGTCTTAGCATTTGGATCAGGAGCTTCGGGATACTTGTACTTATACTCGTGTCCGCTCCTGGTGGCAAAGACTTTAGGTTCCCCTTCGGAAAGCTGGAGTGCCACCATTCATTCATCATCCTTCTCCAAGATTGCTAAAGTGGCATGACATAATTTCCCCTTGCCATTTGACTTTTACTTGGACGAAGAGGCTGCCCACTTATCGTCTTCGAGCAGGTTAGGGTGGACCCAAAGAATCTCGCCATTTGCGGTGGTATGTGGCACGAGCCTCTTTTCGCGTTGCCCGTGAGGATCATCATTCACTGTCTTCATCCCCACTTTAACAACGGGTTCCAGTTGAAACTAAGTTAGAGGCACTATTCTAAAGCTGATGGATATCGCGTTCGCCCCCACCTTCTTTTCTTTGGACTCCTTTGGGGTAATGACCCCTACATCGATCAAGGCTTGGATTTTATCCTTCAAATAGTAGAACGACTTTTTTGGGTGGTGCACTGCTCTGTGGAATGCAAAGTACTTCGGATCTGTGTCCTTATTAGGCTCCTCCTGATTCACGATCACTGGCAGCTCGATCTTATTGTTCTCCAGGAGGTATTTGAAGATACCTGGGACCTCATCCTCCTTGAAGGAGTAAACTTTGGGGAACCTCAAAGCGGAGGGCTTCTGTTATTGCGGCCTTTGCTGCCATTGGGGCTGCGATTGCTGCAGCACTCGCTGCTACGGTTGTTGCTGCGGTTGCAGCTAGAATGTTTGGTTTGTGACCTCTGCTCTCGCCTGGTCTTTCCCTTTGCTACGTGGGACGAAATTTTGTTTGGGAGTATCTACCACTTGCTAGCCTCTTTCTGCCTTTTTCCTCTTAAGGAATCGCTCGGCTTGCTCCCCACACACCGTCAAGTCCTTCCATATCTTAGATGACACCGTTCCCATTGCCTCGAGTGCGTCCAACGAGAGGTTGTTGTGGTAGGTTTGGAGAATGAACTCCTGAGTTATCGGGTCCTGACAATTCAATGCCTTGCTCCAGAACTGTTTGAGGAAGTCGTCCACCTTCTCTCCGTCCTTCTACCTTTCGTCCAGCAACGTCCCGATGGATGTCTTAGTGTTGTCATCAAAGAAATTGGCGAGGAACATGGTCTCCACGTCATCCAAGCTGTTAACACTTTCAGGCTTAAGATGACAGTACCAATCAAAGGTAGCCCGTTGAAGGGTGCTAACGAATGACCAAACCATCAAGGGCTCATTGCCGGAGATAACTCCCAGGTGGGATTTGAAGTATATCAAATGCTGAGTAGGTGAACCCTTCCCGTCGAACGGCATGAAGTTTATTAGATTGAACTTCGCCGGATACGGGATTGATTCCCACTCTCTTGGGCATGGACATGGTATACCCGTCTACTTTACCTCTTAAGCAGAAATCAAAGTGTTGATCTTACTCTCGAGGTCCTTTATCTTCTCATTTTTGGGGATAACGACATTGCCACTGGCATTCTCGGGGCCACCCCCCGCATTCTGCTCATCAGGGGGATTACCAGCGTCACAGTCTTCATCCTTGTTCGTGTCGCGGTCTATTTGGTTAATGTGACGGCTTGATTCACTCTAGCAATTCATCAGTGCTTGGATTTGCTGGTCATGCATCTCTCTCATTTGCTACATGCCATCTCCATCTCGAACTTGAAATTCTCCTTCTGTTTGGCCATAGCCTCTTCAAGCATTTTGACCACTGTTTCCTTCCAGAACGATCTGGTTCTTCGCAGTTTCCATTTCAAAATGTTTCAAAGTGAAAACAAGCGAAAGATTACATGTGTAACTCTCTCTAATACAAAGAAAATGATCCCGCTCTCGTACAAAACTCGAATAGAAGTCACTACGTAGTAAGCTACTGCTTGTGTGGGTTCTTTGCCTGTACCGGGGACGCATCGTCCGTGGGCCACTGAGCAATGATTGTCAAATTGACGGAGTTGAGTTTATGTTTCGCTAAGGAAATAAGAACTTAAGCAAATATCTTAGCCAAGTAAGATATCTACTATTCCCAAGATTTAAGACAAATCTTAAACTCGAGGAATCTTCAAGTGAAGAATGTTGTTGAACTCTTTCTCTCCTCCATTTAGATTTCTCTTTCTTGAAATCTTCAGCTCTCCAGATCAAAAAAATTCCAGATCAAGATTAAGGTCCAAGCTCCAAAATTCAAGATCTCCTCTTCAATGGGTGTAGGGGGCTATTTATAGCCTTTAGGAGGTGTAACCACTGAAAAGAACACAAGTTGTGATCTGTTAAGATTGCACAGTGGCCGAGACACTTTTTGTGTCTGGGTCAAAACTATCTCAGCCAAAAAGGTCGGATGTCCTCTTGTTTTAACTGCTCCTCCCCCTTTTAAGGCATATTTAATACCCCATTTATGCGCTTAGTGGGCGTTTTTAAGGATGTAACCACTCACTAATGTAAATAAATGTTCCCACATGTTGAAAAGGTCAAATGGGCCCACAAATAGCAATAAAACACGTGGAAATGTTTCAGACACTTTTGGTGTCTCGACAATGGCCGAGACACGACATGTGTCTCCGTCAAGGCCGAGGCACAATACGTGTCTCGGTCATGGCCGAGACACGATAAGTGTCCTGCACGTGCATGTGCCAGTTTTACCCCTGTGGCTGATTTTCTTAGGCTTTGATGACATCATTCTTCAATCTTCTCATGATTAAACATTCTTGGGGTTCATCAACAATTTGTGATACCTACAGATACCCCCTCTAAAGTTTTCAAACTCCGATGTATTTTGTCAAGAAGTCTGGAATACTTTGGATAAGATAGGCTTTGCTTCTGCCAAACGTTAAACTTCATAGAAGAGGTGTATATCTTGCTCTAGCTTTTGAACCCTGGCTACGTGATGTCACTGACCATTTTTTGGTATCAATAGCTATTGTGTCTGTATTTGAATTGGCTAAAATGCTTGAGTCAATTTTGAACTGATCATCTTCATCCTGAAGGTTGCAACTTGGGCTGTAGTTGAGTTTGCAGGAGTATCGGGATAAATATTTATCCGACCACTTTAACTCATCACAGTGAGAGATGACTGCTCACCATTACGGTTATGTAGGTGGTGGCATATGATTCTTCTTCAATAATGTAGATTTTAAGAAGAGACACTATCCAACTTACTGAGCATTTGGAATCAAATAATCCGTTGTAGGGATTAGCTTTAGAGAAAATTCCCGAATGTGACCCGGAGTCAAATTGCTTTGAATACACTGTTTGAGGCGTCATGTCTAGGGATCGTGGTGGAAACAAAGATATGAAACATCTAAAATCATGTGCAGAGGGTAGCCGTCAAATTCTTGAGTTGCCGAGACAGTTTGTTGGCCACCTCTTTGTGTGCGACATGTTTTAGTGTCTCGCCCAATCGTCTTTGTGCGCGACACGTTGTGGTGTCTCGCCCAATCATCTTGGTGCCCGACACGTTGTGGTGTCTCGTCTAATTATCTTTGTGTGAGACACGTTTCGTTTCGCGCCCAAAGGAACTAACATAGAATCTGGGCTTTATAAACCCGATAGTTCAGGACTTTTCAACACCTATTAGCTAGCCTTCTAGAATTCAAAAACTTCCCAAATTCTTCCTTGCTCTTATAAAAGCCCTAAAAATCCCTTTAATTCCATAAATCTCTCTTTTTTGCTTTGAAAAGATCCCCTTTAGATCTAGGGTTTTCGGTTTTCCTTAGATCTGGTCCATTTCGGTCGATTTTTTCTTCAAAGTCATACCTTTTCTTGATTATCCACCAAATCCGACACTTCCCCTCCCCATTCTTGGCTTTTTTTGAGCCTTTCTTCCCTCAATCTTCATCAAACCTGATAAAAAATAGATCAAAACCTAACTCTTTTGAGCAAAAACCTAATTTTTATCATGTCTCCCAAGAGATCTGTTGCTCCCAAGGGAAAATTTGCCCCCCTACCCTCTAAGAGTGAAGAATTGACTACCTCGACATTTGGGGGTGGGTTTCTCCTTATTGTTTTGATAAAAATGTGCATTTTGGGTTAAAAATGGGATTTTTATGTAAAAATCCTCGTTTGCTCTCCTTAGCGAGACATTTGGGAAGAGTTGAGATCCTTCTTCATGAGGATCTAGGCTAAAACGAGTATCTTGCATTGTCAAAATACTCGTAAAATTGTAAAAATGAGATTCTGACTGTCTCGTGTTGGCGAGACAGCTTGAGCTGTCTTGGCATTGGCGAGACAGTTTGAACTGTCTCGGCCACTACGAGACATTTTGTACATTCTCGGCGTTGGCGAGACAGTTTGAACTGTCTCGGCCACTGCGAGACAGTTCTCTCATTCTTTGATTTTTTGACTAAGTGTATTTCACACCTAGTTTTGTTCCTTGGTCTTGTTCTAGTATATTTTTTTTCCTTTCCAATTGAATTCCCTGCTACTACATTTACTATCCGCGAGTCGAGTGGGTTGAATAGTAGCGCCTTCTCTTCTTCTCGCGAGGCACCGCTGATAGTTGAGGCTCCCCTGCTCGGCCCAAGTGCAACTCCGAAATTACTAGAATTGCTACAATAAGGGGATCACCATACATTGCAGAGTTTGATAACCGACACTCCATTGGTTAAGAATGCTAGCTCCACTGATGTCATACGGAAGGCCTGCTTCTTGTTCGGGGATTCTGTTGAAGGCCCAGAGATGCTCTCCTCCTGCTCTGAGCCCTGGCTATATGAAGGCAACGGCGCTCATCTGCATCTGCCCGCTGTTCTCTACCATCACTCACTAGTGCATCTACGCAACCTATCGATCAGAAGGGATATGTCCTGGAGATTGACCGAGGACTAGGAGCGCGTACATTGTGGGTACATTAGCTATAGTGCTACCCCAGGCTCTAGTGATTGGGGCTACATTCATGGACTCTATCCCGAGATCGCGGGTGAAGATAATCCACCCCATGATGAGCTAATGATCAAGGCTGACATTGTGAAGAATCGCCCGGCCAGAATGGGAAGGGAGCTACCAGCCAAAAAGTACTGATGCTTCGGGTGGGTCTATTCTTCTGGCGACCGATGGTGGTCAAGGATGACTGCATACGTCCTTAGTCGGTGGGATCCAGAACTTCAGGAGAAGGATCTATATATCCCTATTCTAGCAAGCATGTTCGGGCTCCACATTAGCGTGAACCACTTCTTCGAGCTCCTGGAAATCTACAACCCAGACACCAATACCTTCCTCACAAGAAACGTGGAGCTGAGCTTGCTACTCCATGAGAAGATGAAGGTATTTGGCTTGCCAATGAGCGACGTGCCATACCAGGAATACTTCCCCACCAATCATCAGCTGAAACAGATGAAAGAGAGGGACTATGAAGGTTATGATATCTTGTGGGAATTGACCTATCACTATCAGATGGCTATAGTGTCGACCGATGTGAAGGCTAAGAAATGGCTCCAAGTCAGCTTGAAGCAATTTGCTGATTCTTACTCAAGCATCTGGAGGGTCCTGATGAGGTAGGCGAGCTGCAACCCCTGAACCCTTCTGACATTAACAAACTGATTGAGAAGACGAAGGCTCAATCATACACCACTCCATTTGCTGAGGGTATAGTCCTGAAGGGCACCAGGTTCGAGACTTTCCTATGGCATGCACATAAGCAAATTAAGCTGCAAACTCTTCTAGCAAGTTACTTGGGCACATGGTTGAAGAAGTGCGTGGTCCCACACCAAGTCTCCAAGTCCATGCCTTTGGAGGTGCTATATCCGACTGTCAAACTAGTTGTTGGTCCCCAACTTTCTTTTCTTCCAGCGATGGTGGCGGATACCCATAGTCGACTTCGACGCTTAGTCATCAACTTTACTCAGAGGGGAAAGAAGCCTTCAGACGAGGCCCCGGTCACCAAGGTTGAACTAGCGTCTACTTATCTGATGACCTGGCTCGTCCTCCATCGCCCAGATCTGATGATAGTGCCAGAGATAGTTGATCTTGAACTCTCCTTGCTACAAACTTTGGAGAAATGCAAGTGGGGAGCATGGCAATGGCATGAGGTGTCCCATCAATTTAAGGTCACCAAGTGTTGAGAATTCTTCAAGTGTTTCCCACACTTCTTGGGTTGTTACGATGAAATGCTCGTGGATGCTGCCGAGCCTAATGGAGACAGGACTATATTGGATCTTGGCTATTTCCGGTGGCTAATAAATATCCCCCCCGGTTATCTCATCTTTCGGGTCAAGAATTCATGTAGCATTGAGCCTTATCTTCCCTATTGGTTCTCTCGCCAGTTCGGTTATGACCAAGTCTTCGTTGGGAATCCGAATCGGGGGATGAAGACCCACGGAGGCCTAATCGACGGTGCACGTGCCTGGTATAGGAGTATAAGTGGCTGCACCAATGTTAAGTTTAGTCTCCCTGCTGCCGAGCCCAAGCTTTAGATGACTTTCCTATACTACAAGTGGCTCATCGTAGCAAATGCTCCCACTTCAAGGATTTTAGAAGCCAAAGTGGAGCGTGGAGCACAGAAGATAACCAACACCAACTCTGTCTCCCCTTCACGAGCTGAACCACCTTGGAAGTCCAAGGGCAAAAAGAAGGTCGTTCAGGAAGAGAGCAATGAAGATTCTTTTGACGACACAGTCCAGACTTCTGAAGAAGAAGAAGAAGTTGATCACCGTGAGGGGATCAGGATAAGGAGTGAAGAAGTAGCTCCTCCTCCCCATCATTCTCCATTCACTGGGATGAGTCTGCGCGGTTTTCTCGCCATGCTCCATCTCCTCACCAACGTCCTCCGTAACGACCTCAGATGAAGGTTCTTTTCACTTCCCCCAACATAATGAGCGTTGAGACTAGGGAAGAAGAAGAAGAAGTAAGAGGAGCTTCTGAGCTCACCCTCCATAAGAGGCTCCACTCATTGGCGACCGTGTTCGAGCAGGCTATTGTTGCCCAAGTGCCGATGTGTCGGAAGAAGGTCGCATACAGGCCTCGTCATCAAAGATCTGCACCTCCTGAGGCAGAGGGCACTGATCTCCCAAATGAGGGGGAGGTAAAATTTGTCAGCTTAATTCTTAATTTGACCATCTCACTTGCAATTCATATTTATTATTTATGTTCTTCTTTTTCTTAGGAAACTCTGAAGAAGGTGGAATTCTAGCTAAGCCTTCCCCTCAGTCACCCTTCATATATGAGGAGCCAAGCTTCACGGATCAAATACATGAAGCTATGGATGAGGGCCCTCGGCATACCACTATCGGTGTGGACTTTAATGTCCTTACCGCTCCTGAGGCTGCTATTGCAGGTACGAACACCTCATCTGGGTGGCAACTCAAGGAATTGAGGGAGTCCGACTTTGTTCCTCTGCTAGTGGCTTGTGCTCTTCATGTTCTTTTAGAAAAATTTCAAGAAATGAGCGCAGGTGCTAGTCGAGCAGGGCCAACGCTCGGTATAAATCCAATCTTTACTTTATTTTCTTCTTCTTCATATTGAAAGCCTAATATATTGTAGCCGTAGTAGAAGGGGAACAGGCTGAAGAAGAGGTAACCCCAGGCGAGACGTTGGGGGAATCTACTGAACCTGTGGAATCGACTCCCGGTATATACATATATTGTCATGATTTTGATATATGTAAATATATATACATATACTAACACTTAGCATTTCTTTGCCAATGTTGCAGTGGAAGAACTGATGAAAACGGAGCCTGTGCATGAAGAGGTCTCGGGGAGTTCTCCGAACCAGGCTTAGCTCAGATGATCTCTGTTTCTAAGTCCGATCACAAGCTGATTTATGATATGTTATTAGAACAAGCTCAAAGAAAATCTATTGCCGAAGCAGGCCCTTCAGCAGGTGCATGTCTTACTATTCAAATTATCTTGATTATCTTGTCGATGGTTGATAATTTAACTATATTCTCACCTGCAAGTCCCATCTCTACTACTGCAGAGCAAACCGGGGTGTCTCTGGCTCTGATTTTGGAGGTTTAGCCTCCCACTTCCCAGGGTGAATCTACTATTGTCCTGCTTTTCACTGAAGGCTCTCCCGCTCAACCCGGACCACCAGCTACTCAAGCCAAACCATAATCAAATCCAATGGTTTGTGAGGCTGAACCAATAAGTGCAGGGAAGACAGTCCAGGGTGAAGGATCTTCGAGCCGCATTGGTATATCTCTCGACCCCATCTTTTATAAGAATTTTAAGATTTGAAAATCTTTTGAAACTCACATTTCTTCTTTCACAGCGCCTTCTACCATATTATACGATTCAATCAAGGCGTTGATGTCGAACAAAGACCTGGAGAAGGCGGTTATCAGTGTAGAGCTTGCGCGTTTCACCTTTCTTCTCAATAATGTTATCGAGAAAGTCGTGAACAAGGGCTTCTCCTTCAATTCTTTCAAGCGGCTTCTCGATTGGCACGGAACGACTATAAGAGAAGAAGGCTTCTCTGACTTGGCGGACTCCATTGCAAATGATCTGATTCAGTTTGAACAAGAGCTGAAAGAACTTCTTAGGCTGCGATCTGAGGGTTCTTCTTCGTATATTTCTTCCCAGGATGAGTCTATCATAAGAGACAAGGAAGTTAGGCGAAGAGTTGTTGAACAGGAATTGCGGCAACTGTAGACTCAATCTGAGCACATCAAGACAAGTCTGAACACAAAAGAGAAGACCAAAGCTAACTCGCTTCAATCTATTGAGCTGCAAGACGCCAAACTTGCTCACTTGAGGAAAGCTGTGGAAGATGCCAAAGAAACGCGGGCTCTTCTAAAGATTAACCTGGCTGGAGTTGAGAAATCTTGCTCCAAGCTGACTGAACAAATGAAGACTTCTGACGAAAGGTCCGCTGAGCTGGAGTGAGAAATTATTCAGCTTCTAACTTTTGACAATTCCTCGAGAGTCTTCTTAGAGAAGGAGTTAGAACAAAAGTATATGGAGGAGCTTTCAAGCCTGGTGGAATGAATCCACTACCGCCAGTTACCCAGTTGAAATGGTTTTGTTAAATTTTTTGCTATACAGCCAACAGTTTGTATTTCATTATTCATGAAATAAAATTTTAATTTTTTATTACACCATCTACTCTGTTTTGAATAAATAAGCATAATCTTGATAGGATTTTTGGTAAACCATCAGCCATCAATGGATTTGATATGCCTTTACTATCTACCATTTGAGTTGCGCTAGCATGTAGAATATCTAAGTCCGTTCTACATGTAACGTTGTGTTAAAAGAATAAACTCTCTTAGAATTTGTATTATGATATTGAATACGTAGTTTCGGTCAATATTCACGAGAATTGACTACCCGACAACGTGTGTTAGACGCTGACTTATTCCTGATTTAAGGACAGGAATAACACCTGCTACGCATAAACAGGCGTAGATTTAACAAATCATTAAGTCAGTAATGAGTCTGGTTATGTATTGAATACATAGACTTTGTTTGCTACGATGCTAAATACGTAGACTTAGTCAATTGTCACGGGAATTGACTATTCAGTGGCGTGTGTTAGACGCTGACTTATTCCTGATTTAAGGATAGGAATAACACCTAATATGCATAAATAGGTGTAGGTTTAACAAATCATTAAGTTAGTAATGAGACTGGCCATTTATTAAATGCATAGACTTTTGAAATTGTTGTCTTCTCTTGGGACAAAGACAAACCCAGAAGAAGGTATATTCTTATCTCCTGCTTCAATTGAAAACTCTTTGTTCACGTGAACCGAGAGTCAAAATATTCTTGTCGCACGTGCGTCAAGGAATCTATAAAGTAACTCAAAGTGGGATCTCCACTTCGAGAATCAAATTGGAGTCGGGCCACGTGGCTTTGACTCAAAAAGGGGCCTTTTAACTCACGTGAGTAAAAGGTGGAATTTGGGTGAAATTTGGGGAAACCAAATGTTCAAATGGTTTGGTTGTTCAAATTTGTCTCCTCTTGGGGCACAGACGAACCCGATACTCATTCGCGAAAGAATCAAGGAAAGATTTTGATATTGTTGGTGGCCTTAATTGTTGTGGGTTTGGCCCAGTGGGAGTGATGATAAAAAATTTTGATTTTGGTCCTAACTGTTCGAAGGTTTGACCAGGTTGGAGTTTGGAGATCATGACTATTCAAAAGACTGATCATACAAAATTGATAAAGGATATTTCTCGGCTATCGGGGGTATGATAAACTTGGGTCCTTCGTCGTAAAATGAGTTATCCTGAGTATACTAAGGATAGCATTTCTTTAGATTCTTCTCATTAATTGGCATTATCATCTTATCACCGTTTTGAGTGATCAAGCGATATGCTCCATTTGAGTAGACCGTATCAATTATAAACAGTCCTTCCCATTTGGGTTGGAATTTGCCTTTCTTCTTGGAATTAAGAATCATTGGTCGCTGGATGGCGAGTACCAAGTCTCCCTCTTTGAAGACCTGATGCTGGATCTTTTTGTTGAAGGCTTTGGAAATTCTAGCCTGGTATAACCCAATTTGTTATTGAGCTTCCAAGCATTTTTCATCCAACATCTCAAGCTCTTCAAGACACTTCTGATGTTGCTCATCATCTATCAATCTCGTCGCAAGTGCAACACAGAGGGAAGGAATTTGTATCTCTAATGGCAGGATGGCTTCACATCCATATACCAAGGAATATGGGGTGAACCCAGTCAGCGTTCGGACACTGTTGCGATAAACCCAAAGGGCCTCACCAAGCTTATCGTCCCAATCCCGTTTATTGGTCTTCATGAGTTTTGACAAGGTCTTAATGATTGTCTTGTTAAACGCCTCAGCTAAACCATTCGAAGTAGGATTATAAGCTGTGGATGAAATTTCTTAGATTCTAACCTTGCCGCAGAATTTTATGAAGGCGTTGCTAACAAGTTGGGGGTCATTGTCGTGCACAATTTGTCTTGGGACACCGTATCGATAAATGATATGGTGTTTGATGAATTTGATGACATCACTCATCTTGACTTCTTTGAGCGAAATTGTTTTAGTCCATTTGGAGAAGTAATCCGTGATTGCTAAAATAAAGCGGCCATCCTTTGCTGATGGGGGAAGATAAGTCCTACCACATACATTCCCTGGGTTACGAATGGCTAGGAAGTGGCTGACGGATGCAGGTCTTCTAGCGGCTGATGCATGTAGTTAGCATGTATTTGACATGCGTGACACTGTCTTGCATACACAATTGCATATTTGATCATGGTTGGCCAATAATAGCCCAATCTCCTTAGTCGATCTCCTAACTTAGGACCTGATTGATGTGCGCCACAAGTCCCATCATGCACTTCTTTGAGGGCTTGTTCTGCTTCCTCGGTTGAAAGGCATCGGAGTATTAAACTATCATATGTATGATGATAGATCGTTTGAGTTGCGGCGTTATAATAAAATCTTGGAGCCCTTCTTCAGACTGACTCCCTTTCTCTTACATCTTCTGGTAAAATACCGTATACGACATAATCTACAATGGGAAAATGCCAATCTCGAGGTTCGAGTTTGGTTAAAGTGGCACACGCTTCTTTGACGTCTAAAGCGTATTTCGATATAAAAAGTTGATGTGTCCTCACGGTAATCAATTGTTCTGTTTCCGGGGGTTGCGCCAACGAAACAGCTAATGCTGCTAGTGCATCTGCATAGGCATTCTGGAGGTGTGGTATATATTCGATGAAGAAACTTTCAAATGATTCTGCCATCTTTATTGCCGCTTCATAATATGGGACTAAATCTAGATTTCTGTACTAAAGAAGATCCGATCCAGCGCTCATCTTCAAGGAGGGCTGGATAAACCCAAAGCACTTCGCCATTAGGGGCTGTGTGTGAAACTAACCCCTTCTAGCGTTGACCATGTGGATCATCATTGACTGTCTTGACTTCCACTTTTAGGATAATCTTCTGTTGATACAGCATGAGTGGCATGTATCTGAAATTGATAGCCACCATATTCGAACCAACTTTTTTTTCTTTCTTTGCCATTATGATACCGGCATCGATTAAAGCTTAGATCTTGTCTTTGAGGATGAAGCAATTCTTAGTTAGATGATGAATCCTCCTATGGTATGAGCAATATTTAGGATCTGAGATCTTATTAGCCTCCTCCTGATTTGTGATTGGAGGTAACTTGATCTTGTTATTGTCCAGGAGGTATTTGAAGATGACTGGAACTTCTTCCTCCTTAAAAGTGTACGTTCCTTGAAATCTTGAATCCGGAGCCTTTTGCAACTCTTGAGATTTTTGTTGAAATCTCAGCTGTGGTTGCTGCTGCTATGGCGATTGTTGACGTTATTGCTGGAACGTCTAATTTGCATCAACAGCAGTAGCTGGCACCTTTCCTCTACCACGGGACACAAAATTTGACTTTGGGGGCCCATTGTTGGTTGGCCTCTTTCATTCTTCTTTCGCTTGAGGAATTGCTCTGCTTGTTCTCCTTGAAACTTCAAGTCTTTCCATGTGGTTGGTGCTACAACCCCCATGGCTTCTGACAAATCCAGAGAAAGGTTGTTGTGACATGTCTACAATATGAACTCCTCGATGGCTGGATCCCTGCAGTTCATGGCTTTGTTGCGGAAGCATATAACAAAATAGTCAATCGACTCTCCACTCTTCTACTTTTCATCCAAGAGGGTCCTGATTGAGACTTCAGTGTCATCATAAAAAAAGTTATTAAGAAAGGAACTCTCCATGTCATCCCAGCAATTAATACTCTCAGCCTTGAGTCTTCGATACCAATCGAAGGTGGCCCCACGAAGGGTACCTACGAATGACCGAACCATTAAAGGCTCATTTTCTGAGATCACATCTAGATGAGATTTGAAGTAGATTAAATGTTGTGTGGGCGAGCCTCTTCTATCAAATGGCGTGAAGTTAATCAAGTTGAACTTTGATGGGTACGGAATTGAGTCCCACTCTCTCGGGTATGGACATGGAATGCCAGTCTTCTTGACTTCTTGAGCAGATATTAGAGCATTGATCTTGCCTTCAATCTCTTTTTTTCTGCTTTCACCCTCACCTTGCTTCAGATTACTCTCAGTAGGATGGGTTGGGCCATCTCCACTTTGAGTGCCTAATATAGTTTTTTTCGGAGGTGGATTGGCAATGATGGTTTCATCCCCTTTCGTATCGTTATCTTCTATATTGTGAGTGACATGGTGACTGGGTCTGCCTTGTTGACTAGACTTGGGTTGTGTAGCTTTCTGACTTTGCAACTCCCTCATCTGTTGCATGGCTAACTGCATTTCTGTTTTCATCTCGGCCCTAAGCTCTTCTCTCTGCTTAGCTAAGGCTTCTTGCAACATTTGAGCCAGCGTTTCAAGAGTGATAGTATAAGCTTCTCTAGCCTGACCTACGCTCAATATCGTGTCATCAGATGCCATTGCTGAGCAGGCATTAGAGATCTCATCTTCAGATAAATCTCTCTCATGTATCCTTCTATAATCTCTGTGTCTTGTAGCTTGCAGTTGTAATCGAGACATTCTCTGAGAAATTCGGGCACCAACCTTTCCTTCAGGAGTGAAGTCAGGATCTGTATCTGTTGCAGCTTCTCCTTTTCCTTTGTTTCCCATGTTAATGGTAACTTCAGGGAATTCGTCTCGTTGGATAGCAGATTTTCTTCTTCAGAAATGTCTTGGTCTTGGCTTCGACTCTTCCGCTGTTGGCGGGGAAAGCCTTTCGAACACCGAAGCTCTTTGTGGACGAACCTTCAACTCAGAGCAGTCACATCCTAATAGTAATGTCTTGATCAGTTGTGCACACAAGCAAGAACAATCTATTTCATCAATTGTCCATTTTCGTGTTTTGCCACCCCCGGCCTGATTATGCGGTCTTTTAATGTAACGACTTGAGTGCCATCTTGTTTGTTGGTGTGATTCGTCATGGATTGCACTTCCACCCCCAAGTGTAACATTATCTTTAATTTGAAGACACGTCTTCTTTTGGGGATGTTGACCGTTCGACTCGGTACACTCCCTAGGAGGCACTTTTGATCGTTCGGTCTTATCAACTGAAGTTGTCTTTGCATGAACTAAAATTTCATGGTCAACTCTTATAACTTTGCCAATCATACGCTTAAAATTCTTCCCTTCAGCAGACTCGCGGACCTCCTGAGGAATGCTCAAACGAGATGTGATAGGAATTCTTGAGGCTTGAGATGTCCCAGCTTGCTCGAGACACTCTTGAACACTAATTTGAGTCTGGACACAACCCCCAGTATGCTGTCGTGTATAGACTACATGACCCAAGTGTTCTTTTACTAGCACTTTACCTTAGTTTTCAAGCTGTGGACCGAGGCGATTAAGCACTGAAGTTGTGAGTTTAGATGGATTCTTGGGCTTTGTCATTGATACAATAGCAGGAGAAGTGGATGGACAAAGCAGAGGAGAACTCTCTTGGCCTGGACAGTTGGAAGTGTCCCGGCTAAATTTCTTTGGCCGAGACATTTTGGACTGTCTCAGCTAAATGCTCTTTGGCCGAGACAGTTAGAAGTGTCTCGGCCAAAGGCAGAGCGTTGGGCCAGATTCTGTCATGTGTTCTGAGCAGATTTTAGAATCTAAACTTTATGGCTTGATCCCTTGGCTGATTGCAACTCTTGCGCCTTGCATATAACAGTACACGCATGAGCGGCACGTGCACGACGCTTTTGGGCATGCTCATTCCTCATCAAACAGGTCCTCTTGACAGGAATCCATTTCTCCTTGATGGGAGTGCTGAAAGTTTGGGATTGAGACGCTGTGGTTTCTTGACGCCTCTGATTATGTGAGTTCATATAATAATGAACTCCATCCGTCGATTCCATGGCCTTCGCAAATTGGCGGGCCATCTTCTGACGTTGCCTCTGACGAGCCCTCTTCGTCAGAGTTGTAGAGACCTTGTAAGATGGCTCTTTCCTTGGAATAAAGTCACCATGAGCAGAGCTCCTAGCTTTGGAGTTTGTCGGGGTATTGTCACGAGGGGAAATCTCTGTCACAATTGGATGAGATTCATCACTTTTTGCAACAAGTCGGGCCTCCCTCCTTAGAGATGAAACCCTCCGATGTTTGCGAGATTAGGAAGATTTTGATGAAGAGGAGGAGAGGTACTCTTCAAACTTAGCTTGATTGAAGACGTAATCTAGTCCATCGACCATGAGTTCAGGTTGATCATTGTTTGGCTACGACACAATAGCCTCAATGTTGAGACTATTGGCTCCCACTGTGGTCGCCAACGTATTTCTACCGAGAAGAGGCTTCTTTGTAATTTCCATTTCAAAACATTTCAAAATTAATACAAATGAAAGATTACACGTGTAACTCTCTCTAATAAAAAGAAAATGATCTCACTCTCTTACAAAACCTGTACAGAAGTCACTATGTAGCGAGCTCCTGCTTGCGTGGGTTCTTTGCCTGTGCTGGGGACGCGTCGTCCGTGGACCACCAAGCAACGATCGTCGAATTGACGGGGGTTGAGTTTATATTTCGCAAAGGAAATAATAACTTAAGTAAATATCTTAGCCAAGTAAGATATCTACTCTTCTCATGATTTAGGGCGAAAGTTAAACTCGAGGAATCTCTAAGTGAAATATTGTTGAACTCTTCCTCCGCTCCTTTTCAGTTCAAGATCCCCTTCCTTATGGGTGTAGGAGGCTATTTATAGCCTTTAGGAGGTGTAACCGCTGAAAAAAACACAAGTTGTGACCTGCCAGAATTGCATAGTGGGCAAGACACTTTTTTGTGTCTCAGCCTAAAACTGTCTCGGCCGAAGAGATCGGGTTCCCTTCTTATTGTAACTGCTCCTCCTCTTTTTAAGGCATGTTTAATGCCCCATTTATTCACTTAATGGGTATTTGTTTTAAGGATGTAACAGCCCACTGATGTAGATAAACGTCCCCACGTGTTGAAAAGGTCAAATGTGCCCCATAAATAATAATAAAACACCTAGAAAATGTTTCAGACACTTTTAGTGTCTCGATGATGGCCGAGACACGACAAGTGTCTCAGACATGGTCGAGACACGACAAGTGTCTTGGCCATGGCCGAGACACAACAAGTGTCTTGCATGTGCCAGTTTTACCCTTGTGGTTAATTTCCTTAGGTTTTGATGACGTCATTCTTCAATATTCTCATGATTAAATCGCAGCCAGTTTTACCCCTGTGGTTAATTTCCTTAGGTTTTGATGACGTCATTCTTCAATCTTCTCGTGATTAAATCGCACTTGGGGTTCATCGATAATTTTTGATGCCTACAATGATCTCTAGTGATGTTAGAGCATCACATCAACTGCAGCCCGTCGCTTTCCTCATAAATGTGCCTCGGACATCCCCACCATTGACTGTTCAAATTTCACTCAAGCTTCACCTACCAAGTTTGAATGAAAGGGCCAAGTGTTATATCATACAAATGGCTAAGTGTTAACCCTCAACAAGAAGACGACAGGTGTCTCATCTTAACTAAATATCTAATTAGCCATAATTTAAAAGGGATAACTTGAGCGTCTTCATCACCCCCTTCCGGGTCGACAACTTTCGAGGCTGACTAAAAAGGTGGTACTTATTAGGCTACTCGCAAGATAGAGACGAAAGGCATCCTCACTCGGCTCATCATTCAAGTCGACCCCACTCCCCTTCGCTCCTCTAGATAGGGACGATAACTTTTAAGGCTGACTAAAAAGGTGGTACTGATTAACCCTCCAGAAAGATGAGACGAAAGGTGGCCTGTCCTCGGGCCCCCGCCGATAGCCAATTGCCGTCACATTAAATGTATGATCAGAGTCATCATTTCTCTAGCCCTAAAAGTCTTTATGACTCATTGAAATTCGTCAGCACTATGTACACTCCGTCACCTTCACATTAAATACCTAGGTGACTCATTACCCTCTACAGTCGACACCTATAAAGTAGATGCCGACTGAGCCGCTTGCTTGGACTTAGCCGAAATTACCTATCTTCCCCTTGGATCTGCTATAAAGGGGAGCATCTGTCTGTTGCCTAGGGGAAGTAAATTCTACCTAGCAAAACTCTTAAACACTTAAAAATTCTCCTTCTTCCCCACTCAAGCTCTATACTGACTTGATCGTTAGAGGAACCACTGGAGATCCCAACTCTGACCTCTTACATGTTCTTCATGTGCAGGATAGGACACTCGCTCCAAGAACTCACTATTTGAAGAAGATTGAGGACCATAACACCTTTAATAATCCACGTACAAACCCCTGTTAGATAACTGACATTAACATCATACATGGGATCTTGTTCCCCTAATGCATGATACCAGACTGATCAATTGCAAGTGGATATTCAAAGTCAAAATAAAATCAGACAGTTCTATTGAACGTTCCATTGTGCGTCTTGTTGCCCATGGATTTTCACAGGAATATGGTACTGATTATGAGAGACTTTTTCTCCCATGGCTAAAGCCGCATCTATTTGGATGCTTATTGTTGTTTAGGCTAGTCAGCACTGGGATTATATTAGATGGATGTGAAAAATACCTTCCTCAATGGTGAACTTACAAAGACCGTTTACATGCAGCCACCACCCGGGGTTGATACCCCTCCTTCTCATGTCTTCGACATACTCTCTACTACCTCAAACAGGCCCCTCAAGCTTGGTTCGAGCATGTTTGAAAATTTATTCTCTCTATTAAATTTACTGAAAGCTCGTGGATTATGTGATGTTTCACCGTCCTCCTTCTGAGGCTTAAGCCATTCTCCTCTTGCATGTTGATGATATGATTATTACTAAAGATGATACATCTACTATCTAGAATCTCAAGCGACATCTTCAAAGTCAATTTGAGATGAAGGATCTCAGGCATTTACGCTACTTTCTTGGGATTGAGATTGCATACTCTCCCCACAGCTATCTTCTGTCTCAGTAGAAGTACATTTCAGATATCATTTAGCGAGCCACTCTCATAGATGCCTCCCTTGCAACATCTCCTCATGTTACTACCCCAACGGAAGTTCATTTAAAGCTTCATCAGTCATATGATACTTGAGAACTAAAAAGCATGACCTATCAATCTAATTATAGAAAACATAAATTATCAAGATAGATTCTAAAAATAAAATTAAAATTTATGCGTATAGAATCAATTGAAAATAATAATCCTAGAACACTAATGAACATAGATTACTAAACCACTTAAGGAAGTATAAACTATCAAATTAGAATATTCTATCAACTATTATTTTATTTGATATACAAAATCACTCTAAGATCATTATATACAATTATTCTCTCTCAATTATCAGTGTGCACACCCACTATAGTATCGATCTTTTAAGCGTATTATCCCTCTAGTTTTATTGTGGGAGATAAACCTTTCGAGTGAATATTTACAATCGAGTGAATTTTTACAATTTTACTCTCAAAGAAAGAAAGAAAAAAACTGTTCTGAATATATCTCTCTGAGGTCTGAGCATATATAGAAGAGTCATAGCAAAATTGAAGAGATGATAAGTTCAAAACAAATGATACTAAGCATGGGTGGCTGTCTGCAGTTAACCCTTCCGAAAATAATGAATAATTTTAATTTACACGAAAAATATTCAATCTATATATCTATATCTATTCTATATCTATATCTATATCTATCTATATCTATATATATCTATATCTATACTAGTATAAAAAGAGGATTGGGGGTGTTAAAACTTTAAATTTCCTTTTTTACCCTCCCAAATTTTGATAAATTCTAACTATGCCATTATATCTGATTAATCTTTCATTAAATAAATATAACCTCATATTAACTATGCACCTCCTCACCCCTAAATAATTATAATTATTAATAATATTATAACTACTAATTGTTTAAAAATAATAAAATAAAATAATTTATAAAATAAGTGTACACAATTATTAGTAGTAACCAAATAAATTATTATTATTATTATTATTTATGAATTATAATAAAATAATCAAAATAATAGTATAAATAGAATAATATATTACTAAATACTATTAAGAATTATATTATAATTCAATGAGCAATAAAATAAATAGAAGAAACTTTGAATGGCATAAATAGTGTAATTATTTTAATAATATCACATAAATTATGAATTTTACTATTTATTGAGTATTATATTATTTAATAAATTAAATTATTAATTATATATTATTTTTAAAATATTTTCTCAAAGATTATTACATGATACTGAATAATATGTGCTTGATAATGATTGAAAACTAACATTTTTCCAAAATTGTTTTTAATATTAATAATAGTACTATTAATTGTTAATGATAGTATAATAAAAATTTATAAAATATTTATAGTACTAAACTAGTTAAGAGCATAATTTAAAATTTTAAATTAGATAAATATTTTATACTATATAGACAATATAATTATTTTAATAGTATTACTTGAACTAAGAAATATAATATTAAATAAGGCAAATTATAGTAAAACCCATGAACTTTAAGCATTTTACAGTTTCTATACCTTCGAAATCACATTAAACCCCTGATAACTTTTGTAGAAAGCCCCCAATATCTTTTAGATAAATTACACTAAACCCCCAATAACTTTCAAAATGCTTTTTTATGCCTTTTTTTGTTCTAATTTATAGGGGTTATCTGTAAAATTTAGAAAGTTATTAGGGTCTTCTTTGAAATAAAAAAGTCATTAGGGGTTTAGTGTAATTTTAAAAGTTCATATGGGCTGAAAGTTTATAAGGGTTTAATGTAATTTATCCTATTAAATAATTATAATGAAAAGTAACTATTACAATATGTGCAGGTATTAAGTATAACTATCTAGGGAACATAAAGAAAAAGTTAACAAGATTAATACAGCTTAGTTAACAACTTTTAAGTTGGAGGGACATATTTAAGAGAACTTATAGAATTGACAGTTTATTTAAAAATAATTTTAGATTTGGCGACTTATTTAAAAAAGGTTTACACCGGACGATTATTATGAGAAAAATATTCAATTACAATAATTACACAATGATAATTAATTTTTGTTTTTCTTTTTAAGCAATTTTATTATACAATTTTATTTACTAATACATAGTTTTACTATTCAATAAAAAATTTAAAATTTAAAAAATGTATGTTGCACGTGCATTATACTAGTTCTAAAAAAAAATAGATTGAGATTATGCACTTGGAGACGTTACTCAAAAGAAATCATGCAATTTTGAGTCGTTAGCACCGCTCACCTACAAAATGTCAATAATTGTTACGTACAAGGATACAAAATTGTATTTGTAGTTTTCTTTGGGTGGCAAGTACGTGTAGATTTGCCTTCGCAAGGGAACCAGAAGCGCGAGGGAGGAACCACATGCTTGCTAGGGTGGGCACGTGTCCACCCTGAATTTGCAATAAATCCTTTGGTCTTCATTACACCCCAAAAGTCTATTTTCCCCTGCGTTCTCTATTTTCTATCTTGCTCATGTGATATTATCCACCATAAGCTCATCAGTATTGCTCCAAATCTCAAATCATTGATCACTGTATTATTACTTAATTGGACGAAAATATTTATTTTTTAATTTCTTAGATAACTTATCTTATAATTAAACACTAATTGGATCAATTATCATTTCTACCACTTTTTGTCAATGAGCATAACGGATTCTAGTGATATGTGATAAAGATATTGCACATAGGAAGAAATTTATTACATCAAATGGTCAAGTTTTTTCTATGTCATGTTTTGCGTCAGTAAAATTATTTATGTCAATTGACGAAAAGCATTATGAGTAATTTAGTGATAATATGGGTCAGCTTCTAGCCCAGCCCTTTAGATGCCATTTGGAAAGAAGTTAAGGGAAAGGACTAACTTAGCCTTTTACGAGAGGTTAAAAATAACTTAATTTTATTTGGATTTGATATTCAAGATGAAGGGTTAAGTTTTTTTTGTGTTTGGCAAATAAAAATGGGTTAAGGAGGCTAGTTACCATAAATATCCTAAAGAATGTCTTTTTTAAAGTTTTATTTTTTGTTTTAAAGAGAATAACTCTTAATCCTCTTTTTTAGGCATATTTGTTTAATCCTCTTTTTTAGGCATATTTGTTAACCGCTCTAAATGAGCAGTAAACTAACTTTAATCCTTGTGAAGTGTTTGTTAACCCTTTCACTGAATTAACCCATTTAGATGGTTAGGAAGGGGTTAAACCTCTTGAACCATTCTCTCAACCCCTTGCCATTAAAGACTTGTAGGTTTAGATTTCAAATTTGCATCAATGCAAAATCAAGTTGGATCCTAGTCAGATGCACGTAACTAAAATCTATTGCAGCCTATTAAACTAGATCCGAGGTCATCAATATCCCTTTAGAATCAAAGTGCAACCCTGTAACTTTATTACTCCATGCTTGCTAGGATCTCAACCCTCCTAGTGGAGTCATCCTCACGTTCTCTTCACTCCTAATTTTTTATTGTAGATTTATAAGAAAAAAAAAGTTGGCCTAACAAAGCTCAAGAAGTCATTAGCATTAGTTAAGAGCTCCATAAAATTGACTCACCGCGGGTTATTTGGATGGTTAGAAGGTTTCAATATAGCTTTCACGATCTTGTGTTTGATTCCGAGCTAAATTATCAAATAATAATAATAATAAAACAATAATAAAAAAAACTCCACAAGGTTTAAATTCTATTGCATCTTTATAATTGGTTTCAAAGATACGGAAATAAAATGCCAATTAAAGGGACTTATTACTAGCCAATAATGTTGAAATTAATCCAAATTTGATCGGAATATCTCTAAAGGTTTATCTTTATGAGGTTGTGTTTAATTAGGATTATGACTTATCTACAATTGGTTTATCTTTAGTAATTACTATTAGCTTAGAAGTCTATTGTACATAGAGTACATTGTTTAAGCCTTTATATATGATCATATGTTCCCTGCAACCTGCAACCCAAAAAAAAAACAGAGAGCAATAAGGAGTTTTCCTTTGCTTCTCCCACTAAATCTCTACACATATATATATTATATTTCTATCAACTTTGCTGTTGATTGTTCCAATAGTGGTATCAGAGCCATGAATAATTTGAACGGGACGACATCACCTTTTAGTCCTATGCTCAAATATCAAGATATATTGGATGTCGTAGAGAACGGAGTTGCCGATCTCACAGAGAGCGCAAGTGAAACCGAAAAGAAAGCCCATGGTGAGAACAAGGAGGATCATAAGGGATTATTCTTCATCCATCAAGGAGTGAATGATTCACTTTTTTAGAAGATCGATGGAGCAACTATGGCAATGCAAGTGTGGGATGTTTTGGAGACATCGTACCATTAAGTTGAAAAAGTGAAAAAAGTTAGGCTTCAAAACTTAAGACGTCAATTTGAAATTTTGTAGATGGAATCTACTAAAAGTGTTGCATATTATGTGACTAGAGTACTTGCTTTGACAAATCAACTAAAAATAAACGGGGAGAAGGTTGCAGATTTAGCAATTGTGGAGAAGATATTGCAATCTCTTACAGCAAAATTTGATCATATCATGGTGGTAATAGAAGAGTCGAAGGATTTGTCCAAGATGACAGTTGATGAGTTGATGGGTACCCTTCAAGTTCACAAGCAACGAATGAACGAGAGGTCAACCAAGAAGCCTCTTGAGAAAGCTTTCCAAAGTCAATCTTCCATCAAAAATAATAAAGAAATGCAGGATGAAAGAGATCAGCGAAGAGGAAACTTCCATGGCAAAGGACAAGGATACGGTAACAACAACAACTGAGGATGCGGCGACTACAACAATCAGAGATATGGCGATTAGAACAACAATCAAAGAGATGATGGCAACCAGAGAAGCAATTATTAATCAAATTCAAATTATCGAGTACAAGGTCAAGATCAAGGCCGAGGCTTTGGACATGGTAGAGGAAATTTTAATAAATCAAATGCCAAATGTTATGTCACAGATATGGCCACTATGCAAAGGAGTGCAAGTATAAAAAGAATTTCCAATCCGGAGAAGAAGTTCGATTTGCACAAGAAAGAGGTGATTAAGACAACTACACTTTGTTGATGGTCACGGCAGCTAGTGAAGAATCAAATTACAACACATGATTTCTTGATACTGGTGCTCTAATCACATGTGCGGAAAGAAGGAGTTGTTCATAGATTTGGATGAGTCGATACGGTTCAAAGTCAAGTTTGTCGATGACAACACTATACCATTGATGGGAAAGGGAGAGTTCTCATCAAGTTGAAGAATGGAGACCACGAGTTTATGTTCAATGTGTTCTATGTGTTGAATATGAAGAACAATCTACTTAGTATGGGATAACTTCTTAAAAAGGGGTACGATTTGCGCTTTTAGGTAAACAACTCTTGATCTTTGATAAAAGAGGCATATTTATCCTTAAAGCCCCTATGACGAAGAATTGTATGTTTTGAGTTGATACCAGAATGATATTTAACATTGCTTCAATGATATTATGAAAGATGAGTCCTGGTTGTGGCATCTTCGATTTGGTCATCTGAATTTTCACAGTTTGAAGCTACTTGCTCAAAGAAATTTGGTGAGAGTTTTCCCCGTTGTAAATCATCCCGAGCAGTTGTGTGAATGTTGTATTTTTAGAAAGTAACACAGATTACCCTTTGATGTTGAAAATACTTGGTGTGCAAGAAAGCCTCTTGAGCTCATCAATTCAGATGTGTGTGGCCCTATGAACACTGTATCAAATGGCAATAATCATTACTTTATGATTTCACAAGGAAAATATGGGTCTACTTTTATGCAGCAAAAATCTGAAGTTTTTGATTGTTTCAAGAACTTTAAAGCCCTAGTTGAGAAGGAAAGCGGATCATTTATCAAAGTGTTATGTCCAGATGGTGGATGTGAATATACTTCTAATAAATTCAATAAGTATTGTGCAAAACAATGAATAACGTGTGATGTCACTTTTCCCTACACACCTCAACATAACAGCATCGCTGAATAGAAAAATAAGATCGTACTTGACATAGCAAGAAGCATGATAAAGGCCAAATATATGCCAAATTTATTTTGGGGTGAAACTTTCTCATGCACTCTTTATTTGTTGAATAGGTCACCAACAAATAAGACATATTTGGATCAGTGATTAGGCTTAAATGCTAGAGAAGTCAACAGGAGAAAATAATTTTCAAAGTAAAGAGATCTTTCTATCCACACTTTAACAAGCTTGGATTTCAAAGTCTTTAAACTTCTTTGCATCCTAAATCATAGACTATTTGTGTAACGCATTTAGAATCATAGCCAAAGAGTTAAATTTTGTAGTTGGCAAATTTTATATAGTTTTCTAAAATGTTGGTTCACTCATCCTAGTTTTGTTTGGATATTGTTGAGTATATTAAGCACCAAGTATTTTGCCTGTGCTCGCACGGGTGAGTCTTACAAATAAAATATCGCAGTTAGATGAGATATGAGGCCTTCACATATTGATTTAATCTAAAATAATCCCGTGAACGCTTAGACCTCAATCTTATGATGCTTGCATTTAGAATTTTAGCTTAATAACAAAAGTATATGTGGATTTTAAAATATCTATATAATATCTTAAGAATTTAAGTATTTATTCCTAGAACAATCTTAAAATCCCATTAGAATTTTAATATAATTATTAGAAAATATCAGATAAAGCAGTGAGAATTCGAGATAATATTTTGGGTAATTTGTGTAAAACTTTTTTTAAGGATCGCAAGGAATATTTTTGTAATCAGAATATTTTTAATTTTATAAATCTTTATATGTTATAAATCTTTATATGTTACATGTTTTTTATGGAATTTTATCTTCTCTGAAAATTTAAAGAGAAATATGAGTGAATAAAAAATTACTCTTTAGTAAAGACATGATATCAAATTAATAAATAATAAAAAATGTTGATAACTTCATCAATATTATTTTAAGAAGAAGACTAATTCATCAACTTTAAATACAATTTGATGCAGTTATAATTTTATATTAATGATTTTAGGGTTTATTTTAGAAGAACTCCTTCAACTATGATGGATACCTTAGAAAACCCCTCTCAACTGTTTTAATTTTAGAAAACCACCCTAAGGTTTGGGCATATTATAGATAAGCCCACTCAATTTTGAAAATCAAAGAAAACCCCCTTCAACTATTGGATGCCTCACAAAATTCCCCCTAATCTTTCACACTTTTCTCACAAAACCCCCTTGATGTCATTTCAAAAGTAAAATATCTAAAATATCCTTTTGAAAATTAATTCGTTCAATTATAAAGAAACCCCAACAGGTAAAAAATAACAAATTTCAATTTACAGTGTTTTTTACCCTAATTATCCTCTCTTTCTTTTATTCTAAAAAATCGAAGTATTTTTTATGATTGAGTGATATTTTGATCTTTTCTCAGTCATTTACTTATCATTTGACATGATAGACCTAATAATGTTAACTTTCAGGGCATAAAGTGAGAAAAATTCATGGGGCTTTCTTGACTTTTTAAACTTGAACAGGGTTTCTCAAATTAAAGTAGTTGGGGGGGTATTCTGACACGCGCCCCATATTTGAGGGGGGCTAAGTAAGAAAGGTTCAAGGGGTTATCTTAAAATTTTTATTATTGAGGGGTGTTATCTATAATATACTCAAATATGAGGGGGCTTTTCTCAATTAAAATAGGTGAGGGGTTTTTTTAAAATTAACCCATGATTTTTATATAGAGAGGCTTTTTACATGATTTTTTTCTTTAATTTCTATATTTAAATATATAATTATAATATTTTTTAATTAGGGATATTATAATTTGATAAGGATTTCAAAATATTTGATTATTAGAATTTTATAATTATGGATAGTTTTAATTTGATGAGAACTCTTAGGTGAATATATAAATAGATGTCCACATGTAATCTTTTAATAGGATAAAAAGACATGTGGATTTTAACCAAAACCCTACCGCTATTTTTATTTGAGAAAATTACCCTAAAGTTTGGATATATTATAGATAACCCCACTCAACTTTGAAAATCAAAGAAAACCCCTTCAACTATGGGGTGTCTCACAAAACCCTCTCCAATCTTTCACACTTTTTCTCACTAAATCCCCTTGATGTTATTTCAAAATATACAATAACGAAAATATCTTTTGAAAATCAATCGATTCAAATGAACTCCAACTGGTAAGCAAGCAACTATTTTAAATTAACAATGTTTTTTGTCCTCTTTCTCCTCTCTTTCTCTTATCCTAAAAAAAATAGAGTAAATTTTTGTGAGGAGGATTTTGGTCTTTTCTCAGCAACCTACTTGTCATGTGATATGGTAGACCTAATAGTATTAGCTTTCACGGCGTAAAGTGAGCAGAGTTCATGGGGAGTTTTTAAATTTTCAAACTTAAGGGAGGTTATCTACAATAAGCTTAAACTTGAGGAGGTTTCTCAAATTAAAATAGTTAAAGGGGGGTTTCTGAGACTCACCCTACATTTGGGGAGGGTTAAGTGAGAAAATTTCAAGGACTTATCTAAAAGTTTTATAGTTGAGGGGTTATCTATAATATGCTCAAACTTGAGGGGGTTCTCTCAAATTAAAATAGTCGAGGGGGGTTTCTAAAATTAATCCATGATTTTGTGTAGAGAGGCTCTTTGCATGAGGTTTTTTTCTTTAATTTCTATATTTAAATATATAATTATGAGATTTTTAATTATGGATAGTTATAATCTGTTAAGAATTAAGAAATACTTTATTATTAAAATTTTCTAATTATGAAAAGTTTTAGTGTAATGAAAATTCTTATGAATAAAAGATTAGTCATCCACATGTCATCTTCTGATAAAATAATGATCACATGTTGATACTTATAATATGACACATGTCAAATATTTGTATCTTTATAATATGACACATATCAATTTTCTATGTATTTAAGAATTCCACCAATTTCTATTTATATATAAAGGACAGATTTCTCTTTATATAAAGAGGAGGGATAATCTTATTATATGTTCTATATCTTCTATATTTGACGGTGCCTCTATTTATATATTTCTCGCTTTTTTTACTCTGGTTTCCTCTCGTTTTTCTGTAATTTATTCTTTTAGACAGATGTCAGAGTGGTAAGCTTTGTATTTGTGTAACTGTAATACATGGGCAGTTGGAGCTTTTTAAGTTTAAAACTTAAAAGCAGTAACGTCAGCTGACTCAGCTTTGACATTTTTGGTCTCATAATCACCTCATCAGTTTTAGTAACTATACATGTTCAAGATATTATACTTATTGCGCCATGGACGTCCTTCTGCTTTAATACGTATATATTTCTAAGGCTTCAATCTTTAGCGTGCCCACACGCGCGTGTGTGTATATATATTTGAGCTAGACTACTATTAATAGTATCTAACATACGGATACTATCAACTCAATTTTGAAAATCAAAACTCAAAAATAAAAACTCAAATTGGTAGATGAGATCTACCACACATAAGCTAGTTAGAAATAAAATTTTAAATGATTCATCATTATTAACCCATACAAAATATGTTGTCAAAATCAACGTTTCAGAATTTTCATGAAGTTGGTTAAATTTCGCCTCTTGAAATATAATTCAAAACATGTCGAAGAAATCATTTGAAATTTTATTTCTAACTAGTTCATGTGTAATAGATCACGTTTACCGGTTTAGATTTTTATTTTTGAGTTTTGATTTTTAAAATTGAATTTATAGTATCTGCATGTTGGATACTATTAATAGCAGTCTAGCTCAACTATATATATACACACATACACACACACACACACACACTAGTTTTTATGCACGTGCATTGCACGTGGTTAAATATCATGATTATTTATCTTCTTTAATGTTTGTCTGAATGTGCTACACCCAATTTAAAGTTTCAAGTTGATAATTGAATTGAGATGAAACCAATGTGAGCCAATTTGAATATTCATGTTATTGGACCGACATGAAACGAAGCTTTATCTAAGCAAGTACAGTGTTACAAAAGTGAAAAACACTTGAAAGAAATAACATTATAAAAGAAAGAGGAATACTTAAAGCCAATAAGCCTAGACGATTGATTAGAAGTGGGCTAAAATGGTACAAAAGAGAATATGAATTTTATTCCTAATCATTGTTAGACTTCATTAAAAATCATAAACTAAATATTAATTCTAACTCTAGTAAATGTTTAGATGATAAAAGCTTCCACAAAATAAGTATATAAAAATACTAAAAATTCATAAAAATCTATTCCAAATATTCCTAATTTTATTCAAAAACTTAGGTTGTTCTATAAAATATTCAGAAAACATTGTATTTAATTCTTTCTGTTTCATTTTTTATTGAGCCAAGATCAATCATTCTCCACTTTTATCTTTCTCTAGGGTAATTCTGGAGTAGTGTCTTCATCATTTATGTCGATTGCGAGATCAGGCTAGACCTGGATTTTTTATGCTAGTATTTTTCTCTAGGCTCATTCATCTTTATCTTCTCATCTAACTTCACAAGTAATTTGAATGTCTTTCCGCTATTCAACACAACCTTACGAAAGTATAGACTTTGATTATTTTTCTATTTCAATGAGAATAAATGTTAATTTCATATATATGACAATTTTTCTATGTTTCTAATTTATTATTTAAGTTAAGTTAGGATTGATCTTTTTTTTTCTCTGCAATGAATTCTTGTGTCATACATCCGATAAGAGTTTCTACTATGTCAAACAGTGTTACCTTTGCAGTGTCAGTATCATTTTTTGTGAGGATCTTAACTAAATACTTGCATTTTGTCATTGTTTATTTGCCTGAGATAGATGTTCGAATTTGATGTTGATATGTTTATTCCATGAAGAAGGAACATTACTTAACCTTAACCTTGATCCTAAGTTGTCGGTGATTTTGTGACATTTATCATTTGGACACTTATTATTAATATCTATATCCATCTTCTTGTTGCAGCCTTTGCAAGCATAAAACCACGGCTCAATCTATTATAAGTGGTAGTTATCTTTGCCTTAAAGGTGCAATGACATATCTGTATATTGGTAAATCATAATTAGGTCTAATTGTGTGAATTATAAAGTAGATTTTTTAAAATCATACATCTTTTGAATGTTGTGATGCTTGCATAATATCACTAAGTTAAATTTCTGTTGCATTTGTAAAGAGCCTTGATGGAGATAATTTTGTCTTGGCAACTTATTCTGAATGAGCCCTACATATTAACTTAAAAATGTTGTGTTATATGGATGTTTGCTTGATTTACTTACCATTCTCTTATTTCTTTAATTAGTTGTATCTTTGGGTTGATATATATATTTGACGCAATTTGCAATGACATGCATATCTCCCCCGTAAATTTGAGACAGATATAAGGTGAATTTTATGTTTACTGGCTTTTAATAAGAATTTTTATAATGAAATATGTTACCTTTATATTTAGAGATTATGAAATTCAA
The DNA here is from genome assembly GCA_037177215.1 of Asparagus racemosus. Lineage (NCBI taxonomy): Eukaryota > Viridiplantae > Streptophyta > Magnoliopsida > Asparagales > Asparagaceae > Asparagus > Asparagus racemosus. The sequence goes on along the minus strand of JBAKGM010000326.1, from coordinate 26,438,959 downwards.
TAATACTATTATTGGCTTTTTTTTTATCGTATCTTCAAGAATTGATATTTTCTTTGTAGACATGTTCCCAAATAAAATTACACGTAGAGGCATGCCACTGTATAGGGGGAAAATATCGATTTTAATTTTTTTTTTCTTAAGCTATGCTAAGTAAGTATTATGTGTATATATTTTATCCATTATAGTGATTTTCCAACTTTTGTCTAGCTTGTTAGTATCATGTGCATAACTTTTGTCTATTATAGTGATTTTCCTCCTCTTGTCTAGCTAGTTATATTTTGTAATATAGTTGATCAACGGCTTCACGTTAGTTGCTATTGCAAGATGATCTGTATGTAATTTTATAATAAGTGTATGATTCTTTTAGTATTTAAAGAATAAAATATGAAATTTTATATAAGTACTTACTAATATTTCTTGTATCTTATATGAAAAATACTTCTTTGATTGGAAGAAAGTTGTTCAATATGTTCTCTCAGGGGAAATCAGTTGGCACCTCTTTGATAGATATGTCTCTTGCTAATATCAGTTCAATTGATTTATGTACGTTTCCAAATTTTGGGTTTATTTCCTTCAGTTTTCCATTTGAAATGAAAATAGCTTGATCTTTTTGAAGGATATCTATGAACTTTTCAATAGTTTCTCCATACATAACTCATTGTATTTTTTTGCCCCGTGAATATTATTAACATCAGAGAATAATGTTTATAAAATATAATCAATTAATGCTAAGATATTATATTATAGTCTTTTGGCAGTTTTAAGTGATTTAGTTTTCTAATGCTACTTCTGTATTTTTGATACTCAAACTTATGAGTAAAGTTATATGCAGTTAATTTAATTTAGACAGCGGTGTTAAATTTTAATCTGTCAATATGTTTTTTAAATTTTAAGGTATTTTTTTTGTAATTTTAAACATTTGAGGGTGTTTCTACAATTTTTTAAACTTTGAGGGTGTTAATTACAAATTTTAAAGTTTTAGGAGCTACTACTAATTTCTAGATTTCATGTATGTTGTTTTATGTTTTGAAATATCATGATGTTTTGTGTAATTTGAACTATTAAGGGTGTTTTGTGCAATTATTAAATTTTTTGTTTTTTGACAATAATTCACGTACTATAGTATTGTAGCTACTTATTATTTCTTTACCTTTTTATTATCGTTTAAGCTCATTGGTGTTCAGATGGTACTATCTTTCTCTATCAACCCTGAGACTTAATTGATGCAACAAAGAGCTTTTTATGGTGAGGAAAGGGGGATCTATGTTTAAGCCTGATGGTAATCCCTTGAATTCATCTATTTTTTTTGTAAAATTTGAAATTTCATAATTTGAGGATGTTTTTTTGTAATTTAAACTTTGAGGGTGTTTCTACAATTTTTGAAACGTTGAAGGTGTTAATTGTAAATTTTAAATTCTTCGGAGGATGCTACTAATTTCTAGATTTCATGTTTGCATTTTTAAGTTTTGATACGTGAGGGTGTTTGGTGTAAATTTAAATTTTTGAGAGTACTTTGTGCAATTTTTGAAACTTTTTGAGTTTTTTTATTGTTGCTGTAATATTTCATGTATTTTATTAATCTTATTTTTTTTAAATTGTTAAGCTATAGATAATTCACGTGGTGGGATTAAGATATGATATAATTATGATTATGATAGGTTAAGATTTGAATAAAATATTCAAAATAGTGAAGAGTAATGTTAACCAATGAAAGCTTTCTCCGAACTCATGCTTTTAAAGGGAGTATAT
>JBAKGM010000326.1:26424272-26437110 GCA_037177215.1 Asparagus racemosus | reverse complement strand
ATACCGTAACAGAGGATTTTTGGTCAAGTATGTGAAGGTGAGACTATAGAACAGGAAGCATACCAACCAAACGATCCTAGCAAATGCCAGTGGATAAACATATTTTTTTCTCTCTTTTCATATTTTTTTCTCTCTTTTTTTGTCGTCTTTCTTCACAACCGTAGCCTTTTATGAGAAGAAAGTAGTGAAACTTCTTTAGTAGAAAAAGATGTCCAGTTTTTTATTTTTATTCTTTTCCTATTGATGAAAAGAAATTATTTCATATGCTTGAACTATGACGTATAAAATTGACTGTTAACTAGAACTAGAACTTAGAAGAACAATTAAGCTTTAATGACACTCGTTTATTATTATTATTATTATTATTTGTTTGAGAATAAGGATGGGTTCAAAATCAAACGCCAGCCATCACATCTTTAATGATATTAGATATATGTGACGTGCCCAAGTACCTACCGTCCCTTATTTTCCATTCAAATCTTCCTTTTATAAGTGTTTGATTTAGAAATTTGGAGATGCGTACTTTGATCAATGTCTTCACGAAGACTTTTTTGTGTCCTGTCTAAATCAACTTTGAAGCCACCTGACAGTTGGTGCGTGCAGCAACTAGTTTTGAATTCCTCCTCTCTCTATTTCTTCCTGGTTAATTGCTCATAGAACCCTTCTAGTATTATTGTCTCGAACTTTCTACCTCTGTAGTTTGATTGTTGCAAATAGAACCCTGGGGTAAATTCTTTTTGACTCTTTTAATTCTGAGAGGTTTTGGCAGATACTGCCCCTGATTATTTCTTGTGAGATTTAGCATCCTATTAGATTGTATTGTAGATATTGCCTCTGATTATTTCATGGTCATCGATCATATTTAGCATCCTACTAGATAGTATTGTAGATGAATGTAACTAGCGTCTATAAGACCAAATTTGTCATGTCCTTATTTTTGGGTGCAAGAGAATTAAATTATTATTCATCATTTTACCTTAAAAAAAACAATGGATGAGAGTAATAAATAATAATAAAAAAAGTTATACAAATGTATTTAACAAGCAGGAGGATAAGCAGAGAGCACGTAAAATAATGGGCCTTGGAAACTTGTTTATCATGCTCCTCCCTGTTTCGTTATACCTGCCTTCGGTAGCTGGCACCCATTGGAATCTGATCAGATCTTGTAGGTATAATTGTGGAAAATTTGTCCATCTGAAAATGATAAATAATTATCGTAATAATTAAAATAGGAAAAATATAGCCAAACACATGGATCAGGTGAAATTAGAGCATGAGTGGTAGAGGTGACGACTGGAATTCTTATTGGAATTTATCAATAAGAAGTTAAAACTGAACGTTTGTCCCTTACATTTTCACATTCAACACAAAAGTTGGTCCTCAACTTAAGAAAATATTACGCATTCAATATCCTTTTTCCAAGGAAAAGGAAAGCAATTCTCTTTAATAAATAAAGCTTACATAATGCCCAAGGAAATAATCCTATAATGTGCTTCCTAGCTTAATTTTTTGTTCCCTAGCCAAATATTTAAGATCTATTGAATGCTTAAATATTTGCCTGAGTTAAAAATCCTAAATATTAGCCTAAGTTTATAAGTATTCAATAGATTCTAAGGCTCCGTCACCTAAGAACTTCTCCTCTGTTTGGCAACTGAAAAAAAAAATGGGCCAGGTCTAGTTTCCTTTTAACACAATTATCAAAACAAACATATTTAATGCTAGAAGCTCCAGCTAACACAATTATCAAAACGACAACTGCCATTTGATATTTGAACTCATATAACTTAGTATTCATGTTAATGTATACTTGAAATTTCCTACATACATATTGCACAAAGAATTCACAAATACACAGTCGAATTTTTCTACTAAAAAATTTTGAGGATCATTACCATTGCAAATGGAGTAATTCAAAAGTAAATGTCTGTCTGTTTAGACTGTGCTTTTATGTCTTTTAGTTTCTTCAATATGTTTGTGAAGTAATCCTGCAGATACTTCTCTAAAGTTGAAATGTCTTTCTGATCGACGCCCAGGAGGCTGTACGTCTCATTCATTGGAACTGAAAAAACAATGTCGCTGGAGAGCACCTGAATCCATAACTTTGGACGTTAGGTTCATCTAGATTTAGGAACTAATGTATGATTTCTATCCACTAGATAGTTGGTACATCAAAGACTTCATATCCTTGGATCAAGAGAACAAACTCTAATAAGCCCTGAATCGGTTGACCACTTACCCCTATGTTTTTACTTTTTGCAAACCAGCCCTCAACATTTCATCTCACCTCCTTTCATAGATCATCGTCGTAAAACCCAATGGGCCAGGGTATTGTTGCCATACTCTTAATATTTTTTGTAGGGAAACTCCCCTGTACATGAATAGATTAGTTATATTTAAGTCCAATTGACAAATGTCCTCGTGAGAATCAATAATGGACATATTTTTCAAATGTTTATGGCCATGGTCAAAGAAAGAAAATGGAATAAAAAGTTAAAGGGTTGATTTGCAAAAACGTAAAGACATAGGGGTTGATTTGCAAAAAGTTAAAGGGAATCTGGGGACTAACGCACTGTCTCAAGGGTTATTCTATCCTTGATGCACCAACTATACAGTAGATAAGGACTAATGGATAGTTCTCCTTCAAGTTGTCTTCCAAATGAAGGTTATTTGGTTTTAGCACAACTTAGTTTTTAAGATAGGATTAACTGCAGACAGACCCTTGTACTATTGCCCAATTGTAGATAAACAACTTGTAGTCCTATTGCTGCAGATAGAACCCTTGTATTATTGTCCAATCACAGATTGACCCCCTGAGTGGAATTTTTTTGAGTCTCACCCTCAGTTCTATTTGATGAAAAATAATTTTCTCTTTCTCTGAGGGTAAAATAGTTTTTTTGAAAAAAAGTTCACTTGAGGGTCTATATGAATAATAGAAATATAGGGGGTCTATCAGCAATTGGGTGATAGTACATGGGGTCTATTTTAATTAACCATTTAAGATAAGCCTTGTAGATGGTATTGACAAAATGAAGAGTTACTACCTCTGAGAAAGCCAATCTGTCAGCAACATCATTTGTCCACTGAAAGAACCGAGTAAGCTGGCGAGTAAATTTCAGAACAGAAACTGGGACAGTGGTTATATTTGCATCCTGCCCTGCAAGTCTTTCGCACAAAGTAATCACCTGCAGCAAGAAATATTTTAGAAGTTTTGAAGGGGAGAGCTTTACGGCATTTGATTTTATTCCATTTGAGCAATTTTGACACTTCACGGATTTAGCAATATGCCCACATGAAAGTTACACAAAGAAGTACGAGGAAACCAAAACAAAAGAGACACTTGAAAACATGAAATCCTCATACCTCTTGGGTTGTCCAAGCTCGAGGTCCAGCAAATGTTAGAAGCTTTTTGGCAATATTTTCATTGCGCATAGCTATAAATGTCAATCGAGCTATATCCTGGAACAACATAAAGACGTAGATTAAGTACAACTATAAACCCATTGGATGACGTAGATTAAGTACAACTATAAACCCATGATCCAATGCAAGTATGAATTAATAAATTACATTTCCAACCTGTGTATCCATGTAAGCTATCCTTGTGGGAGCATCAGTACCCCAAACTGATTTCTCTTCTAGTATTGGAACAGCATATTGTCCAATTAAGCCCTATTTGCATTGATGCGGAAGGATTAAATTGATGAAACTGAACAGTAAAGCAAACCACTTTTACAATAAATGTAAAATTTGAAAAAGAACTAAAAAGTATATGTATTGACAAGAAAACAACTTTGTCGGTGTTGTACTGTAAACTTTATCCTTTCACTGTCTCTCCCAAACCAAGACAAGCAGGAGGTTAGCGTTATGCAGCTATCAACTACCATGCAATCTAGTAGGATCTCTATGAATATGAATCCTAAATAAAGGATGACTAGATGTAGGTGCTGTTTGTGGAGTTTGATTTACATGGAGAATACATAGCACCAAGACCAAGAATTAAACGTCTACATAATTGCACCACAACTCCCAGGTGTGGGGCAAACGGAAACCCCATGTGGAGGGTATTTTCATAATTTCATCTCTATAGATAGAAACCTCATGCTATACATTTGTATCTTTAGCTGTCTATGAAGTGGTATCCCAAAGGGAAAAGAATAGAGACGGTATGAAGATGAGATTGACTGTAATTCTTATTTTGGCCGATTGATCTTCCAAAATGCTAGTTTCAACAATTCTCATTCCTTGCACTTCTTCTTGGCTGCTTGGCCTATAGTAGGTATCTGGTTCACTGCTTCAGATATTAGTACTATAGCTTTCAACCTAAATGGTTTCAATTTTAACCAATCTGTAGTTGATAGTCAGGGTCGAAGGTACCGCATGAATATTTTACGATAGTAGGTATTGAAGAATCAGTACATGAAATTTTAATGTTGAGTGTTAGTGGAATTGTAACTTGGTTTATACTTCGAAGAAGTAGGTAATTACATTGATTGCTGCCTCGTTAAGTCTCTATGTTTCTGTGATTGTTTTCTCTATTTTATTTATTTTATTTGTTCTTTCTATTGTTGATGGCAGTATTAAGCCTTTGTGTTGCTAGAGCAGTTATGAAGATATGTTAATCAATAGAAGAGGAGATGACCCTCAATAGAACTCAGTGGAAGAGTATGATCGATGTAGCCGATCCTAAAATTTTGGGATATAGATTTTTTTTTTGTTATTGCATTAACGAGCAAATAATATCCTTCAACTTTCTGGAAATGATGAAACAAAGAACCATTCCAAAAATAATTAATCTATCCTAGAATTTACTGAATCTCAGAAAAAGGGTTCCTAGTTTAAGAACAACAATTTGGAGGCAGTATCAGAATCATACGCCGGGCATTAAATACCTGCATGAAACCGCATAAACGAATTATGATGTAGTTTAAACCAGAATCTTGAAGGAACTGCTCGGTGCAGTGCTTGATCTCCATCAAAGGAACCTCAGGGTGCTTATCACAGTTATGAATGGAATAAAATACAAACTTCTGGATTCCCATTGCTTTTGCGCATTGTATGAGAGCAACTTTCCCTTCCCAATCTACCTAAATAGAACAAATCAATAAGGATAGGAAAGCACTAACAAGTACCATTAGCAATACATTGCTTGATGAAAGACCAGCTCATTGAGAACAAAATAAATAAAATAAATAAAAAATATGTACGGTGATAAATGCAAAAATATTTTATGTCCATGCATGTAGAGGCACATCAAAGGATGGGAAATGGTTGCAATATAAAGTGAACAATTTCACATTCATTTTAGACTGTATAGTTGCACATCTAAGGACACAAAATGGCTTATCTTCAGAAATTTACATATGTCCTTAATTTCATGCACATTTTATTTTCCACAAATCATAAGCACAATCAAAAGAATAATGATTCCATAAAAATAAACCATCAAGGCTTAACAAAAAATCCAAAGAAAATACTTTACTGCTTCAACTTCTAAACAAAGAAAATAATCTCAGTTTTCTATGGTAAACTATATTGAAAAAACAAACGTTGCATTAAAGTAATGCATGTTTTATTGAAAATAGCATACATTATTAAAATAGTGTATGCTTTATCGTAATAGTGTAGATTCATGATGTGTCTGAGTTATTTCAAAGGCCACGTAACATTTAAGGTGTGTTACATTACATAACGCGAAATAACAAGTTATGTAGCAGGTTTTTTTTCAATTATGTTCTAAACAATAGTTTTGGCTAATAAAAGAATGAAGGCTTCCTATTATGAGTGATTATTTGGAATAAAACACAATTGAGAATACGAGCTCCACTGTTTCCAGTAGTTGTTGGTTGTACCTTTTCGATTTGCAACCTTGTGGTTAGAATCTATGTGTAAAAACCTAACCTAGTTTGCAGGTTTAGTTTTATGTGAAGGAAGTATATGTTAAACATGGAATAATATAATTTATGTGTATTTGTTCGTTCAAGGTTGAAGGTCCAATTGTGAAACACATCAAAGTCTACAAATCGTAGATACCCAAAGATAAGTACATGCATGTGTAGATGTCTGCAAGTAAGTCTTTAATCAAATACTTCTCCAGGTCAACTTCAAAAAAAAGTTTATCCCTAAATTGAGTACCTTGCGAATAGGCTCTTCGGGCCGTCCTGTTGCACAATCTATCACTGTATGAACGCCAACAAGAGTTGCAGGAATGGTCTCTGGTTTGCTAAGATCAGCCTGTTCACAAGATCATCACAAGCATGTCTCAGTTCAAACCTAAAGAAAATGATTTGTCATCCATTCATTTCTCTATTTAAAATTAAAGCCAGAACACAAATAATGAAAAAGAAAAGGTAAAAAAAAGATCAAATGTTATGAAGGCATCCCATGGCCCACGCATCTCGGACATGGTTAGAACCATATACAATATCTATTACTATAATACTAAAACAACTGTCACTAGTTGCATGAATCGCAAGTGGAAGCTATCCTAGTCTTTATTATTACTATTATTATTATTATTTTGGAAACACTATCCTCCATATGTTATGCATCATCATCTCAATATAAATTCTATCAAAATTCATTAACTGTCTCATTACTTGACCTTTTCTTTCTCCTCTTCTCCCTTCCCAAATACTACAGCCGCACTCTCAGATTAATGTGCATTGCGCAGGTAAGTAACTAGTTTGCACTTAAACATCATGCCAGCTCCACTTAACTTTGACTTCCAAAACAATTCAACAGATAAATGAAATGATTTGATATATGACTGAGGGGCAAATTTATGTCTGTAATATGTAACCACCAATGACTGTTCCTAGAAACATTGTAACCAAGATATATCGTAGTAACTCTCCTCACCTTCCTCAAGCAGTCGATAGCTTATAAATGCGTTCATTGCTTTCCATTGTCAAGAGTTTAAACAAATAAAACTATCAAGCAAACTGAACGATGGCTTACCAAGATACTCAATTTTAAAAAAATTACATGTCAAGCACTTAGACACCGTATGACACGAAACCCATGGATTATGACTTTGACACTTTAAAAAGAAAATAGTATATCATTGTATTTAAGAAACATCTCAAAAGACATACACAGAATGGTCTAGACCCGTGATGCTTCTTCTAACAATGACTGTGATGAAATAAGTAAACATATACCATGATGTGGAGCTTGTTTCTCCTCTAAGTATACATGCCACACAAGTATAATCAATGTATCCCTGTCCTGTTCATGACTTGTTATGTCAAAACAATTTCAGGACACTTGGACACTTGATGTCTATGTCAGTTTCCATGTTACAGTAACACAGATACTATACTGGAACCTAATTATCATTCCAGAAAGAGAAGAAAGTTTTTCAGTTAAAGAGAAGAAAGAGAAGAAAGTTTTTCAGTTGAAGAGTGCATTGACTAAATGAGTTCAAAGGCCTCCAGAGATAAACTTAATAGTAAAAGAATTATATAAAATCATGTTTTACTGCAGCCAGTTCCACATGAAATTTTGAAGTTACAAGATAGCAGAATTTACATGATATATAAATACCAAACCTGGTTCTGATACTTTACGATACTGTTATGAAAGTACAATCTAGTGATTGCTCAATGTCATCATGTCATTATTTCATTTTTCCCATCTGTGTTCATACTGCAAGATTAATGTTCCTTACAACTAAAACTAATAACTTTACAGGACTAATATATTCTTTAGAATAAAGACATTGCTCATGAGCCTTCGATGTCTAGCTAGCAGTTAACCAGCTCTATCTTGAAACACAGCTCTCAAAGAATCACTAAAGTCTAAATCAACTAGGGTATACTTTCACATGACGAATGTGTAGGTTAAAACTTAAAATAAAAGCTAGAATAAACTTAAGTGGACTGGGAACTCTGTCCAGCCACTTTTTATATGTTGGATTTACTTTGAGATACATGTTGGTGAGTGATGCAAATAGGCTTGCCTTTACGTATATCACACATTAGCACAAATCTCAAAGCAAAATCAAGTGATTAAAATGCTAGTGATTAGAACCCCAAGTCTACTTAAGGTATTTTAGCCTTTTCTAGATAAAATACACGCAAAAAGGAGGTTCTGACGTTAAATGAGAAACAATTGAACCTTCAAAACCTACATTGACAACAGTTGCACCCCAATCCCGAAGGAAATCAGCTGGTGCTGGCCGAGGCCTTACAAGACATCTAACGTCATATCCTTCATCTAATGCTTTCCTAACAACTTGTCGGCCCAAAGTTCCGGTAGCCCCAACAACCAGTATGCTTGTTTGCCTGACAGGAGTCCCCTGAGCAATACTAGTTGAAGCTACTGTTTGAGCATTACATTTAACGAGTGATGGCATGTTATATCTTCCTGAAAACAATCAAGGCAAAAAAAAAAGGTCAGGGCATATACTATAAATTATTTGGTTACTATATAACAGGTTATTTGGTTGGCATAATGAAAGTTGAAAAGTAAACCATCATATATAAAATTCTACAGCACATACTAGCATTTGATCACAAAGCTTCAGGGAACATTCATAACTAGAGTTTTCTCTTAGAATCACTTTTCATTTATGAACCGAAGTAACCCCACAGAATGGAATTCTTAATTATTTATACAAGTTTTTATAATTTGTTCATTTAAGCTATCACAAGTAATGGGCTCCATACCTACACTTGCAAGGACACAGGTCATGCTTTGACCATATATTACGTCAAATAGTGGCCAAATCATCTAAGTGATTCAGTTAAGAAACTGAAAAAGGCCACATTTGGCTTGTCACAATTATGGAGGTGGTTATAAGTTTTCGCCAAGTTAAATGCCCTGAGCATCAATCATGATCTTTTATATCTTTAATTTCACCAATCTTCTTTCTGCAGTATCTTCACTTCCTCTCTCTTCAGTCTTCACATCCTCTTGGAGCTTTTTTCCCTCAAATCCTTGTCAAATCCTAGTTCAACCATGGTGTCTCACAGTAGGGTGAGTGTTCAGGGATTTAAGCCTGATAGCGAGCTTGAACAACAGACCACCACTAATAATAAAGGCATAACACATCTAACTATCCAATAAAAAATTCACATGATTAGAATTAATTTTGTAGTATTGGATTTGAAGGTTATCTTTCTTTGTGGATTTGAAGACTCTTTTGGTGGATTCCAAGGTTTGCTTCCGCGGAGGTGCAATGGAAGGAACATTTTTATCAGAGCGGTCCAAATTCAAATCTCACTAAACATGAACTTAAAACGGATTTAGAAAAACTTTGTTGATTGAGGACCACGAAAACGGTCACGAGCATATTAGAGCATAAAATTAATGATCCTCAACCTCATCACAACTTCACAGTTTTGATGGCTTTAATATCATTAAGCCTTGCTTAAGGGTTTGGACTAACTACGATTTGCCGAAGGAATGGTGTCCCAATTTAAACATTTCATCTCAAATTTGAGACCCATTCTCTCATGGTCCAATGTCATGTGTCTTTCTCAAACACCACAGTAACCTTTAGCTACTGTTCTCTATTAATCCTTACGCTTAGGGTAGATAGGTAATCAAAATTGTAGAACACTAGAATGTCTCAAATTGCTAGTTCGTTTCAAACTTCAAAGGTAAATTTATATGTATGGACCTGCTGTAAATTATAACAAATCGATATGGACTGAAAAGTAATTTTCCATCAGAAAGAAGGTTCACTTGCCTGCAGAAGATGAAGAGACAAGTGGAGCGCAGAATAGGGCTTCGCTGCACGCGGGTGCTAAAGTACGCCCCAACGAGAGAGAACGGCGAGCGGAGACGAGATGAGGAGAGAGAGGACTGAGGCTCGACGCCATTGACGCCATTGTTTCTCTAAACGGGGGAGCTTTGTTTTTATTTTGATTTATATTTATTTTCTCCGTGCAAATAGTATCAAAATTTCGGAGAAGTGAGAGGTCATGCTTTTGGTGAAGGGGAAAAGATGCAGTCGATCTCTGTTCTGCCACGTACTACTGGATCGGATTCCGGATTTGTCCAAGTGAGCTTTTTTTTTTTTTTTTTTTTGAGTTTTGTTAAAAACTATTTTTGAAAAAAAAATAATGGATGTGAATTGTGAGGTGACGGCTTATTTTGCTAAATAAGTCACTAGGAGATAGCCATGTGATAAGGCACACTTTACTTGTCACATCAAAAAGGATAGACTTCATAATTTTATCTCTTGGTAACTCATTTTGCTAAATCAACCGTCACATCATAATCATCATTCTCTTTTTTAAATTTAAAAGCCTACAGCTTTTATGCTCCAAAAAGTTGTTTCTGGAGTACCGATGACATGAATAGTAATTAAAATCTGAGACACGCTCTCTCTAGCTCTCGAAGAAACTGTGGCCCACTCAAAATCGTAGTTCCGAGCTAGTTTTGTAATTACTGGCATCTTCAAGGGTAGCTATTAAGTTGACTTAACTAGTTCATCTCCTACCTTCTTCCTTCATTTTGAAAACATATCATTAGCCGCCGTTGAGTGCCAATCTCCTCGATTGTCGACAAGGCTGCGGTGGAGGGGTACACAATATCATCTCCGTCCAGTTAAGATCACCTTCAATTGAGATATTGGCCCTGCAGAGTGGCCTCTACTGTTAAAAAAAGACATGATTTACTTGCACAAATTTCTAACAAGTGATGGTAAAGATTGATAATTAATTTTGTAAAATTAGATTCTGATCGAACAGATTTGGGTGTTTGTATGCACTCGAAATTGATAATCTTATATTCATTCATTTTGGAGATGCAAGAAACCTGATTAGAATGGAGTTATGTAACCTGGATTCTAAATTCAAACTTTTCCATCATCTATTTCTTTTCGTTCTATCTTTTTTCTTTTTTTTTTCTTTTTTTTCTTTTTTTCCTTTTTAGGACAGATTGTGAAATTTTGGGATCGATGGGCTTGGAAGAAGATGCTAGAAAAAGTACAGCTTTACCTTAAAATAAAGTTAAAGAAACATATAAATAAAATCTCTTATTTTAGAGCAGTGTAGCAAGGCCCAATTAAAAACATTAACTCACTTTTGTTTATGCAAACAATCAACTTTATGATAAATAAATGTTAAGTTGCCCATTTTCGTACACTAGGTGGAATGCACGTGCACTACACGTGGTCAAATATTTTGATTAATGAACTAATTAACTATAACATGGTTGCAAAAAAGTTTATAATTATCATAATATATTATTTTTTGGATATTTCCATGTGTAAATTTTTTTTGTTTTAACATTTTGCCTTCCAGAGAAATAGTAACATTTAAAGCCTTAAAATATTAATGACTTAAGATTAATTAGTAATTTGAATGTATAATTTCAAAATATTAATGATGTAAAGGGTCAACACAGAAAAAAAAACTATTATTATTAATGAAAAAATAAAATTTTGAATTCATCAAAGAAAAATGGTAGGTTTTACCTAGTCATTAAGGATTTTGTTTAGTTATAAAAAAAATCACTTCAACCTGGTTTTTACTTCCACCTGTTGTTTATCCAGCGACCAAGTATTATAGATATTCAAGAAACTTTTTTCTAGAATTTTCTAAGTTAGAATTACAAATTCAATCAAGAAAGAAAATATAAATTATGTGATCAATTCTAAAATATGATATTGTACTCTTTTTACATCTTCCCAACTACTAATTGATCTGTTAAAACGATTACTCTCTAGTTTCAAAAAATTATAAAAATATAGTATGAGAATGATTTATACATATTATGCACTCAAATTGATTGTGTTTTAACAAAATAATTCATATCTATCCAATGTCAAACAACATCCAAAAATTTAGGTTAAAAAGATACGAGCTTCATAAACTTATAAAGAATGCAAGTAATATAAAATGACAACTTAATTTCTTTTCTCTAATAATTTATTACAAATCATGAAAGATAAGGGGAATCAGAAGGATCACATACTCATCCCAAATAAAGAATAAATTTCTCTTAGAAATTCTTATAGCAAAATATTTTCAGAGTTGATGTATAGGATAAAATTAAGGACAAATAACCCAAATCAGTTCATTGAGTGATAGACATGTTATAAACTCCACTCTTATAAAATTGATGTCACATATACTTTAAGTTGTGCTTTTGTTTAAGGATTAATTTTAGAAAACTCCCCCTAAAGTATGGGGGGCATGTCAACCCCCCACTCCCCCCAACTATTTAAAATTGAGTAAATCTTTGCCAAGTTTTGTGTGTTTTGTAGATAATCTATCTCAACTTAAAAATTTTTTGATTTAACCCCTGTGAACTTTTCTCACTTAAACCTAACCTCTTAAAACTAATATCATTGAGTCTTATCTATTATGTGGCAAGTACTTGACTTGGAAAGACCAAAATACCTATCAACCATGAAAATATTACCTTGATTTTTGCCAAATGAAAGAAAAAGATGTGATATAGAGGGAAAAAGAATTCAAAATTAATTGTGGTCCTTTTATTATCAGTTGATGGTTTCTTTTTAACTAAAATAGTTTCATTCAAGAGGATATTTTGTCCAAATCACATATTGAAGTAGCTATGTTAAGGATTTTTGTTGATAGAAGTGTGAGATTAGGGGAGTTCTTATGAGACACGCTATAGTTGAGCGGTGTTTTCTACATAATTGCACCAAAATTGAAAGGGGTTATCTATAACACCCTCCATAATAAGTTGGTTTTGGCAAATTGAGTCAGTTGAGTAGGTTTTTTAAAACAATCCTCATAGTTGAGAGGGTTTTTTAAAAATTAACTCTTCTTTTAAATATAGCTTATTTATAATTTGTCCCTCAAAATTTTAATAATTTAATATTAGTCCCTAAAATTATGAGCAATTTCAAAATTTT
>JBAKGM010000326.1:26391180-26403243 GCA_037177215.1 Asparagus racemosus | reverse complement strand
ATCGCTTCATATTTTATTCTCATTTATATATTTGATGCAAGCATAAAGCCCATCTAGATAACACTTCACATGTGGGTAACATGATTTATATTTATAAGAGATACTGGAGGATCCAATTAGTACTTAATTTGGAAAGATGTTAAACTTTTCAATTTATGCATATCATTGAATAATAAATAAATTTTTCATATGAGAAAATATTGTCATATGCATGATAGTAATATGTTGGTAGTAGTGAGACTTCTCAATTATATATTTTTTATTGCACAATTATTGATAATTTCAGTTATTCACTCTTATCAAAATTGATGATGATGCTAAAGGATTTAAAATTTATATTCGGGTCATACGAGGGTTGCAAGTTGGTTGCCTATAAATAAGACCTTCTTAAACTTGCCTCATCATTTCTTAGTATCATCTCTTCCACCTCTAGGCAAGTCATCATTATATTGATAATTTGAACAATGTTTTATTCGTATATCAAACAAATAGATATACTTTGAATTTCACAAGTGCTATCATGCATATATTCTTCTTATCATGTGACGTACTTTCAAGTGCTCCAATGTGAAAATGACTAAATGAGCATTGATACCATACATCACGATTCTATAAAAGAGACATCTTTCAAGTTTTAAAATTGATTCACCATGCCTCAAAGTTAAAAACGTACCTCTTGATATGGTTTTAAGACATTGATCGACATCACCTATAATTAGGAAATACATGATGCATCATACACCTTACTATCAACTGTAATGTGAACCTGGAATACACTCATACCAAACATTATGGAAAATAGGAATTGGCTAGTACTTAGTACTTTTTCTAATATAATATCAAGACCTTACTGCTTGCTCGAGTCATATCCAAATTTCAAAGTAAACCAAAACTTTAAAACCAATAATAGCACATCGTAACATGATGTTTCATGATTTAGAGAAAGTTGATGCTCAAATTATTAGGGATCAAGTATCCAAATATGTCATTCATGTTCTAATTTCCATGGAAATATGATAAATATTCTTAGCTAACATATAGGTAACTTTATCGAGAACAATTTAAATTTCATTTTTTTAAAACGATAAACAAGATGGGAATAAATTGATTCTTTGCAAAATTGCATTAGTAATATACTGGCTACTTTGAGACACTAGATTAAATAAATATATCACTAATAACATATTTTATCTTAATTTTCAAGATAATAAAGAATTAATGAATAAGAGCCCAAAAGAATCAAATTCTCTTATTTTTCTACCATTTATTGAAGCCTAATATCAAGCCAAATGGAGGCCCAAAAAAAGCCCAACGAACCAAGAAGAAATCAGATCAAGAAGTCAATAAAATTTACATTTTGATTATAAATCAATCGGTCGATCAACCGATTGACCAATCGGCTAGCAAATCGATTGGCCAATCGGTCGGCAAACCAATTGGCCAACTGATTGGTTCATAATCGAATTAGTTTATGGCTGAGATTTAGTCCTTTGTTCCCCATGCAAAACCCAAGGGCTATTATTCATTGTTGTAGGCTATAAATAGGGGTAGAGGATGAGGGGTTTGAGTGTGAAGAATTTTGTAAAACTCTATTTAGAGAGGAGAGTTACTCTTAATTGAGAAGACCTTCTAAAATTATAAACTTTGTTTGCAACTAATAAAAAAGAGTTAACCTCTTCAAAATTTTGTTTTCTTCTCTTTATTGATTGATGAAGATAAAGATGGAGATTTACTTTCAAGGGGTCAACCCCTTGCAATGTAAGTTTTCTTTTTTCTATTTTATTTTCTTATTTTAGAAATTAATGTTTTAGGAATTTATTTTCCTTTTCTTTTTATGTTAGTAGATTAGACTTATTTTGATGCCTTGTAGAGTAGATTTACTTTCATATTCTTTTATTTCTGTTACTTTCCTGTATTTTTAATTTGTAGTATAGATTTACTTTCTTGCGTTTTTATTTACTTTTATGCTCCTTTATTTTTGTTTGTTTCATTTCTTTTATACTCATAGTTTAGATCTTTACTTTCTTGTTTTTGTTCTTACTTTTGTAATTGGTTTTTATTTTTCTTGTATCTATATTCTCTTTCTTTCCTGCTCTCTAATCTAGATTTTATTTCTTTGTTTTCCAAAATATATAATTAAAACATTGTAGGAATTCTAGAATTGTATGAAACTAGTTTGTTTCTTTTGTGATTTGTGGATTGATCTCTTATATTTGAAATTATCATGTTTAGGGTAATCAACTAGAGAACTAATTGGTAGAAGAAGAATTTAAAAATCTATGCTTATCGTGAATGATTTGCTAGGTTATGCTTATGAATTCTAGAATTATTATCTAGTTGTTATTCTTTTCATGAATATTGATTTTGCTTGGATGATAATTTGATAGGTTATACTTTCCTTAAGTGATTTGATAGTCTATGCTTAGTAAATCTAAAGTATAATATGATAAAAAGAGAGTAGTTCATAAATCTAAATAAAACAAACTAGTGGATTCAATTCTAGATTCCTATCTTATCCATTTGATTTTCTCAGCCTTTTTAGATTTATTTCTCACTTGATTCCTTTTTTGCTTATTACTACTTGATTTCTCTTTTCTTATTTTTACTTTTAATTTTAGTGCTTTTGTGATTCTATTTCTTTTTGTTTCCTCTTTGATCTCTTTTCATTTTTCCTCTTTTTGAATTTCCTTCTTAATTTTGTTCTTTTCTTATTTTTACTTTTACTTTTAGTTCTTTTGTGATTCTATTTATTTTTGTTTCCTTTTTGTTCTCTTTTCCTTTTTCCTCTTTTTGAATTTTCTCCTTAATTTTATTCTTCTCTATTTTCTTGTTAATTTTTGCTTCTCTTTTGTTTGGGTCACTCTCTTTCTCCCCTCTTGTTTTAGTTTTAGTTTATTGGCAAATAATGACACACTTTTCTTATATCTCTCCATACTTAACTTTCACTCCTAATTGTCCACGTACAATTCTAGGAACCATTTTAGAATTATCCCTACACACCTTTCTCGAGGGATCGACATCTTTCTATATTATAATTTGATAGTTGTGCACTTACAATTTTGTTTTATTTACCCCCTATCAAGTTTTTGACGCCATTGCCGGGGAAGGTGATTATAAGTAGGATTTTTCTATTTTCGGTTCTTTATTTGTGTGTTTTCTTGTGACAGAACAACTTTGAAGCTTGAACATTGAGGATTGAAGATTGAAGATTTGCTTTGCTTAAAAAGGTAAGTCCTCTTTCTAGAATTTTTAGTTCCAACCTCCAGTATAGTTTCTCACAATTAGAGACAATTAGGATATAAAAAAATTCTCTTTTCAACCCTAATAAAATCCTCCCTCCACTTGAACAGCTACTAACAAGATAATAAATTTAAACAAGAGCTCTCTTTCTCACATTTGTTTGATTGTTAATCCTAATTAAAAAATAAAAAAGATATTATTTTTGCATCCTTTGTACTTGCTTATGGTTCCTAGGGTTGCATTGCATATAGTTAGTAGGAATTCACCAAAGTGATTTGAGCATTTTGATTTGAGTACTCACTTGAAAATAGTCTTAATGGAAAAAACCCACTAATCAAGATAAGGTGAGGGATTTCATCACCCTTTCCTTAACCCACAAATCACTAATTGCTCACAACACAAACCCAAGCCTTTTAAAACGCATTAGACATTGGCTCTTGAGGACTCGAGCTTATTAAGGAATATGAAATCCTTAGGTGAATCGGTTTAAGTTTACTTAAATCCGTTAGTGTCTAAGGAAAGGTTTAGGAGCTGCGTAAAGCACTTCGCAAGGAACGAGATATTTAATTGGTCCTTGACCTCTCTCTAGTACTATCTTTACCTGGATAACTAACTGAGTAAACTTAAATCTTTTCACTCAATGAGTTTTTGGTTAGGAGATGGTCTAGTTGCATCTAGGCTTAACCTAGAGTTAAGGGTGATTGTTTCAAAATGGTTGCTCTTGATATATTTTAGTTAGGTTTTCCTTTTTATCTTTCTTCTCTTCTCTCATTGATCTTTTAGGTCTTTTAGGCTTTCCTTAAAAAAAACTTAGCTGACCTTGGGTTTTCTTAGATCTTTTTCCTAACTTTTATTTTAGTTATAAAAATAAAAAAATTTCTAAAAATAATTTGTTTTGGTGTATGCAAGTTTTGATTAGAGATAATACCAATTGATTAATCTGTGTTGAATCAAATTTTGAAATCAAAGAATGGCTAATCCTAATCTATCTGTTCCTCAAGATTTATGTTATCCCACTAGGAATGTAATCCCATCTTGCATTAGGCTACCCGATGTCAATGGAGCTAATTTTGAGTATGGACCACACTTCATAAACATACTTCTGAAATTCTTAGGAAATGAATTTGAGCAGGTTTGTCTTCGAATTTGAGTAGGTTTATCTTAGGATTCAGATTAGACAATTATTTGAGGATGCGTTTAAGCTTAGAGTTATTCTAAAGACAAAGCCAAAAATAGTAGTATAGCTTACCCACAAATTCTATCTCAACCTGGGACGAATTTATTACCGTCTTCCTGAAGAAATATTTCCCAATCCATAAAATGGTTAATCTTTGAAACAGCATTTAGATTTTCAAGATAGTTCCAAGGGAGCCATTCAGGAAGCATTTTGATAGGTTTAAGGATCTTCTTATCCAATGTTCTCACTATGGTCTAGAAAAGTGATGATTAGCCAAATCATCTGTGAATGATTAGATTATTCTTCAAAAACTTCCTTAGAATTGCTGTGTCAAGGGGATTTCATGAAGAAAAATGTCGATTAAGCTTGGGAATTCCTATAAAGTTTATCTGAAAAAACAATTCAGTGAGAACACTATGATGAAAGAGTTTCATAATTTCCCCCAACCAAATCCAATGTTCTTTCCTTAAAGTCAAACATAGCCTCTAAAGTAAAAATGGCTAAAATCTTGCGTAACTATCATAACTGTCTTTCTCCAGCTCAAATCAATCAAGTTTTTACCTTAGAATGTCATAACTGTCTTTCTCTAGCCCATGTTTCAAAGGAATATCTTCCCTTAGGAAATAATCAACCATTAGAGCAGATGAACGCTGCATTTTAGCGTCCTAGAAATAATCTATTTTCTCCAACCTACAATCCGGGTTGGAGAAATCATCCCAATTTTGCATGGAATTAGGGAAACTACTCTGAAAATTAAAACTTCACTCCCACTTCAACTCAACAATTTCCTAGAGAAAACACAGTTTTATTCAACTCACCAAATAATTTTTAACAACCTAATCTACCTTATCTAAACCAGCCTCCTCATCATCATCAAACAGTAAATCCTCCAAGTTCTGATCACGATAAATGTCTTAGTATCTTAAAAATGGGTTTAGAGACCATGATTATTGCCTCTATACAGACCACCAATATGTTGACTCAGTTATCCAACACTCTAAATTCTTTCATGCAGACAACCAGTCAAATGCTAAACTAAAACACTCAAGCCATAGCTAGGTTAGAAATCCAACTTGGTCAACTAGCCAATGCTATGAGTGAAAGATAGAAAGGAAAATTTTCAAGTCAACCTGTTGCCAACCCTAATGACACTAGACCAAGTTCAACCGACCCAACTCAAGTGAATGTAGTTCATACATTACGATCAGGGAAACAAATGGATAACCAAGTTAGAATACCTCCAGATCAAACCCCTTCTCTCGTCCAAAACACTCCTTCTGATAAATCAACTCTTTCTGATGATCAATAAGCTAAACCCGAGACTGAGCTTAATCTAGATAGGTATAAGTCCGTTGCTCCCTTTCCAGATAGACTCAGACCTAGGAAAAATTCTCTCCAAGTGAAGAAAATTTTAGAAACTTTCAAACAAGTCAAGGTCAACATTTCTCTCTTAGATTCAATTGAACAAATTGCCTCCTACTCAAAAGTTTTAAAAGATTTGTGCACTAAGAAAAGAACTGCTAATGTTCCCAAGAAAGTGTTTTTAACTGCCAACCTCAATGACATGCTTTTAAAGCCCACGCTCCTAGAATATAAGGATCCTGGTTGTCCTACTATTTCATGTATTATAGGAAATACCTTCATTTATAAGGCACTTCTGAACTTAGGAGCTAGTGTGTATCAATAGCTAGGGGTAGGTGAACTTAAACTGACCAGATGCAACCTACAATTAGCTGATAGATCCATAAAAATTTTCAAGGGAGAGGTAGAGGGTGTTTTGATCAGTTCATTTTTTCCGTTGATTTCATCGTAGTGGAAAGACAGCCCGTTTCCCATCTCAAAAGTCAAATCCCAGTTATCTTAGGTAGACTATTCTTAGCAACCTCAAATGCTTTGATCAATTGTAGAACTGGTCAAATAAAGTTATCTTTTGAGAACATGATCGTTGATCTCAATATTTTTTACCTAGGAAAATAGCCCAATGATCCATCTGATCAACCCCTAGAAGTGAACCTTATCTAGGGAATTTCTAGTCACAATAAGAGAGAGTGTGTGTGGGTCAGATTTTTCTCTTGAGGAGATTTTTTTTTGATGAAATTCAGCTTTTAGGAGAGTTAGATCTGTTGATCAATCATGTCTCTACAATTAGTTGGCAACTTGAACCTTTGGATATAGGGCACCGAGTCCAACTTTGCCCATCTGTAGAAAACCCCCTAAGTTAGAGCTCAAGCCTTTACCTAAAAATCTAGAATATGCCTGCTTAGGGGAGAATGACACTTTACCAGTCATCATTTCTTCTGATTTGACACTTAGTCAAAAGGAAGCCCTCTTAGATGTTTTGAGAGAGAATAGGAAAATCATTGAATGGACCATGGCTGATATCAAAGGGATTAGTCTAACTATTGTTCAACACCGAATCTATTTGATAGATGATGCCAAACCTACTAGAGATCCCCAATGTAGGTTAAACCCAATAATGAAAGAAGCGGTTATGAAAGAAATTTTGAAATGTCTTGGTAATGGGATTATTTATCCCATTTCAGATAGTTCTTGGGTAAGTCCGGTCCAAGTAGTTTGAATGAAATCTGGGATCACTGTGATCCAAAACAAGGCTAATGAGTTGATTCCCTCTCGAATCCAAACTAGATGGCGAGTTTGCATTGACTATAGGAAACTCAACTTAGCTACCCGGAAAGACCATTTCCCTGTTCCATTCATAGACCAAATGCTAAAGCGCTTAGCAGAACATGAGTTCTATTATTTCTTGAATGGATATTCAGGTTACAATCAGATCACCATTGCTCCAGAAGATCAATAGAAAATCACATTCGCATGCCTATATGGAACTTTTGCTTACCGACGCATGTCCTTTAGGCTGTGTAGTGCACCCGCCATGTTCCAATAGTGCATGATAAGCATTTTCTCCGATATGGTAGAACACTTTCTGGAAATTTTTATGGATGACTTTTCCTTTTTTAGTGACACATTTTCTGAGTGTTTGCATCATCTTAAACTAGTCTTGTCACGATGTAGGGAGAAACATCTGACTTTCAATTGGGAGAAATGTCACTCCATGGTCAAACAAGGCATTGGCTTAAGGCATGTAGTTTTCAATCGGGGTATTGAAGTTGACAAAGCTAAGCTAGATCTTATTTCTAACCTTCCTCCTCCCAAAAATGTCAAGGATATAAGATCACTCCTTGGTCATGCTGGTTTTTATAGACGGTTTATCAAAGACTTTAGCAAAATTACTAAACCTTAGACCAATCTCTTAGCCAAGGATACACCATTTCACTTCTCTCACGAATGCCTTAAGGCCTTTGATCATCTGAAAAAGGGGCTAACCATAGCCCCTATCATTCATGCACTAGATTAGACCTTACCCTTTAAGTTAATGTGTGATGCATCCAATTTTACAATTGATAGAACAACAGATTGATGAAAAAACCTCATGTGACCTACTATGCCAGTAGGACACTGAATAATGCACATCAAAACTATGCTATCACTGAGAAAGAGTTTTTAGCTATTGTCTTTGCCTTTGAAAATTTTAGGTCATATCTCATCAGGTCTTTGACCAAAGTTCTCATGGATCACTCCGCACTTAATTATCTTTTAACAAAGAAAGATGCCAAAGCATGACTCATTAGATGGATCCTCCTGCTTCAAGAGTTTGACATCCAAATTCTTAATAGAAAAGGAGCAGATAACTCCGTGGCACATCATTTATCTAGACTTCCGAATGAACCAACACCAAATGTCCCAATCAATGATCATTTTCCGGATGAACAACTCCTACCAATTCAATCTGTTTTGTGGTTTGTAGATATTGTAAACTACTTTGTCAGAAAACAGATCCCTTCACATTGGTCTAAACAGGATAGATCACGTTTCCTCTCCTAGGTGAAATATTTCTGCTAGAATGATCCATATCAGTTTAAATATTATCTTGATTAGATCTTTAGGAGGTGTATTCCAAATATAGAAATGAGGAGTGTTCTATCTTTTTGTCATGAGCAAGCATGTGGGGTCCACTTTGGCCCAAGAAAAATAGCTGAGAAAATTCTCTAGTGTGGGCTATATGGGCCCACTCTGTTCAAGGATTCCTACGAGTTTTGTAAAGTCCGTAACCATTGTCAACTCTTAGGAAGAATCACTAGAAGAAATATGATGCCCTTACAACCCATTCTAGTTGTTGAGCTTTTTTCTGTGGAGGTACATATTTCATGGGACCATTTCCAAATTCTTTTCGAAATATCTACATTCTAGTAGGCGTAAAGTACATGTCTAAATGGGCTGAAGCAGTAGATTGCAAGACCAATGATAAAAAGGTAGTTGTCAGGTTTTTAAAGGAAAATTTCTTTTCCTAGTTTGGAGTGCCCCGAGCGATCATTAGTGATAACAGCACATATTTTTGTAACCGTTCTTTTGAGGCTTTGATGAGGAATATTCAATCTCCGACAAATTTTCAACTCCTGATATTCCCTTAACCAGTGGTCAAGTAGAGGTAAAAAATAAACAGATCAAACAAATCTTAGAAAAAACTATTAATCAGAATGGAAAAGATTGGTTTGTTAAATTGTGTGATACTCTATGGGCATATCGAACAGCCTTCAAAACCAATTTGGAGATGTCACCATACACACTTGTGTTTGGAAAAGCGTGTCATTTACCAGTTGAGTTGGAACGCAAAGCGCTGTGGGGATTTAAACAATTAAATTTTGATTTAGACTCGGCTAGAAAAACAAGAATGCTCTAATTAAATGAGTTAGAAGAGATTCGAAATGATGCATATATTAACTTGAAAATTTATATGGAGAAAACCAAGATTTTTCATGATAATTCAATATTACGGAAGAATTTTACACTGGGACAAAAAGTTTTGCTCTAAAACTCAAAACTACATCTTTTCCTAAAAAATTGAGATTACGATGGACATGTCTGTATATTGTTAAAACACATTTTTCTCACATGGAGCTATCGAGATAGAAAATCCTAAAAATAGTCATATTTTCAAAGTCAATGGACAATTTTTAAAATCGTTTTTATAATTTTCTACGCTCGGAGAAGAGGAGGTGTTGGTTCTTCGTGAACCACACTACTTGTAAAAAAAGTAAAAAAATTAAAAAAATTAAAAAAAAGAAAATAATATAAAAAATCCTCTTTTTTTATATAGCCCATGTGAATAAATAAGTTTGTTTATTTTTTAGGCCATAAAAAGGCCGAGTTAAAAAAAACCAATTACATTCACAAGAGGCCCAGTCAGAAAAGAAAAAAAGTAATTTTTATGTGGGCTGTGGCCCAGCCCACACCTAAAAAAATTATAAAAGACCTAACTGATTGGCCAATCGGTTGGAGCTTGCGCAGTTCATCATCTTCAATTTTCCTCTCAAATTCTCTTTAAAAATGAAAAAAAATTGTCGAATTTCTTCTCTAAGTTGAAGAAAAGAGGATTAGGGAAAATCTCAACTCAAAATTACAACAGTCTTGCAATCGAATTAACCCAATTCGAGGTATAAAATTGAAACCCTAACTTGTCAATTTTTACAAATTTCTTTTGATTTATGGCATAATTTGTGGTATGAATTGGTTAAGAATGACAATTGATCAGTTTTATGATGAATTTTGATGGAAATATTGTAAAATTTTGACCGATCGATTTGTCTCTTCGACGAACCGATCGATTTGCAAACCAATTGGCCAATCAGGTGACCAATCGATTGGTAGACAGACAGAAACTGAATTTTTGCATTTTAAAGCCTAAAACTTAGAATTTCTTGCAAAGTTGCACTCTAATTAGCTCAATTAACATATTTTCTTGTAATTCAAGATAATGGCTTCTGGAAAATGACAATGAACTGTAGAATCCTTGCTATCTTTTGACAATCTACCTATCCACTTTGAGAGAGGATTCAACCTTGATAAATGGTTTGAATTCCAACCCATTATTGAGGTATTAACAAAAGTCGGGATTAGTTCTATTATGACTCGAAAACCCAAAATGGCTAACTCTACACTTGTCTGAGAATTTTATGCCAGTTGGGATAGATCAGTTGAGGACTCAGAATCTGTCATTGTTAGGGGGATACCAATCACAGTCACACCTAGGCTCATTTAGAAGAGTTTAGGACTCCCCAGACCACCTAGAGGTTGCCAAGGTTTCTTTTAAGTTTCTGTTGAGTTAGGGATAGCCTTTGATGCATACAACTAGATGATGGAGTATTTATTTGTGTCAGTACCTAGGGGCGGGACCCTACACTCAAGCACACTTAAGAAGGAGTTCATTCTCCTGAACCTCTTTCTTAAGTTTGACTTATACCTGAGCTCCTCATACTCAGAGATCACCACCCGAGACATTGTCCTACTTTACTAAATTGCCACCAGTCAACATTTCGATGTGCCTAATTTGATCTTTAGGATGATAGCTGGTACAGCGACCAACGCAAGGGAGTATCTCAACCAGCAATATCGGAAGAAGGTCCACCTAATTTACTCATTTCTTATTTCACGAATTTGTGAGTCGCTCGATGTACCAGTGTATTCTACTAATAGACTCGAGGTAGAGAGAGCACTACTGACATATGATATAATGAAGAAGAGTGTTTCTACACTTGGCAAGGGGCCTACTCCATGCACTTCCACTTCTTCACATGTACTAGTACCC
Source organism: Asparagus racemosus (assembly GCA_037177215.1). Lineage (NCBI taxonomy): Eukaryota > Viridiplantae > Streptophyta > Magnoliopsida > Asparagales > Asparagaceae > Asparagus > Asparagus racemosus. The sequence goes on along the minus strand of JBAKGM010000326.1, from coordinate 26,392,162 downwards.
GCTCAACAGACCCTACCTACACTGCCTCTGCCACCCAGTGATGCACAGACAGAGTGGACACCCCCAAATGCGTAGGGATCATCTCTATGTGCTCGAGATGGGGTTTCACTAGTTTTAGCTAGGATTTCAGTAGTTTTAGACTCAGTACACAGCCAATCAGGCCCATCTCACAGCTCAGCTGGACAGTTTCAGTAGTACCAGCACTACATAGCCTCAACCTTTCATGAGATAAGATCTGGATCTCTGGCCCCTCCATTTCAACAGCCTCCATCCCCTCCTTCATCACAGCAGGATCCACCACCATCACCACTACCACATCGTTCGCCTGCTACATGACCAAAGGATAGGGAGGATATTAGCAGTACCGATACAGAGATAGAGGATGGCGACGTGGATGTCATAGGGACCAATAATGAGGATGATGATCAGGAGTTCAATCTAGTGATGAGCAGTGAGGGACGATTTCATTTCGTATCACTCCTTGACTTTTATTTTGGCATGTGCTTATTTTATATACTATGATGTTCATATTTTTTGATGTTATTACTAGTTTTTGCCATGAGGACAATGCAAAGTCCAGGTTAGGGGTGGGACTAGTTTTTCTTTTAAGCTTTCTTTTTATTCATCTTTCAATATTTTACACTTTTTCCCTCTTAGAAGAAAAGACTAAATCTTGTTTTTTTAGATCTTTTTCCTTATTTTCTTTTAGTTAAAAAAATCACTTACCGATTTGATGGAGTTAGTTAATAATTGATCTATTTGATAAATTTTTAAATTTTCTAATTCTTAGTTAGTTTTATATTCAAGTTAACCTTTTATGATAATTCTAAATAAATTTATTAAGAAATAAATTTTCAAAGTAATATACTTCACTATAGTCCAACTTTGACTTGTAATTAAAATAATGAAATTTTTGCATGCTTAGATTAGAGTGGAAAATATTATTTCAAGTTCTCTTAATCGAAATCTTTCTTTCAATATA
>JBAKGM010000326.1:26342707-26356053 GCA_037177215.1 Asparagus racemosus | reverse complement strand
AGGTTATAGTGATGCAAATTGGGTAACTGACTCTCAAGATGTTAAATCTACATCAGGCTATGTATTCATGCTAGGAGAGGGATGATATTGCATGGGGCTCTAATAAACAAACCGTAATTACTAGAAGTACAATAGAATCTGAATTGATAGCTCTTGACACTGCATGTTTTAAAGCTAAATGGCTTAGAGATTTACTTTTTGATATTTCTATTGTACACAAACCTATTCCTACTATTTCTGTACATTGTGACTACAAGGCTGTAATTGAATTGCTCAAACAGAAAACTACAAATTCAAAACTAAGTAGACATCTGTAAATAAAATATAAATCAATAAAGAGACTCTTAAATCAATGTCACTTTGGATTTTGTTCAATCATAACATAATTTTGCAGATCATTTGATAAAAGGTCTAGCTGGAACTTTGGTCCAATATTCAGCCAAATGGATGGGGTTAAGCCCAAATATATAGGAACATTGACGGTGGGAACCCTACTTATGTTATAGGCGATCCCTTGAAGGAAGTTCAAAGGGTAGAAATAAGCCGAACAAATGTATCCATTAGAGAGTACTCTTATTATACATGTAAAACATGATTTCACATTGGAGCTAGGCACTCCAAACCTCATTCTAAGGTAGAGTTGCTCCATAGAGAGATCGGTCTAGGGTGAGTCATAGAACTCTTAATGGATCCAAGACCTAGAATGGGATTCTTCCGGTCTCTTACATCCCTAAAGGATCCACCTACGTGAGAATCACCGTGCGGATGCGGTTATGGAAGTCAGGGCCATTCCTATACATTCTCATGAGTCGGTACTGAGCGCATGGCCAAATTAACGCGCTAACCCGTGACCCAATAGAGTAAGCATTTTATGTGTATTTTTGTTAATTTTTGATAAAAGAGCCTAGTTCTAGGCCTCAGGTTCACAATGGTTTCCTCAGAATGCAACAAATATTACTAAGTGTAGGTTCAAGGCCCGAAGCCACCTATACCGATGCACAGAATTTATGCACATACATACATGTTTATTATATATTTTGTTCTTTTAATTTCTTATTTTGTTATCTTTGATATTTGCTTTGAGTGGGGATTGTTGGATAAATAACTACCAAACCAAATACAAAGATATAACTAAATTAATTAATTAATTCATATTTAAAAGTTAGTTAGATTTCTCAAGTTCTCAGGATAGTTAGATTTCTCACGTTCTCAGGAACGTGAGAAATTATTAAGACTTAAAGATCTCTCTTTCTATTTCTTCATAACGGGTCATTTTTTCCTTATAAAAAGAGACCCTATGAGGAGATAAAAAACACAGAAATAAGAAACTCCCCTTTGTCTTCTTCTTCTTCTTCCCTCAATATTTCCTACTATTTTCTGGGCTGCTTACTCAAGGGTCTTCATCCTCAACGTGGTCGTGCATGCTAGGGTACCGATAGAGAAAGGATCGTACTGCTAAGGAGTATTTTGCCTTGGCTAATCGTACGAGATCGACAAATATCTATTTAGGCCAGTGTTTCACCACGCTTTCCCTGAGGCCGGTAAAACTGTTCCTTTAATCTTACTCAATAAATAAATATTATGTAAATTCTAGTCAAACAATAACTACCTAGTAAAGATAGGACCGAATCCCTGAATGTATTCCAGTCTAAGTTGCATGGAAACGTATACGGTACCGATACGGGTGTGGGCATAGGTACGAGACACTGCTATATATATATTGAAATTAATAATTTGCATGAAATAACTATTGTTTTCCAATCCATGTGTTATTAGGAATAACATTACTACCACATTTTAAGTTTCTTTCATCATATTTATTATAAATTGGAAACTACTCGTTTTTTAACTAGACACCAAAACGATCCTTTATTTTTTTATTTTTTTTATTTTTTGAACATGGGTATGGGCTGAGATGAACTCGGCCCATGTTTAATGAGTTTCAAGAAATGGATGTGAAGTGTAAGATATACGTCCAAGAAGTGTTTGACAAGTGTTTAAAACTACAACGTATATCATATAATTGAGTACATCATCTGAATAAATGTATGCATATTTCCAATGAGTGTCCATGAAGTTTAGGTACAGGTACGTGTTGGATACGTGTCGGGTATGTGTCGGGTACCGCTTTATGATAGAAGTACAATATATAGGTATGAACGGATTATCCATAAGTATGAAATCTGCATCCCTAAATCTTCAACCTCGTAGTTTTGTATATATAAACTCGATCAAATTGTCACCCACTTGTCATATGAAAAAAGGAAAAGATTATCTAGAAAGTTTCCAATAGTACATATAAATATTAATGTTAGCCTTTGACCCACAATCAAACAGAAGGTAACAAGCGTTTGTACCAACTGCTTTAAGCAATATAATGACTTTTATGACATGCAAACATGACCGCCCATCCCTAAACAACAAATAACATAGCTGATACATGTAAATCTACTTTCAACAATTACCACGCACAAGCAGCATTTTCGATTAGTTGCTCAGTATCTTGATTTAATCAATCAACCATGACAACCAGCATATTTATTTTTGAGTAATAAAATTTAAATTCACTGTGTATCTTGCACAGCTATATTATTGAGTAATAAAAATTATTTATTCGATCATAATTCAAATAATGGATCAGCCAATTAGCTCTATTTATTTTTATTCAACATAAACAAAACCAATACCAACCAATAAGAACCCTAGTTTACAAGTAAAAAAAACAAATTCATCTTCTTTTCAAGGAAAATTACTCACCCCAGTCCTCTGCTGATTCAATCCTCCACTAGTTGCAATCACCAAATACCTATCCGGCCGCGTATTAACTTCACCTGCCACAAAAATCACAACAGAAAAAAAAAGCCCCAAATCCCATCTCAATATCACACCTTCATCACCTCAAACACAAATCGAACAATAAAAACCTAACATCACCTTCAAACTTCTTGCTCACATTGCTACACCCATAGAAATTCCCCGCCATCTTCGACCTCCACAAATCCTGCTTCAGCCTCCCTCCTTCCCTCTACAAAAACCAAAACACAATTACAAAAATGCCACCATTCCCCCACATTAAAATCCAAACCTGAAAACTCACCGGAACTTGAAACAAAATCTCGCGCTCAGATTCGGATTCATGAACATCGAGGTGCTCGAACGAGCTGAGCTGGTTCTCGTGGCGGTGATCGACGAAGGGAGGGGTGAAGAAGGAGAGGAGGGAGATGAAGAGGAGGAGGAGGACGGCGGCGGCTGAGAATGCGGCGGTCGCCGGAAAAGGCCAGCGGAGGCGGTGGCGACGGCGAGGCATCGAGGAGAGGATGAAGAAGACGAAGAAGAAGAGGTTAGGGCAAGTGAGCGAGCTCTTTGGACGTTTCTTTCTCATTGAGTAAGTTTACGATTCCTCTTTCATTAATTTAGTGGTAATAATATAGAATTTGTTTACTTTTGCTTTTTATTTTGGACGGGCGTGAGATCGGGGAAATAAAAATTCTTTTGTTGGGGATTTTTGTTGCGTAGGTTTCTGGATGTTTGTTTGCTTGGATAGAGGGGTCAAAGTGAGGACTGTAGATCGAATTGGCCGTTGGGTTTTTTATTTTATTTATTTATTTTTCGGTAAGAGTTACTATTTTAGTGAAGGAGGAGAATCAAATCTAGATTTACTTTCTTTTTAGTTTTAATTTTGATTTTCCTATTTAAGAAATTACTGCATGTCAAACCTACTCGTTACAAGTAAGACCTGGTTGATCCGCAATGTGTTTCCTAGGCTGACAGGGCTCATAAACTTTGGGCAACAAAGAAATGCATTATACCATGGACCAAAATTTCATAATTATCTTATTCCATACAAATTATTTACTTGTAATTATACAATATTCTTGTGAAAAAATGGATCATATAATAGCGTTTCTGTTGTCCAATCTATTTGAAGTTCGATAAATGTATTGCTTTTTATGAAGTGTGTGTTTCTCATTTTTTTTTAATTACTTTCTCTAGTATTTTGTTGCATTATAAGTGTGGCTGTGCAGACACCATAGTTACTGATCAATAAACAATTATCAAGTGCTTTAGGTTCTCTTCAATTTTCTTGCCAAAAAGACATAATTGAAGACACGTGTCTACGGTTCACCCACGAAAACATGAGTAAGATTCAAGGAAGTATGATAGTAAGTTAAAAAGAGGCTAAATGACACAAAACCCCCTAAACGTTGAATGATTAGTCAGATAACCCCCATAACTTTCAAAATTACAGAAAACCTCCTTTAACTTTAGGGGTTATTAGAAAATCTCATTTAGCTTTAATATTTTATTAGAAAACCACCTTGAACAGTGTTAAACCTCTTTGACTTTGAAGATTACTCAGATCAGTGTTTTCAAAGGCGCGCTCATCGCTACACCTTATGCGCCCTACGATGCATGGTGCTTTGGGGGCAATGGCAGAGCACCGCGCATCTAATATAGCAACTCATTTTGCCCCTCGCAAGTGACATGTGCTTCATGTAGAACGCATGCTAGGCATAGGCACATACAGTTTTGTTCTTTAACATTTTAATTGGGCCTTTATACTTGATGACTCATAATCAAAAAGCAAAATAAAACCCGTTAGGCCTTTCTAGTAGCTTGATTTAGGACCATAAGTTTGCTTCAATATTAGTCTTGGTTTGACTTTTTATTTGAAAATTTATGAACTTCGGTCTCTGTCAGATATGTTAGCATAAGAAATTAAAACCTTATTTTGTGATTTCATAGCAGATATTTATTATCTTGACATATTTTTATGTGAAGATATATAAACATGCTTTTTCATGCTTGATAACCTTCTTGGAAATTATGTGTGTGGGCGCGCACATCGCATTGCGCCTTGCTCATGCATGCATAAAGAGACTTTGCGCCCTGCATTGCACCTTGCGTATTGATAACACTAACTCAGATAATCCCCATAACTTTTAAAAATTCAGAAACTCTTCCTTAAGTTGAGGGGTTATCAAAAAATCCTCTTCAACTTTAAGATTTTATTAGAAAATTACTCTAAAATGTGTCAATCACAATTTTCACATTGGTGCATAAAATTATGTAAGAGAATATTTTTACCAATGGAAATTCGGGTTCACGTTTTCAAGGAGTTTTGGGGTTCTGATATTTAGCCCTAGAAACTATGGTGAAGATCTAAACTTATCACAAGTGGGACATGTTTGATATTGGACCCAAAATAATCTGAATCTCACTGGATAAGGACCCATGTTGAGTTTGATGTTGTTTATTATAGACCCGTGATCTAAGATTCATTCCTTTTTTTTCCTACTCGTATGACTTATCTTGTAAGAGAAAATTAATTTTCTCCCGTATTTCCATCGTTGTAGGAATACTTAAATAAGGTTAATGCACATAGACCAATGTGGCATCACTGTTTTGAACTTATTACCTCTGTTATTTCATTTTTGCGGATAGACCTCCGGGTTAATTATTTTACTCTTTTGCCTTTGGTAAAATTTGATTAGATGTTTCCTTCTGGTGAAATTATTAGTGAGTCTATCAAAATAATTAATCCATGCAATAACGAAACTACAGGGATAGATACTAGGTAGTAAGTTCAAAACAACAACCCTTAAAAGAACTCTTCTTATGTCAGTCACGTTCGTCATTCGAGTAATCTTTGTGCTTACAATTTAGCTCAATTGCTTACAAATATAAATATACCTTCTTCTCGGACGCTTGGGATGGTCCAGATCATATTTGTAATCAAATTCTTCTTGATATTTTGTAAAAGAATCATATTATATTCCTCTAAATAAAATATAAAAAAATAAAAAACAAAAAACAAAAGACAAAAAGTGAATTTGATTTATCTAGAGCCAAGACTTTTGTCTTGGAGGACCACATTATTTTTTTCTAAACCTTAGAACCACCAAAGGAGTATCGACACAACCACATTAAAATAAAAAAAAGAAACACTATATAGTGTGCAGTAATCTCTTAACTTAAACCTTAGATAACATTTAAAAAGAACTAATACATGTTCTCAAGGAGACGATGGACACAAGGATTGACAGAGTATTTGTGCCCACATTTTGGGCACTCATAGCATTACCCTCGAACCATTTCCTGGGTACAGGTTGTAAATTAGTGGGAAGTGATCAATACCTAGAATATTTTCGTGGGAAAAAGTCTATGGGTACGTCCTCGGTGCTAGAGCTCATTACTTATAAACAAGTTTTTACTTCGTGGGTAATGTAGTCAACTGTTGTTACTGCCAAGGATTTGTACCAACATCACCTTGAATATCCAGGTCCTAGCTCTTGACCATGTTTTGCCTCCATTCTAGTCACCGCTACCAAGGACATCTTGACAAAACGCACGACAGCCTGAAAAAACAACCCCTCCCTCATCATTATTTCTGCTAAGAGAAAATTCATGATAGAACCGACAAAGAATGACCATTATACTCTCTCGTCACGTTCTCTGTCACATCACTAACTTTGGGCAAATTCTTACCCATTAGAATCAGGAATCCCACCCCAAAAGGGAAGACAGAGAGGACGATTCTTGTGCCAAACAACGAGGTAGTAAATATCCAAACTGGCTCCCTTCAAAGTAAAACTTGTGGTTCAGAAGCCCCACACGTTGTGGGATATTCTGATATGATTCTTACTCAGAGGAGGAGTAAAAAGGTGAAACCCAACAACTGGAAAAATACTTTTTTATTCATATAAATTGTTATAACATGCAAATGACTAAGTGTCAACCCTCTCCCAGGAGTCGACACATGTCCCAAATTAACTATGCATCATATCGACTCGACCCTATGCAGGACAAGTCAAGTAACGTCATCACTCAACCCTTCCCAAGAAGGGCAGAGTGGAAATGCGTCATCACTCGGACTCTGCAATTAAGGAGGGCTCTATGCCTCTTCATTTTGTAAAACTAAGTTAAGAAGCTCTCAATTGAAGATGGCCTAATCGAAATGCATCTTTTTATCGACCCACTCGCAAAGTCGAGGCGAAGGCGGTCACTCTCAAACTCCACGCTAACAGCTGATCACCATCACATTAAATGCATGATCGGAGTCATTATTACTCTAATACTGAAAGTCTTAATGACTCATCAGACCTCGTCAATACCTTACTTCCCCTATCGCCCTTGCCATTAATTACGAGGGTGACTCACACCATCTGTGGCCGACACCTATAAAGTATCAGCCGAATAAGTTGACTGCTTAGACTCAGCCGAAGTTATAAAATTTTCCTCCTGAATCTGCTATAAATAGGTGCTCTGCCTACTACATGGAGATATGTGATTTCTGACAATAGAACACACTACAATCATATTCTTCTCCTCCACTTAAGATGAATACTAACTTGACTGTCGGAGGAACCTCGGGAGAACCTAACATCAATCCTCTTACATATTATTTGTGTGCAGGATAGAATCCTCTGCTCAATTAACCATTAAAAGAAGATTGAGGAACCCTAAAACCCAATATAACTCATACCAAATTTCCATGTTTGATATCTGACATCAATATAAATGCATCTCGGAACCCCAATAGGCGACTGTTTGATTTCACTTGGACTTGGCCACCCAAGTTCGAGTGAAAGGTGTTGGAATTAAGTAAAAGATTGAGTTCCTTTCCTTAATTCTTATGCAAATATGATTTTTTGAGGGGTGTATTTGCATAATCTTTATTTCTTTCCTTATCATCTTCTCTATATCATGTTTGTCCTTTTCTCTTAATTAATATCCCAATGTTTCGTCCACTCTTTCCTTTCTTTTCCTCCGAGCAAAATTTCTTCTCCAAATGGTGGCGATGATCATTGAACGAAAAAATTCACAAGGCTATAAAAAGGGATCATAGAGAAGGCTGAAGAAGATAAGAAAAAGTGAGCAATCTCTCTATTCTCTCTCAATAATTCTCTACAATATTTCTAGTTTTAATTTGTTGGGCAAACATCCATTGAGCAAGAGACCAAAGTTAACAGTAGACTTTGGTGGCGGTCTTCTCGGTGGTTCTCACCGCTGGGCGTGGTCGCATCGAATCGTCTCTGCGAAAGCGGCGGCTATTGCTCTAGGGCGGTGATCACGCGATTACCCTTTCCTTAGGCTCGCGTTTCTAACTTGATTTAAAATTCAATTTTGATTATTTTGTAGATTTTGATCTTTGTAGTGTTTTTTCTAATAGTCTAGAGCAATAGTCTAATCCTTTTGTCTCTGTTGCATAGCTATCAAATCTACAAGTCATTGGAAAGTTTTATTTTCTGACAAGTTGTAAGCTCTCTTGTTCCATAGTTTCTGTTGCTCTAATTCATGATCTCTATCTTTCGTAATTCAGTGGCTCAACCAAATAAAAGGAGAAGTTTAATTCCCTCCTAAGACCTCTAAACAATCTCTGTTTATAGTTGAATTTCATGCTTCATATACTAGACTCATAGTCAGTTCATGTGTTTCATTTCTTTACCTGCTAGTAAATCTTTCAAATAATCAGTCTGATAATCTATTGGTAAGCTAGCGGATCAAAACAAAATAATACAGAAGTTTCCAGTTTGTGTTCTCTTTATTTTATAACGGCAAAGTCTTAACTAGATCTTTCATATTTTAATTATACCCTTTGTGTCTTTGCCTCTGTTTGTAGAATACCTTATTGCTAGAATTGTGGTTGCTTGTTTGCTTGTGATCTTTATTTTCTGCAGTTGTCATGCGTAACAATTCATTTCAATATTAATTAAGCATAGAAGTCTTCAAGTTTGTCATTTAAAGTTCAACATTATTCATTCTGAGATTAGCTTCTATCTGCAGAATAATTTATAGCTCTCTGTGCCTTATTTATATTTCTTTGTTTGCATTACATCGTTATCTACTATACATACACTTACAAGTTTAATTTAGGTTGTTGTTGACATTTTCATATAGCAAAATCTCACAAACAAGTTCTTTCTACAAAACACTTTCGAAATATTAAGACTAGGAAAATTTTTTTTTCCGACTTTATGGCTAGTTCTGATTTGTCTAAGTCAGCTATGCCTGAGAAGTTCACCGGTTTGAACTACAAATGGTGGGCTAAATAGATGAGGTATTGGCTTACAACTCTAGAACTTATTTCTCCTCTTGACTCTGACCCTTCTATATCAACACCTACGCCCGCTTCATCATCACAAGCCGAACCTACCCCTACACCTTCTACAACATCCACAAGTTCCAAATCTCCTAAGGAAATCAACTTTCATTATTATAACCGAATCCTTAGTGCTCTTTCAAACAAATTGTATAACATTTATTATAATGATGTAAAAGAGTTGTGGGCAGCACTAGAGTCCGAATACGGTTTAGATGATGCCGGCAAAGAATGTTTCTCTTCCTCCTCCTTCAATAAGTTTATTATGGTAGATAGTAAACCCATCAATGATCAGCTCCACGAATTTCAAGACTACATCTGATATCCGATACCTTCAATCAAAAGGAAATACTTTCATTGAAGAATATAAAGTATCTAGTATTATTGATAAATTTCCTCCTTCTTGACCTGACTTTGTTAAGGATCTCCGTCATCTACAAGGTGACCTGATCCTTGTGCAAGCCCTCAAAGGTATTAGGATAGAGGACCCACACAGGCAAAACTTTAAATCGAAAACTGAAATGAAAGCAAAAGTAAACCTGGTAGAGGATAAGCCTAAGGAATTTAGAAAGCCAAATCACAACCCAAGGGCAAAAACTTCAAGAAGAAGAATCATTCTCATCTTCATAACCAATATTCAAATCACGAAACCACAAACCTTTCACCCAAAAGTCTAAGACTAAATTTTGCTATGTCTGTGGGAGAACCAATCATCTTTCGACTCATTGCTTCTACCGAAAGAAAGCTCTTATCAAGACTCCTGTAGGTGAAAATGGTGGAGAAGCAAGTCGTAGGGTCAACATGGTAGAAAATAACTCAAACTCCTTTAGGTTAGCTTCCTCTTCTTATGTAGTAAATTTTACCACTATTTCTAATGACTGGTGGTTGGATTCTAGAGCAAACATTCACATTTCTTCTTATCGCTCTTGGTTTTCAACTTTTCAGGAATCAAGTGGAGGAAGTGTAATCCTAGCAGATGACTCGACTAGACAAGTAATGGGAAGCGGATGTGTGGATCTAAAGATGACTTCCAGAAAGATTTTGACTCTCCACAATGTCCTACATGTATCATTACTTAAAAGAAATCTGATTAGTGAATCTGTTTTATTAAAAGTTGTATTTAGAATTGTCAAAGAGTCAAATGAGTTTGTAATTACCAAGAATGATATTTTTATTGGTAGAGGTTTTGTTTGTGATGGTCTTTTTAAGTTGAATGTAATAAGATTTATTGATAATAAAAGTTCTTCGCCCATAATTCTTAATGTTGAATCTTGTGACAAATAGCATGGAAGGTTAGGCCACATAAACTATGGAACTATTAGAAAGATGACATTTTTGAACTTGATACCCAAAATCAGGATAGATCTACCTTCTAAATGTGAGACATGTGTTCAAGCTAAAGCCATTAGAAAATCTTTCCACTCTATTCATAGAGATTTTGAACCTCTAGAACTCATACATAGTGATGCTTGTGATTCAAACAGTGTTCTTACTAGGAGTGGAAGAAATACTTTGTAACCTTCATAGATGATCATTCAAAGTATTGTTATACTTATCTTCTCAAAACTAAAGATGAAGTTCTGGAAAAGTTTAAGATATATAAAGCAGAAGCCAAGAACCAAATTGAAAAGAAAATCAAGATCCTAAGATCGGATCGTTGGGGGGAGAGTATACCTCAAATGACATGACCGAATATTGCCAAGAGCACAACATCATGAGGTGACTGCTCCCTACACACCTCAATCTAATGGGGTTGCTGAAAGGAAGAGTAGAACCCTCATGGATATGGTGAATTGTATGCTTCTCAACTCAGGAGTACCTGAAAATCTCTGGGGTGAAGCACTCTTGTCTGCTTGCTATATCCTTAATAAGGTACCTCACAAAATATCTAATATCACTCCCTATAAACATTGAAAAAGTAGAACACCTAAAATAGATTATCTTAAGGTTTGGGGATGTCTAGCTAAGGTAGGGATACATGAACCCAAGAAGAGGAAAATTAGTTTCAAAACTGTAGATGCTGCATTTATTGGATATGCATTAGATACCAACGTAAACCGTTTTGCAGTAGTCAACTTTGATAGTGATATAACCAACAACACTATTATTGAGGCTTGAGATGCAGTATATTTTGAAGATATATTCCCTTTCAAGACTAGGATTCCTAGTGATCTCTCTTCTAGCACACTTCCTTCACCTAGCTTTGCCTCATGTTCCAGTACTCCACAATCTATAAAGGAGGAACCCAGAAGAAGCAAAAGAGGAAGAAGCAAAAAGAACTTCGGAGAAGAGCTCTTACTTTTTTGATTGAAGGTGATCCAAACACCTACCAAGAATCCATGTATTCTTTTGAAGTTCCTTTTGGAAAGAAGCCATAGACAGTGAATTTAAATCTATTAGGGAAAATAATACTTAGGTTTTGCCCGACTTGCCTCCAGGATGTAAACTAGTTAGTTGTAAATGGATCTTCAAGAAGAAATTAAGACTTGATGGAACAATTGAGAAATACAAAGTTAGGCTAGTAGCAAAAGAGTATACTCAAAGAAAGGGTATTGACTACTTTGATACATACTCCCCTGTGGCTAGGATTTTTCCTATTAGAGTTCTTCTAGCCTTAGCTTCCATTCACCAGATTTCACCAAGTGGATGTGAAAACTGCTTTCTTAAATGGCAATCTCGAAGAAAAGATTTATATGGACCCACCGGAAGGGTTCATAGCCAAAGGTCAAGAAAGAAAGGTCTGCAAATTGGTGAAATCACTATATGGGCTTAAACAAGCTCCTAAATAGTGGCACCAAAAATTTGACAAAATCATTACAGAATATGATTTTTCTATCTATGAGTTTGATAAATGTGTTTACTCAAAAGTTGTTCATAATGATTGTGTCATCTTGTGTTTGTATGTAGATGATATTCTCATCTTTGGGACCTCAATTGAAGTCATTCTAGAAGCTAAAAATTACTTGTCAAAGAACTTTGACATGAAAAATCTTGGAGAAGCTAATTTGATTTTTGGAATGAAAATCTCCAGAACTTCTGAAGGCATTTCTTTGAGTCTCTCCCATAGCATAGAGAAAATGTTAAAGAAGTTTGGATTTCATAAGTGTAAACATGTGAGTACACCTTATGATTCCTCAATCACCTTGAACAAACATCTGAATGTATAGACTAATTTCAGCCCCCTGATTGATTCTTAAACTATTTTAAGGTCCATCTAAATGTATAGACTAATTTCTGATTAGTCCCAAACAGTTGCAAAAATTATTCTAAAGTACATATACATGTATAATTTAGTTTCTTATATTGAAAAGATTATCTAACTCTTATTGAATTATTAGAATTAATATTGTATCATGTATATTTCTGAAATATTGTTTGAATTATACATATGATATGATTGTGTTGATTTTAAATTGTTTAAATTCAACATTCATGTGATTAAAATAACACATGGAAAATTACTGTTAGGTCCAGAATATATTTTGAAAGTTTTATTAAATATAAATAGTTTAGAACTTTTTTAGAAATTGACTGTTTATTGAATGTACAAATTTATTGTGTTCTCTCAATTATGGTAAATTATAAAAGTTGTATAGAAGTGTAGATAGATTATTATTTAAAGAAATAAGGATCTAAAGGTCTTCCATCATAGAGATATAACATGGATAATAATTTTTTAGCTTATCTGATGCCACAAAGGATAGGGTTTGTTAAAACTTATTATCTAGTTATATCTGGCATGAGGATGCCAAGTATTTTATGTATAATGGGACCACTTGACTAAAATAGGTAGTGCCACATGCTTTATATAAAATAGCTGGATTGATGGGTTAACACTTCATTGATGTCTTGTGGTGCTCGCTAAAATAGTGGGGCACATCTTACATCAAAGACCAAAATTTAACAGAAAGTCATTAATCGTTAATAATTGAATAGATAATTCTACCTTGTTTAATTATATTCGATCTTGAAAATTTGGAGGTTTATAATTAAACTTGGATTAAATGTTCATATTTAAATAAATGAGAGAAATGTTAAATGTGAAGTCATTACTTAAAATATCCCTAGTAATGATTGTGTAACAATATAATAATAATTTGAGATATTTATGATATTATATTCTGCTTATACATGATGACTAAATTTTATCTTTTTGATATGTTATTGAATGGTCATAAATTGAATAGGCCGAACTACTGGATTGGAAAGGATATTTATTTAACATCCTTATAGCTAAAAATAA
>JBAKGM010000326.1:26321208-26334478 GCA_037177215.1 Asparagus racemosus | reverse complement strand
CCCATCCTACGGAGGGAAGACGGAACACTTTCACCTGAGCTAATCAGTCACAGACAGTACAAAAAATCTCCCAATTTAAAGCTCAGATAAGTTTTACAAAGTAACTGATACATTCCCGGAAAAAAAAGGTTGCAACAAAAATGGGCAAAGTCCATAGATTCTCAAGCAGACAATGGAAAATAGGTTGCCTAGGTATTGACAGAGTATTTGTGCCCACATTTTGAGCACTCATAGAAGACCGTTTGTCCTTCATCAGCTGATCGTAGCTACAAAATAAACACATAAGCGCAAGTAATTGCATTTTGAGTTATCAATAAAAGAAGCATTATTGCTTAAAGTACCTGCTTAGTATAGTACTCAAGCTCAGGATGCTGGCACTGAGGACAGGCTTCATTCACCTGTCATCAATAATAGGCAAAATGAGAATATTTTCCATGGTTTCTCTGTAAAGTTCAGAACAAATATTTTGTGGCAATACTTACGACTGCTCTTTGCACATCTTCATCAACTTCAACTGTTTCAAGAACCACAAAGGGCTCCAGCTTCAGCTCTCTCCTTATATCCTGAAAAGGCACCAAAATTTTCTTCAGCCGAATAGACAGTTTCGTTCTCATTATAAACAAGTAATTGATTTCTCGTTGATGTCATCCCAAGATTTGACAGTGAAGGAGAACAAATTTGATCCTAAGTCCAATAAAAATATGCCTTTCATTTTTCTGGAATTGTGGAGCACCAACTTTTTATTTACTTTGTACTTGGAATATGAGAAGAAGTAATGATCCTGAAATATTCCTCCAGAATTTTGAATTTTAGACAATTATCCGGACCTGAGCTAATCATGACAAGACACGACTATTCACCAATCGACTATGAACAAAAATTCTGTTCCACAAAATTTTCAGGTCGGATACACGTTGAAAGTGGTGGTCCAGACCAGATCTTGACCAGAATATAGGATAGGTAAGGTATGGGTTCAAGAAAAAGGACACCAATCAGGATCTGGCCCGAGACTGTTTTTAATCTGTATCCCACATGCACGAAGAAGAATTACAGGGTTACACATTGTATGCGTGCAAATTAAGGAAATTTAAAACACAGAAAATAATTACAGTTGACTAGAAATATTCTTTCCTATTCCAAATAGGAAAACCATGTAGCTTTTGCATCAAAATTTTCCAAACCGAACATTGAAAATCCATTGGTAATACGTTTTCCACCATAAAATTGCAAAGAAAACCAAATAACGAATTTACAGTTATCTCCTGCAACAAATGTTGCTTTTATAGCAAACCAAACAGCCCCTTATCTCAATCTTATATCATCATGATAAACCCAATCTAAACCTTTATTTTATATTTAAAAAAGCTGTTTTCAACAACTTCTAGAAACCTAAATTTTGTGTGTAACACTCATTTCTAAATTCACTTAAATAGTTAAACTTAACGTTTATGATTTACATTATAAAAAAAATATCTGAATTCTTTCAATACTCGTAGTTAACTTCCTTGTCAGATTTGATGTATAGTCACTTTTTATAATACCCAATAATAATTCAAAGGAGAACCGAAACTGCATATGTAATCACATTCAGCATGAGCTAGGATAGGTTTAATCGGCATAATGGTATCATTTAATCTTTCCTATGTCTGAACCCAAAAACTCATACCAGCTCTAGTGACAGCATTTCACCAAAATCTCAGGTCATAGCAAAACACATGAAACTAATACAAGATGTTTTGTTTCTCCAAGAATTCCACAATTTAAGTAAAAACTCTAGTACGAAATCCGTCATAGGACAAAATTCTTGCTGCAAAGTTCTTTCTCATGATCTTTTGCTCCTACTCTGGCCATGTTCAATCCACCTTGCTGACTGTAAAAATATAGGTCAGTTTTCTTGCACAGCTACCATGCATAGCAATCGTCACTCACGAAGATGCTGGACATCTATCAATATATTCTAAACTGCACTTAGGTCAAGAATATAACTTACTTTTTTTTTTTTTACTTCAGTTACTGTCCACCTCTGTTCACGCCTTTTAGCTCTATCCACGTCTTGTATAATATGGAGAGTTTGAAGAGAAAAGACTAGTTTGGAACTAGTGAATGACTTATATCATCTCTTCTTTAAGAGATTATTTTGAACCAACGAAAAATAGTTTGTGATGAGAAATTGTACTAAAAACTGGTTTGTTAGAATTACATTCACTATGTAACAATTTCATGGTCTCCACTCAAATACTCTTGAACTCCATCAATGGCAATGCCTCAAGATACAGTAGTCCAGGAATTGGATTTAGACAAGGCTGACCAACCGATTGTCATGCGCGTCACTAAATGATCTATCAGAAATGAGATGTTAGAGTAGGGACAACATAAATCAAAAGGAACGACATGAACATGTGTGAAGAAGAATAGATTGCTACACCTTGCACGTTAATATTTTCCATATCCTGCCAATATTTCATCATCATGAATGTAATTTGTTGTGTGTATTGGCAAAAACTAGAGCAAGAATCTCTTAACTATTTTATGCAGGCATAATGGAGTTGATCATAGTCCCTAGCTTTTATTCATGACTTTATCAACTAAGCACTAGTTCAGGAGCGGATCCACGGGTCATGTGACCCCACTTTGATCAAGGAGGTTCAAGAACCAAATCCCACCTAGAAGCCACCAGTCTATGAAACGCCATAATAAGTAATAACAAACGACGTGATCCTCACTTATAAGCCCATGGCCCATGGCAGCCCATCAGAGTTCCCAACTTCCCACCCAACAAAATAAATAGAAAATTTCACAAAACCACTCAAGGTTTTGGGGGTTAACTCCCTTAAGTTTTAAAATGTCATAGAATTCTCTGTAAGTTTTAAGGTCCTCAGAAAACCCCCTTCAACTTCAATGTTTTCAACAAAAACCCTAAAAGTGTAAACCA
Source organism: Asparagus racemosus (assembly GCA_037177215.1). NCBI lineage: Eukaryota > Viridiplantae > Streptophyta > Magnoliopsida > Asparagales > Asparagaceae > Asparagus > Asparagus racemosus. The sequence goes on along the minus strand of JBAKGM010000326.1, from coordinate 26,331,546 downwards.
CAATTTTCAATAACAAAAATATCTTTTTTGCATAATTTTACCCGCCCACGTTAAAATTGTGCTTAACAGTGTTAAGGGGCTTTTTTTTGTTGAGTTGTAAGTTGACCGGGGGCTTTCTGAGAACCCCAAAAGATAAGGAGGGTTTTGTGATGGTTTGAAAGTTAAGGGACGTTAACCAAGAAATGCTCAAACTCAAGGCAGTTTAAAAAAATACATTAATCCACTAAAAAACTTACCTTTCATTTTAAGTTCATAACCTGAGAACCCGCTATTAGTGATTTGTATTGAAAAAGATGTGTTTTGTAATGTTACTAATGATGCGATTAAGTACTTTTTTACAAACATGAAAACGCATCAGATGCAGTTGTAATTATTTTTAGTTATTAGTTATATAGTGACACCACTTTCCAGAAATCATGCATCCATCACTGCACTAAAGTTTTGGAAAATAATCATCAATACATCCATTCATGTCATGAAACCTAACATTGGTGTGCACATATAAATGTGAACAAAGAAAAGTTAGAAATGGTAACAACAGGGTGAACAGGATTGCATGCATACCTCAGCAGTGATTGCGTAACGCGTTTCTCTTCCTTCAATCTCTGTACAAACATAAACAACTTGGAATTTCACCAAGAGGAAAGTACATTGTAATATTCTTGGAACTATAATGACACATTACTTGGTTGCACGATAAGTTTGTCTTCCATTTTCTTTTTTTGTACTTAATACTCCAAATAGATTTAAAAATTAGGTATGTATTAACTAGGATTAGTGAACTCGTGTAGGAAAATCAAAAAATTGTGATCCAAGAAAGAAGGAAAATAAAAGCATTAAGATAAGCAACAACACTGAAAAAATTTCCAAAACATGGGATCCGTTAATCAATGAAACCCCATTAATATGAAATTAAATTCTAAGCTTACTTCAGATTTTAACAACTCTTATAGACATAATTAGACAGGCAAGCAGTATTTACTTGAAATTGTTGTGGGAAGTCATCTTATGACTTAAGGAGTTCTAGAGACAATGGAACTCCAAAAGCTAAAATGCTAATCAAGAAGTTGGCTCCATCTGCCAGGAGGCAGATCTATGGATAACTTTCACTTTTGGAGTAAAAGCTGGAAGATTGGTAATTTGTACAATCCTATTCAAAACTGGTGGTGTTAACAGAGGAGAATAAAAATCAGATCTATCAAAACACCGAAAGAAGGTGAACCCTCTAACATGAAAACACCATAAACAACTGCCAATACTAATGCAGCAGAAAACAGAGAAACAAGCCAGAAGAAGAATATCACCAATCACGCAGTCCCTCTAAACAATAACAACCTGCTATTCTTGCCAAGTCAATGTTTTAAAAAGCCTCAACCTAGTTTGGTTAGGCGTACGCCTTGGCTTAGGCAGTATCTAGACCTAGTAGGTACCTAGGCCGCCTAGCTGGCGCTTAGCACCTAGGCGGTACCTAAGCTGCCCACCTAGATTTTGGGAATGTTTAGGGGAGCATTGTATGCTTACGTGGACTACACCCTTAGGCCTTGATCGTGATTTTCTGTGTTGCGGCCTCCACGTTCTCCAACCTCCTTCAAACTCGTTTAACCTCCAAATATGAACACCTCCACTATATCCTCCGACATTCAGCAAAACCTCCTCGACCACCACTTAAATGAAGAAAAAAATCCGTTTAGACACCAGTCCGGCACCTAAACTTTCTATAACATTGACATTTACTATCAATTATTGTAATTAAAAAAATAAAAAAAGAACCCTCCTAGGCTTTAGGTGTTGGGTCCAATGCCTAGGCCTCCTAACACTTTCTATAATCTTGTTAGTTATTATTTTGGCTATTTAGTATTTAAATATACATGGCTTATTGTGGATCTAAGATTGCTTTTTTTTGCAAAGTTATATGAATTTAATATATATTTTTATCAATTATTATAATTAAATAATTTAAAAAATAACCATGCGCCTAGGCGGCGCCTAGGCGTTTAGGCGCTAGCTCAAACGCCTAGTCCGCCTAACGTCTTCTGTAACATTATGCCAAGTACTTAAAAGTTTAGACTACATATTATGAAAAAGCAAGCAAACCAAATAAATCACCTAAAAAATAATATAAGATAAAGTTCAAAATCCATGTACACCTACAATATATTTAATTTTGTAGAACATTAAATCACGTAAAGGTCCCAATTATTTTCTATTCTTCACAAGAGAAAATGGCTAAAGAATAAAAACCGAAAAAAGACAGAAAACATCTAGCTCCATACTCATTGCCACAAACTATAGAAAAATTTAGAACATCAAAAAAGTCATGTTCGCAAATCATAACTCTTTTAGCTAGGAGAAAAATAAAACATGGAATATGTCAATGTTCTTGCTAACAATTTCTATTATAAAGTAAAGAATATGAGAAATAACAATAAAAGTGATTGAAATGGCCTTTTACATACAAGGAGGTGTAAAACACGGTTGGATTTTTCTACAAGGACTAGTAGAATGAGAACCAGGAATTATGGGTTTGGATGTCATAATGCATAACATTCTAATCATCATCATGAGATCATCAACATGAAAACTGCCATCTAATCTTTTTCCTCTCTAGACAGTCAGTCAGCCATAATTCATAAGGCCCAATAAAAGTTTTGATGTAATTTAGTCACCAACTGTCGACACTTGACATCAACCATCTAAAATTTACCTCCTCTTTAACCAAGGAAACTATGAGAAAAGAAAACCATAAGAGAAAAGTCAACAGAAGCTTGCTTTATTAGTCATGAAGCTAAGCTCGGGCAACCAAGCCGATTCAAAGACTAGCCATAGGAATCTAGAATCTAAAAGGAAATGGAAGATGGTAGATTTTTTCTTAAAAACTATAGTTAACAAAATCACATGTTTAGCGTCTCAAAGGCATTACCATGGCTACAAACATATACATTTTTTTAAAATTAAGGAAGAATAGTGTAACAAAAAAAATCATTCATGTTTTTACAACCAGGAAATATAGCTATTTAAATGTGAACATTAAACCTATCAAAGTGGCTATTAATAATAATTGCTCACTTCGGGCACCCTACCGAACTTTTTGGATGACTTTGTCAAACATTGAATTGTCAGTTAGTCACTGAAGTGCAGTTTCAATAAGATGATGTTGTTCAATCCTCTTAATTGCTTAAGCAAAGATGCAACTATTGGATTAATAGTTCAAGTGTCCATATAAGATGAAATGTCCTATAAATCCAATGAACAATCAAATTTTCCTTTTCATTCCTGTTAAAAGCATATTCTTTGAGAGTAATGCACAAATCATGGCATCCCAAATAGACAATAAATATCACAGTCAAGGATCATTATTAACAATAATTAAAGGTCAAATTTGGTAGCACTCTTTACAAGAACAACAATAAAGCGTCCACCCCAAACAATAAAGCCTACATGAATCCCTTTTGCTCTATCAAGGATTATCCCTCCACATTTGGAGTCTACTACATGAATTATTTGACTTAAGAGTCAGTACATGTATGGATATAAATGAGACGGTTGGCTCAAAATTCAATAGCGTTAGATCAAATTTGTCATTTACATTTCAAATTTGAGTTTTTTGACTCAAACTTGCGCTCATTTTGAATTTGGTTTTCCCCCCCAAAACCCACCTTTATAATAGGGTCATTTTATAAAAACCACATTTGATTGCCAATTTATACATAAACCACCTTTAAAGTGTTTTTTTCTACAATCAACCACCCAGATCCACTTTTGAGTTAAGTGTTCTCGATAATTGACCCTAGTTAACCTCCATTAAGGATCATCTCTCCGATATACTTGGTATTTGACAGCAAATCATTACGGCAAAACCTAAAAAAACCTTAACGGAAAAGTGAGTCTAGGTGGTAGATTGCAACAAAAAAATACTTTAAAGGTGGTTTATGTACAAATTGACAATCAAAGGCGGTTTCTGTAGAATGACCCTATTACAAAGGTGATTTCTAGGGAAAAAGATGTATACATCGAGTTTCGCTTGTTAGATCTTGAAACAATGTAAACAATATAAAATTAAGCTAATTGCTTGAGTTACGATGGAAGTTTGGTTTGGCTTAGTATCGATTAATAAAATTCTTAAAAAAATATTAGTTTCACCTACTAGTAGAATAAAAAAAGTTAGTTTTACCCATTGGAATGACATCTACATCTTTTATTGTATTTCATTATTTAATCATACAAGTACAACTACCTGATGACTTTAATACCAAGTACTTAGTAAGAATGATGATACGTAGTGTTAAAATAGTTGGTAATGATACTAGAGAGATGATAGTATCAACAAGTATAAACACATTAATCATTCTAATATACATTGAAAGCATATTTCTATTATAAATAAACAGGCCATTATGTGTAGCTTGTGTAATGCTTGTTTATAAATTCAAGCTCATCTTTAGGCTACAATTTGGCTCATTTATTACTCAAGCTTAAAATCAACAAAACACAAAACTTTCATTTTCATGTGTTTATGCAATTAAGCTAATTGCTCAAGTTACTATGTAAGTTTGGTTTGGCTTAGTATCTATTAATAAAATTCTATAAGAAAATATTAGTTTCAACTGCTACTAGAATGAAAAAGGTTAGTTCTACCCATTGGAATAACATCTAGACTTTTATCGTATTTCATTATTTAATCATGCAAGTACAACTATATGATGACTTTAAACCAAGTATTTAGTAATGATGATATGTGAGGGTGGTAAAATAGCTAATAATGATTTACTAGAGACTAGAGGCAGGAAGTTGTCAATAAACACACTAATCATTCCAATATACATTGTAAATATATTTCTATTGTATATGCACAAGTCAATACGCCTAGCTTGTGTTCCTTGTTTATAAATTCAAGCTCATCCATTGTTTTAAATATGCGATATGCGTAAATATCGGACAATCAAAATCCATGTCGAACTGCGAAAATTGGGGATATATCTGGGATATGTAGTAAATATCTAGTAAATATCGTGGTGTCATTATTGGATGATGTTAATACATAATATAACATTCTAGTATGTAATCTAAACATATTTAATGATTTCTAAACATAAAATGCATCATAAAATATCTTTAGGATGATTAACAGATTATAAAAACTTTATTCTCAATTGCATCATGAAACCTTCAAAGTGCAAAACATTAAAAGAGATGTAGAAAGAGATTAGAGGAGATAGAGAGAGATAAAGGGGTGGAGGGAGAGAGGGAAGAGAGACCAAGAAGAGAGAGGTCAGGGGGAGAGAGGGAGAGAGCACAGAAGAGAGGGCGAAAAAAGAGAGGAGAATCGAGAGGGCAAAGAGAGTGAGGAAGAAAGAGGGGGCAGAGAGAGAAAGGTGGGAGAGGGAGAGAGAAGAGAGGGTAAAAGAGATAGGAAGCTTACCGGTAGAGAGCAAGAGAGGAACGAGAATGGAGCGAGAGAGAGGCGAGAGTCGAAATTGTAAGAGTTAGGATTTTGTGAGATCGATTATGGTTTCTGAAGCAAATGGAGGATTTTATTTGGTATTTAGGTCGGGTTGGAAACCCAAACCCAAATGAAACCGAAACACACAAACAAAAATAATATCGACCAATATTTCGGATATATCAGATATCGGTGGATATATTGAATTTTTTTAAATTAGAAAATGCCATAAACCCGTAAATATCGTTACGGACTGCTATAAAACCTGATATATCGGCCGATCTATCGATATATCGGCCGATATTTACACTGAGCTCATCTTTAGGCTACAGTTAGGCTCATTTATTACTCGAGCTTAAAATAAAGAAAAACACAAAATTTTCATGTGTGGTTTAGTTGTTTGACACTCCTAAAAAGATGAGGGCACTGCAAAATTTTAATTTGGTTGTGTTATAATGCAAAAAAAAACATACTTATACTCTATAATATGTTAAAAGCACATACCTGTTGCTAAATATTAATGTCTTTGAGGCAAATTTGATAAATTCTTCTCAAATACTTTGCTAATGACATTCAATCTGCCCACAAACTTTATCAAAATGCATCTTCTTCTTCTACTTGGCAGGAGGCTAAGCAACAATATGATGTGTTCCTTTACGATGACTAGTTTAGCTAATCAACAATGAACTCAAAAAACTTCAAAAATTTTCTTCCTCTTGAACGATTTAAGATTTGCAACACCAACAATTGTTTATAGCAAAAAAATTCCAACTTAATGATTTTGTTTCTAGATGTAATAAATTGTATGCAACTCTTTGGGTTCCTACCTTCCAAGCCACAGACTTATCAATCATGTAGATTTGCATGACAACATCATGTTTATTTAGACAAAACAAGAAAACACTGTAACCCCATCCTCTAACAATTATTTGTCTTCATTTAATTTTAACAATTTCCATCTGCCTGTACTTTTAATTCACTTCTCCACATAGGATTTAAATTTTTAGATTAATTGCACATAACCCTTGTAATATAGTTGTTTTAAAGCTTACTACTGCCACAGTTTCATTTTGGCAGAAACACCCTGGTTGGGGTAAAAGCGCACCATCACCTTCTCACTTGACTTCAGGCCCCACAACAAAAAATTCACCAGGATTCTATACGCCAAATTCAATCCACAGGGATAATAAGTTTCAAACTGCCATAATCAGGGGTTTTATGTGCAATTAACCCTAATCTTTTTACCAAAAACCCAACAATTTAGATACAGGACAGTGTATACACTTGTAATGTTTAATCTCAATAGATTGAAATGCAATGGGTTAAGAAATTAAAGAACCTGCTGCATTCCGCTCAAATTTGCAAAGAGGGCATCTTGCAACATCGGCCGAGGCGAAAGATAAAAGGGTTCCACAGATTCCACAGAACAAGAAATCTCGAGCACTGTGATACGTCGACATTCCTGCTTAAAATTTAGGGGGGAACAAGGAATTTTGATAAGAAGAAGAGAGACGGAAATCTTCAAAACTTAAATTTGCGCACTGCAAATAGAAAACTATGATATACTGCTTTCTTCCTAACCAAAAAAGATGAAATCTTTGTTGTAATAGTAGGGTTTAGGGTTTAGAAACAGAAAAAAATTCTAACCTTTCGGGGGATAGAAGGCGAGTTCCAGAGCGCGGAACAGAGGGCGGCGATGCTGCGAGTGTGCGATGATGGGGAAAACGTGGATTCGGATCGGGTCGGATCCTGTTGGATTCGTATATCCATTATGAGCTTGTGGTCAGCCAAGTGTACATTTCACAGAACCCCCCTTGACCTAGAGAGGGTTTTGCACGGAAACCTCTTCAACTTCCAAAATTTCACAAAACCCCTATATTATTGTAAAGTTCCCATAAATGGAGTTAAAGGGGATGTTCGGTTTGCTTAAATGGGCCATGGAAACCCATTTACGGGCCTGACAACAAGTCCAACTAGACATTTTTGTTTTAACACTTTTCTTTTCATTGGTTTGATTTGTTGATGGGCACATGGAAAAGATGAGTTGGAAACCCCTCCACCTTAGCTTTTCGTTACTTTTCAGTTTCCATCCAAAACTGAGAGAAATAGCGGTGAAAATCCTCCACGTCAGAAGAAAGAAGGACAACCCTTGTTTCCCTCTTTCGGTTTTCGTGTTAAGGGTTTTCTCTCTTCAGCTAGAGTTAACCCCTCATTTCCCTCTTCCCTCCATCTTCTTCGCGCCTCCGACCCCTTCACAGCAAGGTTTTCTTCAAATATGGAAGGGGTTTTTTTGTGATCGGGTTAGGGTTGTTGACAAAAGAGTGACTTTCTCGGGAAATCTCGATTTTGGCTTGTTTCTCGGGTTGGGATTGTTGAAAAATCTTCATTTCTGCAAATTAGCCAGTGCTTCACTTATGATGACGATGGAAATTAGCCAGTGCTTCACTCGATTTTGGCTTGTTCCTCGGGGGTATAGTTGAATATTTTTGTGATTGGGTTAGGGCTGTTGATAAAAGAGTGCCTTTCTCAGGAAATCTCGATTTTGGCTTGTTTCTCATGTTGGGATTGTTGAAAAATCTTTATTTCCACAAATTTAAGGTAATTTCTTCTATATATGCTTTTCTATAAATTTAAGGTAATTTCTGTAAATTAAGGGAGGCAAAAACTAAATGAAGTTCATAAACTTTGATGTGTTTGTATAATTTCTTTGATATATATATATATATATATATATATATATATGGGCCGGTTCTAATGAGAACCCAAATAAATGTGAGAACTAAGAACCCAATACTAACCATCCATCATACAAAGTCAAAGGCTGAGATTCTCGAAAAATTAAGGTCGTAGAATTGTAATTAAATAGATATTAGAAACTGAAAAAAGGGTAAAAAAGGTAAGTTTTAATTTGAGATATTTAAGGCGGAGAGAGAAACTATAATCACGGAAACCGTCAATCAATTAGAATGCAGATTTACATAATTAATTAAAAAATATAAGATTAAAAAAGGTAAGAAGATAAGTTAGTTTTGATTTGAGATATTTAAGGAGTAGAGAGAAACTAAGATATGTCATGATGCTGTGCACCCCACAAACTTTGTCTAAAATATGATATCTGTTACGGAATTTATTGTTATAGAATCACGTATTTATTGTTACACAATTTTTAATCGTTTTTCAAGATCAATAATTTTGCTTTGTTCGTTTTTAATTTATAACAAACATCTGTTATTTCAGAATCAATTTCGTCTAATCAGTAACTTTTTTATTGTATTTTTTCCATTTGTCCACGCGTAATCAATTTGATTTAGATCTTTTTATTTTTGAAATTTTCTTTTTCTTTTACAAAACTATTATCTGTTACGGAATCTCCTATTATCTGTTACAGAATCTCCTATAACAAGTTACAGAATCTCCTATTATATGTTATAGAATCCTCTATAACAAGTTACAGAATCTCCTATAACAAGTTACAGAATCACTATATATAAGCACAGAATCCCTAAGTATTGTTAATAGAATCACCTTTCTAATGTTACAAAATCTCTCATTGTTATTTACAGAATCATCTTTCTTTAGTTACAGAATCTATCACTTTTATTAACAGAATCTCCATGTTACTTATACAGAATCTCCATGTGTTATTAACAGAATCACCTTTATATAATCACAGAATCTCTCGGATTTATTTATAGAATCACCCTTCTAACATTACAGAATCTCTCATTGTTATTTACAGAATCATGTTTCTTTAGCTACGGAATCTATCACTATTATTAACAGAATCTCCATGTTATAACAAACATGTGTTATAACGCACAGAATCTCTATGTTATGTTGACAGAATCGGATTTATATAATAACAAAAGCTCTCAGTGTAACGAATAATATCTCTATGTTAACTAACAGAATCGCCTTTATATAATACTAGAATCTCTCAGTGTAGTGAACAGAATCTCAAACACATCATCCACTATCCGATAAAAAAATGCTCAACGCCTCGTCAACAAACCCATTTTGATACAAACCCGCAATCATGATATTCTAAGAAACAAAACTTTGTTTCCCATTTCATTGAAAATCATTAAAGCCTCTCTTTTCTACCTTGATTCATGTACATTGCTATTAAATAGTTTTGTACATATTCATCTGATGCATACCCAGCAACAAACACATTACCATGGATCTGTGAACCCAATTGGACAATTCGAATTTCTCCATAGGCCATGAGAGCAAAAGGGTATGCAATGTCAGCTTGTCGATGACGGTGTCGACAACGTTGAGGAAGAGAAAGAGGGTGGCGGAGGCGACGTCGATGGTGATTCCTGTGGATCCGGCGAACTTGCAGGCAATGAGATCAGGCTTGAGGGAGTTTTTGTAGCATTTTAGGGAAAAAATTTGAAGGTGGTGAAGAAATCAAAATTATTTAGGAAATAATCTTGATTTCAGATCTTTGATGAACAGTACCGTGAAGATGAACAGTGCTTCCGGGATGAACGGTAATACAATCAAGAATAGAATAAAAAAGAAATAAATTGAGATTTCAGAAATCTAAACCTGCCTCATTGGTAACCAAATCATTGTTTAGAAAATGACCATGAAACCCTTTAATTGAGATTTTGAAATTAATACCATTTAATCACAATTGTTGAATGATTTCAGATCTAAGATTAGACTGCTAGTTCTTAGTTCTCGTATTTATTATCGGTTCTCATTTGATCTAGCCCCTATATATAGACACACACACACACACACACACACACACACACATATATATATATATATATATATATATATATGAGAAAAATGGGTATGCTTGGTGCTTGGTACTTTGTAGTTGAGGTGTATCAATCACATCCACTCCTCAAATGCGATACCACAAGTACATGGGTTGGAGA
>JBAKGM010000326.1:26301866-26321108 GCA_037177215.1 Asparagus racemosus | reverse complement strand
ACCCCACTAAGTGGGGGTGACTCTTGGGTACTCAACCTATTCACATTGTTTAATATAAATATATATCATAGGCCTTTAGCCTAGATACTTGCTTCAAACACGTTATCGGCGCGAATTTGTTCTTGAATCCCTGAGTCATTAAAAAAATATCTCTTTAGCGCATTTGGATCTGGTTCGTTGAAGCGGGTGCGTTCAACGGATCATTGCAAGGCGGCAGCATTCTACGGATCTTTATTATCGATCTTCCCTAGATCTTTGATCTAAAGGTAATTACTATAATCTATAGAATAATAAGAAAAAAATCATTGATCTAGAGCAACTTTGTGTTCATGCGTAGGGTAAGTTTCGAATTTACTAATGACAACTTATTTTGATAATGTCTCACTATCGATCTTAAATGAGTGCATGCAAGATGCTCAGTGCCCATGTATATGTCTAGTTGCCATCTGAAAATGTATCAAAACCAATATTTTGATTAGGCAAAATTTCAGTGAAGGTCTTCCATATATGTATTGCTTAAATATCAGCTAGGTTCTTTATATTTAGAAGTGATCAATTGAGATCTCTAGCGTTTATTTGCGCATCAAACTATATATTTTTACAAATTTTCATGGAATTTTACTGACTAAGGCAAAACTTGTAATTTCGTTCTTTTTGCAAACTGGATGCTCTCCACGTCACTGACATGAATGCAAGCGTTAGCAAACGTTTCATGAAGGACATGCTCTCAAAGTTCGCCTCTTCTTCCATCAATGAATTTGAGATGGTTTTGTATCAATTGTGGCAGCGTGACAAGTGCTGACATCATGATTACTCGAACCCACCACAAACTATAGTCATTAGTTCGGGCGCTATGTGGGCCCTGCTTTCCAGGGCCCATGCTTGTGATTCCGGCCCTCATTTTCCTCAAATTTGATTAAACTATCATAAACATTAATATCAACCTGGAACTCTATTGACTCTCCTCGAAAGTTCTTATCAATAATTCTGTTATGCTGAAAGATAATTTCGTTGATGTTGACAGCCTCGACACAGACAAAAGAACAAAAAAACTGAAAATCCATAATTATTGATTTAACTTCCTCATTTATGTGTACTGCATCTACACAATGGAGAAACCACTTCCTCAATTATAATCGTTTGTTATTTAACATATCATTATAATTTGTCTTGTTTCTTGAGTGAAATTGAAAATAAAACAGTTTAAAAGAAATGCAATGCTAAATTATATTTCGAAGTACTTGGCTATCTGAAACAACAAAACAAGGCAGATCTTTTATCTGCAATTTTTGACACCGGTTCATTGATTCTGTATCAGTTTTAATCTTCGCAAACCCATAACCTTCGATAGAAGAAGAATGGCATTTTGGTCTCTATTTCTCGTTGCGTCGACGCCAAGCATACAAGTTCTCCTCATAGGCCTCCTTGGCGCTTACCTCGCCAGCGGATACAGCAACATTCTCACTGCAAGCACAAGAAAAGATATGAACAAGGTTTGTGTGCAATATACTTCATAATTATGCATCAACACGCAGTAATTTATGATACACACACACACACATACATATATCTTACACTATATATTCTACAGATTGTATTTGCAGTCTTCACTCCATCTCTCATGTTTGCGAACCTGGCAAAGTCCGTGACTCTTGAAGATATCATATCTTGGTGAGAACCCGAAATCCTGTAAATTATAGGGCTAATTTTGTGGAATTTAGTCGATTATTTCATGTTTTGTTATTGTTTTTTTAGGTGGTTTATGCCTGTAAATATTGCGATTGCTTTCTTGGTTGGAGGAGTTCTTGGATGGATTGTAGTGAAGATATTGAAACCAGAGAGACATCTTGAGGGTCTAGTCATGGCTACTTGCTCAGCAGGTTTGTTATAATTTGGAAACAAACAATAAATCTCATTTATGACTCTGTACAATTGCTTATTTTGTATTAATTACATTCCGGTACCTTGAGGTATAGTTTACTTACACAAGTGACCCTTGAATCTGACAGTAGTTTAACATTTTTTTTTTGTTGTTAAATTGGAGTTCTGATTGGATGTTGGTTAGAATTAGCTTATGATTTAAGGTTAGGATCATCACAAAGAACATTAACTAAAATTTCGTTGTTATAACCCTAATACCAACTCTAATAGTCAGTAATTTTAGCCCTAACCCTAACCAACATCTAACAATAACTCCACATAAGCCAAAAAAAAAAACTGTCGTCAGGCATAAAGTCACTCGTTTAATTACAGTCAGTAATTCAGGGTTATTTCTATATATACGCAAACTCCAAGGTCACCCGTTTAAGTACATCATACCTTACCGAAATGTGATTAGTCCTTGATCTTATTTGGTCTCGTTAATGAAATGTGTCTAGATGAATCAGGAAAACCCAAAAACCCTATTTACTCCACGATTCCCTGTAGAGAAAATTTCCAAGCTACAAAGTTTGTTATCCTCCGCTGAAATAAACTTGCCTAAGGATATATTTCTCTCTTGACAGGAAATCTTGGCAACCTTCTATTGATCATCGTCCCTGCAGTTTGTAGTGAAGAAGGAAACCCTTTTGGAGACCGAAACAGTTGCAGCATCGACAGTTTCTCCTATGTATCCTTCTCAATGGCGGTATAATTATCTCTTTGATTTCTCTTAACCTCATTCAACCTCAAAACACTTACAAAAGTCTAAGTAAATGTTGATCTTTTGTTATTCCTGCAGCTTGGGGGGTTCTTCATATGGACACATTCCTTTAGTCTTATAAAGAAAGACAGCAAAACATATCATGACACACTTCTTATGAATAGCAACGAGGATCCAGAGATAAATGATAAAGATCAAACTGTAACTTTCAATCCTTCATATTTTTCAGAATCACTAGAGTTTGAATCTTTTTACTGATTAGTTTATGTAAATTGTTTGAATGTTTCGATCAGAAAGTTCCTCTGTTGTCCCATAGGACTTCAAGCGAAAACAAGCTGAGTTCATGGGAGAAGTTGAAAGAAACTCTACATCAAATTGCTGAGGAGCTAATGGCTCCACCAACTGTAGCAGCAGTGAGTTTTCATAAAATCTCTTGACGTTGAATCTCTTACATAAAATTAGGGGTAAATTTAACAAAAACTCCTGAACGAAGGGTTTTGCAGAAAGCCTCCTGAACTTCTAAATTAGAGAAAACTATTATGAACTCTCCAAATAAAAGAAAACTACCATAAACTATTGGAAATTGTCACAAATACATTGATGGCAAAAGATAAAAAGTCTAAAATATCCTTATTATTATCTACCTAACCTAACCCAGAAAGAGGGTAACAAATGGGAAAATTTGTTCATAGCATGCACAATTTAAACTAATCGCCGACAGTTATAGATTTTAGGTATAAAAAAAAAGTTCATGTTTCTTTTCTCTGATTTAGGAAGTTCAGCGGGTTTTGTGCAAAACCCCATATTTCAATGGGTTTGTGAAATTTACCCCAAGTTAGAATAGAGTATTGATCATTGGTATGTTAATTGTGTTGGTTTCAGTTTATTGGTTTCTGTGTTGGTGCCATATCTCCATTAAAATATCTAGTTATCGGAGACAATGCTCCTCTGAGAGTTATCCAAGACTCGGTTCAGTTACTAGGGTGAGGATGATCATCAATTTTAATACAAGTCCTTACAAATCTTTTTCCAAAATATTGATCTTTAACCTCAATGTTCACAGGGATGGAACAATACCCTGCATTACTCTCATCATGGGTGGTAACCTAACTCGAGGTAACCCTTTGCCTCATTCAAATATAATCCTAACAATGTAAGTTTAGTGCTAACTCTCTACTGATGAAACAGGGTTTCGCAAATCACTATTGAAACCTATGGCAATTATATCGATCATCTGTGTACGATATGTGATCCTTCCGCTTGTTGGCATTGCTGTAGTAAAAACAGCCTATGAGCTAGGTTTTCTACCACATGACCCATTGTACAGATATGTGCTAATGATTCAGTTCACTGTCCCTCCTGCGATGAACATTGGTATGATTTCAGTCAGTAGAAACAAAGGAATATTCTAGGGATTTAGATAAATAGCTGAAACATTTGTAAATTTGAATGCAGGAACGATGGCTCAACTATTGGATGTTGGTCAAGATGAATGCTCGGTGATCTTTCTGTGGACATATCTGGTTGCAGCTTTATCGCTAACGGTGTGGTCGACAGTCTTCATGTCAATCTTGTCTTAGATTAGTAAAAAGAATCATTCTATTCTTCACAAAAGGTCTCCATGGCTCAGAGTCAATGTGATTTTCGGGCCTGCATAAATTTTGCAAATGTGCATGCAGAACTAGGAGGGGATATTGATTGTAAGTAATTCATGGTTCTTTAGGGAAAAGGGTTACAAGTGTCGATGTTGAAGATCAAAAGTTTTTGTCAGTTATAGGTGAAATGCAACAAGATTTGTCATTCTTTTCTGTACGGATAGTCAATTTTGTTCGGGCAAGAGATGAAGATTCTATGTTTGTAGCAATTATGGTATGTATGGAGAGATGGATGAAAATATGTATTTCAATCAATAGGGAACAGTAGAACACAAACTTGACTGTCAAGGCTGCCACACTCATTAATTTTATTAATTCCTCTAACATAATAGCATCAATTGGTCAACACTGCAATGAAGCACAGAGTCATCATTGGTGATCTAGCACCATAACAAATGCAAATCAAGTTTAATTTAGAATACTAGACTAAAGTTCAGGTGCAAAATGCGAGCTGTGAACGAAAGGCACGCTTTACTGAAAGACACATACACTTAAATTTGTACATGCTTACTCTTTTGCAGAAGCCGTAGATGAAGGAAGTTATAGCATCTGCACCTTTTTGTGTATCCAAGCAGTTGGTAAGTACAGCAGCTATATAACTGAAACTTCTTGTTGTCTTTACTTGAAACATGCAACCAAAACAAAATTAAGCGGTTCAGGGAATTAAACTGGAATCAATTTTGTATCAACGTTAAATAGACTGCTAGATGTTACATGTCTACTTTCTTTATACATGTCACATGCAATAAAATAAATTGTCACTACCAATCATCATAATCTTTTTTTTTTTTTTGTCTAAAACAAGGTTTACATGACATTAGAAAAAAAAAAAACTCACGTTCGCTCCCTCAATTAGTATTATACTACTAACTAGGTAAAAATTACCATCAAAAGAAAGTAAACAGAAAGTAAAGAAGTTGGATAAAAGCATGTCGCTTTCATAACAAAGCCTTAGCTCTAACTGGTCTTCCTCCACTCCCCTTTGTCAACTTGCCTATAAGGTTATATAGTACGTACAACAGTAATTATACAACTGACGACTTTAGCACGCCGACTTCCCTACAAAATGATGTTTTTCTAGAGAATAATGGCAATTTTCTCTTATGGAATGGACATGGCATTAACAAACGAGGAATCTTCTGTATCCTTGTACCCAAACTTCCAAGCATGAGATCATGAGTGATTTAGTTACTTTACTTTATTCTGTCTCCTTTTTTTAGGCTAATATAGCAAGACAGAGAGGCATTCACAAGCACACATAGACCACTTAAACAATATGAGATCCCTAATCGACTGCAAAGTTGAAATTACTAACTTCATATCTAGCACACATTGATCACTTAAGAAATATAAGATAAGATTTACTTGAAAAAATATAAGATCCCTAATCAACTGCAAAGTTGAAATGAATAACTTCATATCTAGCACATGGGACAGTAAAAAATGGATGTAATTGTGTATAGCTTTAAACATCTATTGATCGGCAATTGTAACTTATACCTGAGAAATAAACACATGCAAACATAAAGATGCAGTTATATACATACATATGAAGAAACCGGGAGATGGAAGAATGTGATTTTTAAAAGAATGGATCGCGAGCTGGAAGTTTCTATCGATTAAATTACCCGGTGCAAAGATATAAAAAATGCAGTGAACATCATGATAAACTGAATGTGTTTACTTCCGAAGTTACATTTTAGAACAAATCCAGTTAGACTGACAGCTGCTAAGGAATTGAATTTAGATTTGAGTACAGAGTTTGTATTTGATGTTACTTTCAGAATCAATACCAGGTAACTGCTACATTCAAATTATCAGATTATTGTATGAAATTTAGGAGACAGGACGCAACTAATTTTCATATAGAAGAGTTACAAAGAGCTCATTTCTTTCACCTTCTCTCCCAATTATTTTATGGTTGTTTCCCTCTTCATCTTAGCCGGTATCACTTCTGGTTGTGGATTTCTTCAATGTTACAGAAAGCACGCTGCCTAGTGCATAGGCTGGGGGGGGGGGGGGGGGTGGTGGTCTGCTTCCTTTTCTTTATTTAATTAAATTTGATGAAGAGGAGATTTTGCTGAAGGTCGGAGGAAGTGGAGGAGATATTCGGAGTCAGTGGAGGAGACCAGTGAGGTTGGAGGATGTGGAGGTGGTAGCGGAGGAAATCAGACTATGACTGAAGCTTTGTAGCCCGCATATTAGCTCATTCTATCCTTGGCTCTCCCAAAATCTAGGAGGGCACTTAGACTACTTTTTACAACTATGGATTTTTTTTTAATCAATTTCAGGTTGACTTCAATGCATGGTTTAGCTTTTCTAGAAAGATATAGTCCCATCTGCAAAAAGTAAATTAAGTCATGAGATTAAAATATTTCTCACTTTGTACTCCCCTTCAAAATCTTTATATGCAACCCTTCTTAATTAAGTAATATACACCTTCCCATCCACGAGATAGTTCCCATAGATTAAGCCTTACAACCATAACGCTCTCCACTGTGTATAGTAATGTCTACATTATAATAAATAAGTTTTAATTTGCATTAAACTTCTAATGAACACTTTTTTACTTTACCGTAGCCTCTAAAAGTTAAAATTTTATTCTGGTTTACACTCTAACTACTATCTATTGTGATACTTCAACAACTAGTTTTTGTCTTGAAAAGTATAATTTGGGTGCAATTTTATTTGGTATACCAAAAACTTATTATTCCGAAAACTTTGTACCACAGTGTCATTTTAACTTTAATAATAATAATTAAAAAAAGTGGCTTTTCAAAAATGGTGATACCGAACTATGACAAAATGAATTCAAATGGAAGGAGTGGAGAGACAATAGGAGAGAATAGATGATGCCATTTCTTTCTCTCCATTTTTAGCAGTTTGGAAAAAGTTTAACTGAAATTTCCCCAACTCTAGCTTCATTTCCCATGGGCTGCAGGCCTAAATTTGAAACACTCTATGCTGGTTCATAAATAGGCCCTAAATCTCTAAGTTTTCGAGAAACTTTTTTTGAAAGCATCAATTTTTGCATACACAAACACATTTTGAACACTCCAAGACTTCATTAATTCAAACTTGAGTACATAGCTCTAAATTCAACAAAATACCCATGAACGAGCTCAAGATGTTCAACCATTGAAACAAAATCTTGTTACTTTCTCAACTTTTGGAGTCCTTAAGCGGCAAAACCACAATTTCAGTTGATGTCTTAAAAATCACAAATTTTGCCAAACAAGCATCAATATCTGCATGCTACAGTAATCAGTGAAGAACCATGCACGCTCAAAAAATAGAAACAAAATCTTATTACCTCCTCAATCTATCACTTGTACCCAAAAACCCTAGCTCCAGCTCCATCCAACCTCGCCGCCGTCATCTTTTTAGTTGGCGCCTAAAATTTGGGGCATAAGAGTACAAAGAAGAGATCTTTGTCATCAGGAAACCCTAATGGCTTGATTTCAAAAGGATTGCGGTTTTCAAGAATCGCAGGAGCGAGGTCATTTTAGAGCTGGTGGTTTAACTGGTAATGTCTTTTTGTAAATTGAACCTCTACATACTTCTTATTTGTGTGTCTGTACCTTCAAATTTTCACATTTGTCAAGTTATCAAGCACCGACTAATTAATTTAAAAGATTATTTAAGGTGGTTAAAATCTTTTAGACGTGACTAACATATCCATGTTTAAGTAAATAAACTTCGTATATTGGATCTATATGAGAAGATAGAGAACCGCGTGGGTTTTACAGTAAATGTGGGTAAATCTTTGGGTTTATAGGCAAAAAAATGCCATGATACAGTTTCTTCTGAGCATTACACAAACCATATGTTACAATTATTCTTGCTACATCAATTAGGATTCAGGAATTACAATCTCCCTCAATCTACACCAAGATCATAAGCGATAAAGTTTGATCAATTGAAGGATACATTAACTTAAAATGAGAGTCTGTCCTTTAATTGCTACATTTTGTCAGCATTCCTTACAAGTAATGTGAAATACGTCAGACTTTGCAACCTCAAAGGGTTTTTACATCCATCCTTCTTTCTGCAAACTGAACTCTTATGAAATCAAAACCACTTACCAAAAGAGAAGGATTACAATCTTCAGAAAAAAGAAAAAAAAAAGGGTGGAGACTAGAAAACCTATATTATATTACTTATTCGTATCAGCTCTTTGCAATATTGCAAAAATGCCAAACAAATTAAAGCTAGTTTTCAACATCAATACCATTCTCCTCAACCCCCTTCTGCATCTGCTTCCTCTTAGACGTAGCATCTTCTGCCTTGGTGTCAACAAAAGAGAGGAAAGTATGAAAGCTGCGGCTCGATCTCGAGCTTCCGCTTCCTGGAGGTTCCGGAGTCAGCGGAGGGACATGCTGCTTGAATTGCTTGAGCATGAGGATGAAGAAGATGAGGAGAGAGACGAAGCATGCAAGACCACATATCAGAAACAAGCCCCAGAAGCTGGAGAAGTGGAGCCTCTCTGAATCGAGCTCGTCCGTCTCAGAGTCGCAGGCGCTTTTTATCAGCCACTTGTCGTGGATCCTCTGCAGGTCGCCGTTCTCCGAGAGAGTGAGGATGGCAGTCGACATGTCCACTGCTAACTGGGAGTCCCGCGGGAATGCCTGGGGTACAGTTGAACAATATAGGTCTGGTTTAGCAAGGGACAGGTTAGAATTTTGGGTTAATTGCACATAGACCCCCTGTAGTATCGTTGCTTTGCACTTACTGCCCCTGCAGTTTCATTGTTGCGGACAGACCCCCTGGGTTAAATTTTCTCTCTTTTACCCTCAGATAGACTCACTAGTTTCAGCCATGAGCAGTATCTGCCACAACTTCACCAAGGGGAAAACAATAAACTAAGCCAGTTGGCCTATCTATGACAATGAAACTACAGGGGTACTAAGTGCGAGACAGATATACTACCGGGGGTCTATGTGCAATTAACACTAGAATCTGCTACCATATTGGAAAGAGGACAAGGTGGACAAGGGGCCAACTATGGTTGGTCTTCAGGCTCTAGAATGAACCCTTTTGGACCCAGGATTAAAGGAGAAGGGTTAAGAGGAGGAATAACGTAGTTAACCCATCTTGGAGAGGTTTAAGTCAGTCGAATGCTGTTTGCATAAAGAGTTCCTAAGTGAAGGACTGACTGTGTTTGAGAATAGAGGAAGGATTAGCTATAAACTTTTTTTTCCCCCACCGTCTTCATAAGATGGAATAAATTTTAATCCATCGATTTGTTAGTTCGTCTTTGTCTAGCAAATTAACCCGAGTTAAACCATCTAGATGGACTAACAAACACATTGCATCATCCTAGTCAAGTGGCGTGTTAAAGAGGGGTTTTAATCCTCTTAACTCCTCTTTTAAGTGCTGTAAACAACACGTTCGAGTCAATATACTCCGAAGAAGCTGTAGATTAGCCTGCTTCATTTATTCATGGTCGTTTTACAACCCAATAAGTGGTATCAGAGTCCATAAATCAATAGGCTTTAGACTTAAGAACTTCTTCGGCGTAGTTTAAAACTCAAGGTGGAGACGCATGATTTGATCCAGCAGTTTTGGGATTTTGCTTGACAGCAAATGTTTCACATTTACTCCACTGGTATGACTCGATTTGAGTGTAAAATGTTGGTTCAAACACCACCTTTGTTAGCTCGATCTGAGCTAACATAAGGGTTTGTTAGGAGTGTCAGGTATCGTTACAAGTTTTAAGTATGGTCTGGTCTAACGAAGGCATCAGAATAGGATTTCTAGAAAGAAAATGAGACGTATATATGGTTAACTATGTTCTCATGGTTCAGATGTGAATAATTATTTTGAGTTACAAGGTTCCAGGCAGATTTATCCTAATTAATACAGTGAAAAAATGGAAGGAAAATTACTTACAAAACCCCAGCCAGTTCTTGTGAACTCTTGGCCGACAATTGCGTATTTGCAATTAGTAGAGAGAAATAGATCGACGTAGAGGCGCTCATCTACCACGGCAGCAACGCCTCCATTATCAGGACCAAGATCAAGGGCTCTCGCATAATCTTCAGGAGAACCAAGTTTTCTCAGCCTGGATCTTGCTATGCCAAGTTCATAAACCATATAGTTTTCAGCGAAAGAACCCACTTGAAACCCGATAGGTTCTTTGCTAGCTTTCAAGGACTCAATTCCTCGGATAGGAGATGAGAGTCGTTGCACAGTGAGAATTGAAGTTAGACTTGCCGTGTAGCTAGACTGGATTATTAATACCACAAAAAGCCAAATTATCAACACCACACGCCCCAGAGTGCTCACTGTATTCTCCCCTGAGAATAAATAAATATGCGTATCAGTCTTGAAAACTTCAATGTGTGACTTGAAGATATGGCTCATTTCTCAATTTGATACAATAAAGTTTACCCATTTTTCACTTTGATGACTCAATGTACTCTTTTGACAGTTTGACACTCCAAAGTTTCAACTCCATTCACTTTGATTACCCCCGTCCAGATTTTTTTACTCTGTAAATTCGTATCACATTCAGGTCCATTTTACCCAGTTGCTAGGGATCTAAACAACCACATGATCCCAACAGCAGTGCACAGGGTTAGCACGTGATACAAATTTAGGAGAAAAACTAAAGAAATCTGGACAAGGGTATAAAACAACAACAACAACAAAGCTTTTATCTCAAGTATTTAGGATCTGCTACATGAATCATATTCTTGCATTCCATATTAATAGAGGCCATATCATCCATTAAGTTAATCATTATCATATTCTTCGTAATTGCTTCCAACCAAGTTCTCTTAGGTCTACCTCTAGATCTCTTTGCCCCATTAACAATACCTTTCCTAATCGGTGCACTAAGAGGTCTCAAAGTGTTATGAAGATACATCGGGGCGTCAAAGTGAAAAATGAGTAAAGTTTAGAGTACCAAAGTGAAAATAAGCCAAAACGCAATGAAGAAGTTTAAATTCACTTACTATGAGAGAAAAACAAGGTTGAGAAGCTAAACCTGCAATACAGAGATTAATAGAACTTAGATCCTCAGAAGGTAGAAATATATGACAATAACTTAAATGACATCATAAAACATAAGCCTCAAAAGACCAAGTTCTATGATCAATTTGAATATAAAGCATATCAACATTTGACCATTCAAAATTGTGTACTTTAAATCAAATCCAATTTGGTCCATACTGATATTTGTACCCTTCACAGAACACATTCGAATAGAAAGCATAGAGATCAAATCTTAAAACAGCAATATTCTAATCAGTGACTGCATAAGAGATCATGTCTAGTATAAAAATGCATCTATAATGAAACTTAGGAGGCCACTAGTGAGCCAGTAATGAATTCGTAATATATAAATTAGGACATGTTCAAGAATTGTCGGATAAAGTGAACTTCCAAAAATTTTAATGACAATAGACTTACAAATTTTACTTTTGGTACTTCACAATTTGTGTAGACCTTGAAAATGGATAAATGTGACTCGGCTAAGTTTATCTGGAGAACTGATATTTGAAGCTGAAAAGCAAAATCTTAATAATGATGACTTGTCATGCATTGCTTTGCAATGTCCTTTAGGTGTCATAACTCTCCTCTGTGTACTGGTTTGTGGATCTCATGCTGAAAGCATTCGAGCTAAGATATGGATGGAGCTAAGATTTAATCCCACATCGAAAATAGACTAGAAATATAAGTTCATGATGGGTGATTGGGATCCAAGACCTAATGGATTGTTGGAAAAGCAACGAGTGTAGAATGCAAGAGATGACTACCAAGGTAGAGAAACAAAAAGACCACACGTTTATAGCAGAGTTACTGCAAGTGTTGGCATTGTAGGCACAGTATGCATAAACTTCATTACCAGTGATTTTCAACTATTAACGCACTGTATAAAATTCATTAGAATATAACAAATTCTTGTTCACTTTAGATCTAAAAGAACTGTCTCCCAATGACTGAAATTACCATGTATAAATTGGGGTAATTGGATCCCAGAACATGTGCGCGCATACACATGCACAGACGCACCTGCACGCATGTGCGCATGAGCGCATGAGCACACGCACACACGTAAAAGACACAACTAGGGTGCAAGCTGGTTCAGGCTGAGCTGAGCCTAGTCTATACTGTTAGAACCGCATTGGATTTACAACTGTCATGCCTGTATCTAATCCGCATGTAAATGTTGGAAAGTGTACTTAGCGTCAGGTTCATTCTGGCATACAGAATCCAAGATTAATAAATTTAGTATCAACGTGCAATATCAAACCAGATTCTTGTCAAGTCTTAGTTGAGATTTGATTGTTGAGAGTACAATCGACCAATGTCTAATTTTCTATACCAAAACCACAATCAACAAATAAACATCTTTGAACCAAAACGTAAGAGTTTCATATACGATTAAGAAGATGAGAGGAAAGTCAAGCATCAGGTTGCTCAAATGACTATCTTTCAATCTTTAGCTAGGGAACAAGGGTGTAGAATTTTCAGGTTAGTGAGGAACAAACTATTTCTCAGCTTCTTTTTGGCCACTTTTATAGAAACTGATATTTCAGTTTCCGGCAGCATGTCTATTGCACATTGATCCATTTACAATCAAATGTACCATGGAACTCTGGTCGGTGCATTACATACAAAGCATGCAATTACAGAAGCAAGATGCTGGACAAATTTTAAGCTTTGTTATGACCATGTGAAATGAAGTTCTCGCCCTACACATGTCAAATACAATCTGAAACTAAAATGCCTCACATGTAACAGCAAATCTAGATTGTATCCCATCTTCTCATGATATAACAATCAATGTTGGGAAGCATGGCATGAGTATGGATTAAAGTTGAAGACTTTTAAGTTTCTAAAAGTGCCATAATTTCCAAAGTAGTTTTGTTTGTTATCAGGTTTTGCATTGCCAATTAGAAAATTTGGATACTAGTGCTGGGTTGTAAAGGCCCATGATTAGGAAATGAACTATGCTAATCTACTGGAGCTTAATTGACTCAAAAGGATTAACCTTTAGTTGAGTCATGAGTTCAAACATATTTAACCACATGTGCATCTGACTATTTTTCTATTGTAGGACTAAATGCCATCATAGTCTTTGCTACATAAACTCGCACACACTTCAACCTAATGGATGCAGGATATATCTTAACAAATCTCTACCTTCACTTGGATTCAAATGAATCCAACTCAAACCTAACACTGCAATTCAGTGGCTAACTGAGCTAATATCTCAACTTACCACTTCACAGACAATCAAAGTCAGACCGGAGCCAAGAGTACATGTGCATTAAAGAGAGCCCTAACTCATGTTTCACCAAGTTACACCACTGACAAATGTGACTTCACACGCGCTCTACCTTTAGCCCTATCCCATGCAACAGAGCCTTGAAGTAAACAGAGCATGCAAAGGCCCACCGAATCATGGGCTCTGATGCCAATCTGTTTGGTAGTAAAGGTCTATGAATAGGAGATAGACTAGGGTAAGCTCCTTGGACCCAATTGACGCAAAAGGATTTAACCCTTAATTAAGTCATGAATGCAAGCATGTTTAACCATATATTCATCTGATAGTTTCTCCAGTGCGTTATATTCCATCTCATACCTTTATTACACAAAACCACATCTATGCTGAATGGATGAGGGACACTCCTTAGCAATCAGTTATTGGTGTTTCATTTTTTTTTAGAAAGTTAAAAAGGTTGTTAGAAAGCTTCTTTGAGTAGAAAATTAAATATGCATCCTACCAATTCGCATAAGGCTTCCTCAATGCCACTTGTTTTATGAAATTGGATCAATAACTTAGCCCAAAAAAAGGTCTCTCGGAGTCTCAGTGAAGGATAAACTTTCTCTTTGCTGAATTGAGAGACCATTTTAATTTAAGGATATAATTTAATTTCCTCGAGATCTTACCAAAAGACGGTTACTACTTGCTTTTGCGGAGGGCCACGGAACTCATCATTAATCCTATGTTCCAGAATCCATATGACAGATCCAACCACGAGAAAGAAAACCCCTGTGACACACCACATTTCCACAGTAAATGGTTGCAAGAAAGCCCATGGATTTGAGGCTTGCCTCTTAATGGGTGCCAGTATCACCAGTCCAGACTCAGCATAGGGCTGTGTAAAATCTACATACTTTGTTCGATTTGTAGTGATCACTATATCACCAACAGCAGCATCATAGACCTAAAGACCAAATTCACAGATTAGTAACAAATCAAAACATTACCATTATAAAGAGTTGAAACTATAGACCCAAATTTAAATTGAAAACCCATATTTTTTTTTTATAGTGATGCAGTACACATGGACTACCTAGGAAATTAATTTTCAACCATTTCAATGTATATTTAATCATGTATCTATGAGTAAAAGACTATTTGATTTTATAAAAATTCGGGAACGTTGAATTTGACAACATAAAACACATGATTAAGACGTTGAAATCATCCGAATTCTAAACAGTTGATTTGCAATAGATCACATCCAGCGGTACAGATCTTCAATTTAGAAATCCAAATTATAAACTTCAAAGACTAGCATTCACATCTTGGACGCTATCGATAGTAGCCTAGCTCAATTAACAAGGCTCAGATAAAATGTTAAAATAAAAGAACTGGTTTTTTCATACTCACATTGGATCCAACCAAATCTACTAGCTGATTGTAATCTGGGTTCTCGCGACCATTACCAAAAGGTACAAATATATGAGGAACAGCATATGGCAGCAAATTGACAGCGGACAGAAACACATCAATGCAAAAGCCATCTATTGTTCCAGTACCTGGTGCTTTGGAAACAAAATCTCGATAACTAACTCTATTGGGCACAACGATTCTTAACTGCTTCCCGTTATTAGGAAAAACCCATCCCCGAGGTATTACAGTAGTTTCTCCTGGCCAAACTACACTACGAAGTTGCTGATTTACCGCAGAACGATTAGCTGGATATTCGTACAGTGCCTCAGGAGCCACAACAGACAAGCCAGTATAATTCGACCAAAATCCAACAATATGACTTCCACTACCTATTACATTAATGATATCGTACGCAGGATGAATGAGGTATCCACTTGAATCAAACTGAACATGACCAGTCACGCCACTGAAATTTGTACTCCGAAGCTTATCAAGCAAAAGATTCCCATCATCAAATATACTCATTGCATCTAAGTGAAGATTCCCTCGGTCCACTGCACGCAGTCTTGGATCACTGGAGAAGGAAATCTTTCCACCGTCATTGAAAAAGGCATCCATTGCCCGAGCAATAACCCAGACAGTATCGTAGGCATATAAACCGTATGCATTGAGCTGATAATTTCCATCATTTCCTTCTTTAATTAACTTCTTCCACCTAGAGACCAAGGCATCCTTCGATTTCGAATCTGCTGTGTGTTGTCTCAGCGCAAGAACACCTTGCATTGTGCCTGTGATCTCAAAACCGAGGTGTCCTAAAGGATCTAATGAAGCAGCTAGCCAATCTGTTGCTATCCAAACATACCCACTCATCAACATGTCATGATTGTGTGCCACAGAGAATATCGTGAGGCCTAATTCAGGATTAGCATGTACCACAATAACACGAGACTCCATCAAAGCTACCTTTATCAATAGATCGGATATGTCGCTCACATTGGCTCCAGGTGCAATGGGAGCTTTGTATGATATCTGGCAACGCCTCTCAGCGAGTCTATCACCTAAAGAAGATATCCCATTTCTACCATAGTCATCATCGATATAGATAGCGATTACTTTTCTCCATTGGTAATGATCGACTATGTCGGCTATAGCTTCCATCTGAAAGAGATCACTCTGGGTCGACCGAACAAAGAAGGGATATTGGAGCGAGGAGAGAGTGGGATCAGTCGCAGCGAAGGAAACAAGAGGGACTTTTAGCTCATTTGACACAAGAGCCATGACATGAGCAAGGACAGAAGATTGAGGGCCAATTATTGCTACAACATCTGTCTCCATAAAATTTAAAGCTGTTTGGATCGAATAATAACAAAACATAAACATCAGGGTTTCTCTTATTCTCTCTAAAAATCAACACAAGTAAGCCAATTACCTTCAACAATGCCGATGAATGCATTACAATCGGAGTCTTGCATATGAACACGGAGTTTCGAACCTCTGAGAACACTGGGATCGGAGTTTATGTCATCGATCGCAGCATTAATTGCGACCTTAGCAACTCTCCCAATGGTGGAGTTGAACGTGAATACAGCTCCAATATTCACAATTGGAGGTCTTGAAGACACATCCTTGCAAACTCCACTAGACAATAGGGCTAAGAAAAGAGCCAACAAATGGAGCAAAGCTAGTTTCATGGTGTAGAGACCTATACAAACAAAATCTCCAAAATCCCACCTTATTTCAAAGTTGAAAGAAAGCCCATAACTCTAGGGGGATAAAAAAGAGGAAGAGTGTTCAAACTTCCACACTCCTCTATAGCATAGGAATCTATCTTGAGAAGACTTAAAGCTAATCTGATATAAAATCAGCAGTATATCTTTCTATAATTTACAGCTAAAGAAGACACAAACAGCCTATTTGCACGGTAAATTGGGCAAAGAAGCAACTCAAAAGACTTACACGGTACTCAAAAAGAGGCTTAAGCACTAGGCAAGGAACAAAGTGGCAAAAAGAAGTAAACCCACCTCCCACTGATTCATAAAAAATGAACCACAAGATGAAAAAACTTCAGCGGCTTGGGTTGAGATTAAAAACTCATTATGTTCTTGTCAAAATAGGGGCGGAACGCTCCAGCTCCAGAGCAAAATCCCTGCAACACAATGGAAAATATAGTAAGGCAGTGATAGATTTGATGAAAACTAGAAAAACCCATCATTGTTTTTTGAGTATAAACATACCCAGAAGAGAAGATAACATGAAATTTGAGTGGAAGAGAGGGAGAAATTAACCGGGTAAAACTAACCAGAAAGGAAACTCGAGTGTTCCACATGACAATAAGAGGGTGACCCCCTTTGGTCCCCCGCATTTAAAGGACAAAAGTTAAAAGGGAATATAAATTTAATAATGAAAACAAATTACAGTAAAATCGAGAGCTTTACCAGAACTGGGAGCCGCATGCAGCGCTCCCTCTGATGTCGAGAGCCCGAGAGGGGGGATTCGTGGTGCTGAGCATTTACTTTGGGTTTTTTTTTTTTTCACATATGCCCCCTAAGTCATAGAGTTTTTTTTAATTACTTTACTTATTGGCTTTTAGATATTAATCACTTAAATCTTCACTAGTTCCATGTTAGCCCCTACAATTTTGGAAATTGCATATTTTCCTCACAAATCCTATAGGGTCTCGCAATATCATCCCTCCACTAGTTTCTAAGTTACAAACTAAATTTCCTGTTATAAAAAATAACCCTCTTCAACCCAGAACGTTCGAGAAGTTTCACAAACTAATACCCTTTTTGAAAAACCAACCCCCTTCTCTTAGCAAAACCACAAAATATGTTCTCCATATTTTTTTCCCTGTTTTCACCTATCCTCTGTTCTTCGACAAAATCCAAAACAAAATTTGCGCTGGTCCAAGTTACCCCGCATATGTCAAAGTCAATTAAATTACTTGAAATTTTCCTTGTTAGAGAATGTTTCTTCTTTATTCCCCTTCTTCGTTAAATCTACGCGTATTCTCCAATATGATTAAAATAACCTTACATGGACTGACTAGAATTAACATAATAATATACATTATCTCTCTAGAATAACTAGGGTTGTAGAGTGCCTTTAGCCAGGAGCATGTGATAAGGGTTAAGGAAGGAACAGAGGATCACTAGGCTTTTATGCTCATGTTTTTGCTTGGATTGAGTTTGGCTTTAGCCGTAGTGGGCCCACATTTGTCCGGTTCAATATATTATTATTATTGTCTTAGTAATTGTATCCTAGAGCTTAGGAGGGGGAAACTATGACCCTCAATTAAGTCATACATAAAGCAACCTAGCACTCATAATGAACATAGAACCACCATAAAGTAGATAGGGTTATATAGTCGGTTAGGCTAAAGCCACACCCTTATATTCCTAAGAAAGGAAGGATATCATTCACACTTATATTCCTACGAAAAAGTTTAGGAAAGATATCACCGATGAGAATATAGAATACATGAGAGCAATCTCAAGTATATCTTTTTGCTCCAATACAAGTACAACATTGATAATTATTTACTTTATTCGTGCGTCTTCGAGCTATATGGTTAAACCCTTTTGATGAATCCGAGGTGGCCGATAATGTGATGTTTGTGGAGCCTGATCCAGAGAATACACATAGCCGAGACTCAGAAATTGAACTCTCACAAAATTACACCCTGATTGCGGGGGTCCCACTGTGCTGCAAACAACGATTTGTATTTTACTATGAGAAAATTGCACCTACACCGAAATATTTGATCACATAATCCGGTGGCAAACAATCTATTGATAAGCAATCTGTACTAAGATCTAATAATTGATGTTAATATTAAAATCAAATTTTATAGCTTCAGTTTAAAGGCTTGAAGATTTAATTATTGATAATACAGCTAATGTCAATTCAAACTTGGACTAATTGGGCCAAATATGAAGCTTATATGGGTAGGAAGACAGAAAAAAGGCAGATGGTGACAATTTCTGTTTGATTAATGAATAATTGAATGACCGATTCCACATTGATGAGAATGCTAATTGCATTTGTTCTTTGGTTTATAATAAGTAAAAAGTGTCATAATTAGATGCTTGTCATAAGGAAATTGTAAAAATAGTTGGTACGCTCAAGTTTTTGTGCTCTCACGTTCAACCCATTAGATTAAAGAGCAAGATCCAGAAACTACAGCTTTCAAATAATAATTTTCAAAAGAATTTTCCTATTATGATGTTATTATCTTTTAGCTTCTGCAACATGTTATCACGCGAAGAAGAAATTTGGCATGACAATTCATAAGAGACCATTGAGTATATATA
>JBAKGM010000326.1:26266904-26281741 GCA_037177215.1 Asparagus racemosus | reverse complement strand
CCCCGGCACAGGCAAAGATACCCACGCAAGCGAGGGTCCGATAAACGTGCCCCGCGTTTGTTCGAAACTGGAATAGAAGTTGTATTTTTTGATTTGATTTTTTGTTGTAAAAGCCTTATAAAAAGGTGAATTATTGCTTGAATATTATTGTAAAAAATAAATTTGTAACGAGTTCAATTGCAGATTCAATGAAAACATCAACAACTCTTTTCCGCGAGAACAGCTGGTGCATGTAATTAGCGTGTATTTGGCATGCGTGACACCGTCTTGCATATGCCATCGCATCCTTGATCATGGTCAGCCAATAATAGCCTAATCTCCTTAGTTGGTCTCCTAATTTAGGACCCGGTTGATGTGTGCCATAAGTTCCATCATGCGCTTCTTTGAGGGCTTCTTCTGCTTCCTTATTCGAAAGGCATCGAAGTAGTAAACTGTCATATGTGCGACGATAAAGTGTTTGAGATTTGGCGTTATAGTAAAATCTTGGTGCCCTTCTTCGGACTGACTCCCTTTTTTTATATCTTCTGGTAAGATACCATATAAGACATAGTCTATAATGGGAAATCGCTAATCTCGAGGTTCGAGTCCGGTTACGGTAGCAAGTGCTTCTTAGACGTTCAAAGTACATTTCGGTATAAATAACTGATGTGTCTTCACTGTAATCAATTGTTCTGTCTCTGGGGGCTATGCTAATGAAACAGCTAGGGCGGTTAGGGCATCCGCATAAGCATTCTAGAGACGTAGTATATACTCGATAAAAAACTTTCGAATGATTGTGCCATCTCTATTGCCGTCTCAAAATATGGAATTAGGTCCAGATTCCTAACCTCATAATCTCCGTGAATCTGTTTGACTATAAGCTGAGAATCCCCAAAGGCTTCGAGATGTTTGGCCCCCTAGCTCTTTGGCAAAACTGAGTCTAATAAGCAATGCATTATATTCAGCTACATTATTAGAACACTGGCCAGTTAATGAATACGCCCGAGGTATCACATGTTTCCCCGGGGAAACTAAGACAATTCCAACTCCGGAAGAGATCTTAGAACATCCGGGGGCACTTGCGACATTGGAGGCCCGAGAAGCTCTGTCAAAATACAACTGCCATATTTACTTTTGCGATGCAGTGTTGACCTCGTGAGCTTCATCAGGTAAGCCTCCATATATTTTAGCTTTATCCTTGCTAGGCTGAAGTGCTAACAAGTCCCAAATTGCTTATCCTTTAACCAACTTCTATTGTTTGAAGTGTATGTCATATTGTGAGAGCAGCAATGCCCACCTTGCCAATCGCCAATTCAAGGAAGCCGGTTGTGTCATGAAAACTTAGATCGGATTAACGTCCGAGATGACATATATCGTTTGTCATACCGGATAATGACGCATTTTCTGGACTGCAAACACTAGAGCTAGGCATTCTTTCTCGATATCAGGGTATCGAGATTCGGCACCCACCATTGTTCTGCTCAAGTAGTAGATTGCCTGCTCGTGACCGTTATCATCATCTTATGCTAATAAAGCACTTAACGAATGGTTCGTCGCTCTGACATAAATCAAGAACGGTTTCCCTGATTTTAGTGCAACGAGAACAGGAGGATTTGATAAGTATGTCTTGATGTCTTCAAAAGCTTTTTGACAGGCGTCATCCCATATGAATGAGACGCCTTTCTTGGTGAGCTTGGAAAAAAGTTGACAGTTTCCCGCAAGATTTAAAATGAAACGTCTAACATAAGCCAATCTTCCTTGTAACCCCCTAAGTTCTTTGAGATTTCTTAGAGGGTGCAATTCATTGATCGCCTTCACTTTATCTGGATCAATGTGGATTTCTTTTGAGGTGACAACAAAACTCAGGAATTTACCAGTTGCCATTCCCAAGAATGACTTAGTAGGATTCATCTTCACCTAGTGGTTTCGCATGAAATCGAATACTGTCCTAAGATCTTTGATATGATCTCCTTTATCACGACTTTTCACCACTAAATCATCGACATAGCACTCAACGGTCTTCTAGAGATGCAGTTGGAAGATTTTTGTCATTGCTTGCTGATATGTAGCACCAGTGTTCTTCAATTCGAAAGGCATAATAGTGTAGCAAAAGATGCCCAGAGATATCCTAAACGAGGTATGTTTCTCATCATCAGGATGCATCTTAATTTGATTGTACCCAGAGAATCCATCCATAAATGACATCCTTGCAAACCCATATGTATTGTCAATGATGACATCCGTGATAGGTAGTGGAAAGTCATCTTTCGGACATGCGGCGTTCAAGTTTCTGAAGTCGATGCAAATTCTAATTGTCCCATTCTTTTTTAGAACAGGGACAATATTCGCCACCCATTCTGGGTATTGTTCTTCTCTAATAAAACTCGATTCTATAAGCTTTTTTACTTCAGCTACGATTGCTTCGATAATTTGTGGAGGAAACCATCGTTGTTGTTGCTTTACGGGTTTAACATCTGGCTTGATGTTGAGGCGGTGTACTGCTACTTTCAGATCAAGCCCTGGCATATCCTCGTAATTCCAAGTGAAGACATCAATATATTCTTTGGCGAGAGAAATTAATTCTTCTTTCTCTTCTGGCGAAAGACTGCCACTGATAAATATGGGTTTTGGATTTGCTTCATCTCCCATATTTATTTGGATGATTTCATCTTCAATGGGCGGCTCTCGTTGTTCGAACCTATCGCCAAACTGAGCACTCAAATGGAAAGACCAGGGATTTTCCCAAGTTGGTGAGTGATTACTTTCTTCAGGTTTTTCTGGGCTTATTGTGGTCATGTTAACCAAGTTGGTAAGTAATTTTTGTTCTCATGCAATATCAAATAAATGTGAATATTGATTTATTTGAAAGCTATTGAACACAGAAGTATTTGAAATGTGTTACAACAGTTTGATGGATTCAAGAAATTTTCCGTGAATTGATATTAAAACAAAGTTGAATAAAAGTGAATTCCATAAATGGTTTTATTGATGCGATGAGTTTTAGTCTCATTCATTTGCTTTGAAAGTGTTTATGATTTTGACAAAGTGATCAAGATTATACCAATATTATTTTGGTACAAGTGATGTATTTTTGAAATAAAGTGATTTGACAAATAATATTAGAGTAGTTAGCCAGTTGAGAGTGTGGAGCTAAGTGCTATGCAGGACTAAGTACTACATCACGTAAGTGCGGTGGGAGCTACCTCTAGAACCTATAGGGGCCACCTCTAGAGTCCACATTGTTTGCCAAAGATTCTCAATGATTTCAAAACCCTCAAAAAGTCCACTATGGAGTGTTCTATTTGTACCTTTCATATGATGAATGCATCTTTATGTGGTGCTCTTAAGCATTTCTGATGTGGCCTTTTCGGTATTCATGATCTGGCCAGTGGCCTATGGCGACATTAGATGCATTCTATTACCGAAAATTATGTGTTATGTGATGCGTTTTACGCATTTCCATACTACTAGGCTATAATATTCATAGCTTTAATGTGACCTATGAGGAGATTCTTGCAATTATGTGAACAGCTCATCGACATTTGAGATTTAGATATTTGGTTGAATTTAAGAAAACAATACCTTCTTGCTTTACACAAAATTTCATATCCCGTCTTCCCAGTGTTTATCTTGTTTCCAAAAGTTTGATTCAGGAATTCATGACCACTTCTTCAGTTTGCATATAAGAAAAAATTTTCAATTGTTGCATTTTTCTTAAAAATATTAGTAATGAGTTCTTTTGAGCAATATTATGTCATCTCAGAACTACTTGTGCAAAACTTATTATTCGCTATTTTGAAGATAATTATTTTTTAGCTATATTTTTGAAACCTGGTGGGAAGTGTTCTTACTAAGCTTTAGCTCACTTTGTCGTTTTCAAATTTTTTTGGATTGTGTAGCTTCATATACAAGCTAAATTTTGGATCAAGTATTTGCTAGGAGGCGTTATAAGGGAAAGCCTCTCCTTTGGCTTGTATATAGCCAAACGACATATTTAGGTTAGGTAAATGCTTATAACTGTGAGCTTAGGTTATAGATCCGATTGAACTTTGAAGATGATTTATTGCTGAATGAGAATATTAGATTGAGAAGATACAAATGAAATTTAGCGATCTATTTGGAAGTATAATCATGAATGTTATGACAAATTAATTGATCAAGTGATTATGGAATATTTAAGTGTTAAGTCCATTATAAGTTTAGAGGTATTGATCTTTGGAATTTTTGGATAATATGATTTTCCTTTAGTTTTGACTTTCCCCACGACTAAAAGGTTGATAGTGGATAGGTATGATTTGGCTATGCTGAAGCTATGTGTCATTTTGGTGATTGTGTTAGACTGAAAATATAGCATATTTAATGAATTGGACATAAAAGGTTTCCTTGGATCAATTTGTAGTAATTTTGTCAATGATATATGTTGATTTATTTTAGATTTGGGAGAATAATATGATGGAAGAGTTGAGAGCTATTTTGAAATATTGGAACAACATATACTAAAATTTAAGAAATTTAAATTTAGTCTAGGATTGTTTCCATAAATGTTTTACTTACCTGACAGTCCTAACATGGATATTTTTGATACTAAATCACTTGGTGTCAAGTTTAGATGTTGACATTCTATTTGTAATTTCTATATATATTCCTTTTATTTAGGTCAATGATTGTATGCATTCCCTCTTTCTCAGGAATAGGTTCCATATGATAATGTTATTGTGATGGACAAGAGATTTGATATATTGATGGGTTTGGATACATAAGTTACTGCATAGTGTGTTGTTAAAATTGATTAGCTCTGAAATTGATACTAGTGGCACTTGATACCTTGATGTATAGTGAGGAGATATGAGTTATTTCTAGTAGGCAGATAAAGGTGAATATAATTATTAGAAGTTGAATGACCAATTCATATTTTTACTAAATTTCATAAATTCTTCTTGATTGAATAGATTTGAAATATAAGATGATGTTGCTCTTATTGATAATGGATGTGTTGATATAGGAAAAAAAGAAGAATGTAACAAGTATCACGCGACTTATGATTAGAGTCAACCACATAAATTGAAGTTTTTCCTCCAGGTCGTTTATTAAATCTAGGTGGCATTATCATTACAAGGAAATACATGAGATATGAAATGTACATGAATAAGAAATATGAGAGAGATATATGATCCCACTCATTTGATAAATTATTTGAAGGGAGAAATTTGATAAGGTTGTCGAGTTATACAATAAAGAGGATTTGAAAATTTTTGAAAATGAATTAGTAAACTACTGATCCTTTAAGGTTTAAGCTTAAATGTGATATATTAGAAATTATTGTTAGAATAATGTTTGATTCGTAGTAATTATGTTGTTGCGGATCTTGTTCTGAAAATAATCAACTGGACAATAATACACTTGTCCAATTGTTGCAAACCTTTACTATATTTATGATTAAGCAGCATGTTCGAATAGATTATGACCAATTGATGATCGAAGATAATAGTCATTCAAGATGGAGGATAGTATGACTAAGTGTCAAAATGGAATCAACCTCTCTTAATATAACTACGAGTTCAATAGTTATAATACGTTTGATCACGGGAAGGGGTACATTTAATATGTTTTATATATGTGATCATATGTTTAGCAAGTGCCCACAAGAGGAGAGAATCTAGGAGCTGAATTCTAACAAGTTTTGTGGAGTAGGTTAAAGTAAATATTTCATGACAAGTATTTTTCATTCGATCATTCATATAGAAAACAGGAAAGTAATATCCTATGGATAATAATTTGTTAGAGCTTTTTTATTATATGGTCAGAAAAGTTTAATTTTTTTTATTATTAAAAGCACATTGGAGATGTAGTGTTTTAAGATATTAGATAAGGAACTTACAGTTAAATAAGTGATATTAGAAATGCATGGTTTCGATATGGGAAAGGAGTTTATTAGCTTTAAAGTATGCATATATACAATGCCATGAGGGGATGATGTTAAGAATTCAAAGCCATCCTAAATTATTTTGCTAAAGTTATGGATCTCGAGAATTCGTAAGGGTTATCATCACATCCCTTCATCTCATCCCTTAAAGCATATTGACTGTTGAAGAATGGATGCTTGAATGCTCTCAGTATGGAAGATCCATATTGTTCGGGAATTTTTGAGAGTGTGGCCAAATGGACTTCCAGTTATACCTCCACATAGGGAGACTGGGTTTCAGTTGACTTGGTATCAGGCATGAGTCCAATATTTTTTTGAGCCCCTATTCAAAGCGCCAACCATGCTGCAGGAACTCAAGGCACAGTTTCTAAACCTTTCAGATGAAGGTTTTATTAGTACTAGTGTGTCACCATGAAATGTACCATTATTGTTCATGTAGGAAAACGATTGTGGATTAATTGAGTAATGGTTCATACCATGTGTCCAATATTGAGGATCAATACCTTATTTGATCAACGAAAAGGAGCTCAAGTGATTTTAGGATTGATATTGACTACCATTATTTGAAGATCAAGATAGAAGATGTTACAAAACTTCACTGTGTACCTATTATCATGAATTCTGAATTTGTTATTTTGGCTTTTGAATGCACCAACAACTTTTAAGCTTTCATGAATAAGGTATTTAAATCCTTTTTGGATCAGTTTATTATAGCATTTATCAATGACATCTTAGTATATTCCAAAAGTAAGAAAGAGCAACCAAAAAAAAAGTGTACTGGAGATCCTAGGGAAAAAGAAATGCGCATGCAAAACTCAAGAAAGGTGAGTTTCAATTGAAAGTAGCTTTCCATGGCTTTCTAACTCTGTAAAGGTGAGCTTGGAAAAGGGAAAAGCTAGCTTTATTTGGAAGAGTGAGTATTAGAAATCTGTAGCTTTCTTTGTATGGTAGAATACTACCGGAAATTTATGGAAGGATTCACACGTTGTCTTATGTTCACTTATCTCACTCTAAAGGGAGTAAATCTTGCTTGATCAGACAAATATGAGAAAAGTTTTCAAGAATGTAAACATCAGTTAATGACTACCTCATTAATGCTTATTTTATCTCCAAGGGATGTTAGGTTTACCATCCACAGTGATGCATAAGAAACGGGCTTAAAGGTGTACTCAAGCAAAATAGAAATGATGATGTATGCTTCGAGGCAATTAAAATCACATGAATAAAATTATTCTCTGATTTGGAGTTGGCAACAATAATCATTTGCTTTTAAGATTTAGAGGTAATATTGCCTTTATGTATCATAATGTGAGATTATAATGACAATGAGAGTTTGAAATATATATATTTGCATTCTAGAAATTGAATTTGAGGTAAAGAGATGGCAAAGACTTTTGAAAGATTACAATATGATCATCAACTATCATTCCGAAAAAGGGCAAACATGGCATTTGGTACTTTGAGTTGTAATGACGCATGTAATTTCCCTATCTGATCATCTAAAAGGATGATATTGTGGGAAAAAAACTTAACTAATTGAATGACACTCAAATGATGAAAATCAAGAACAGCGTGGAAGAGGTCACTCAGAAATTTAAGCTACACCAAGATGGATCATTAATGTTCAGATCTGGACTTTTATATTTAATGTACCAAAGTAAAAATATATTTTAAAAAAAGCAAAAGCAATGTCTAACTATATTTAGTTGATTTTGCATACAACACTATTTATGAATCTTGTATAAAGACAATATCCTATGAGCTTTTATGAAAGGAGGTATATCTATCTTATTCATTGAGATGATATTGATGAAATAGAACTTCTTGGACTGCAATTAGTGCAACAAGCTATTTATAAGATCCAACAAGTCAAATAAACGTCTTCGAATTATACAAAATTGACAAAAAGAAGTATGTTGATAGTAGAAGAAAAGAACTAGAGATTCAGAATTTGTGCAAGTTAAGTCAATGATTCATTACTTCTTTTGAACTACTAGAGTGAATTGGTCAACTTATATACATCTAGCATGCTGGCTATATTCGAACGAACTACACAAAGTATTCTATGTATTGATGTAAAGAAAAGTCATCTAAAGTCCAAATGAAGTCGGCTAATGAGGTCGTTTAGAGTTCAAGCCAAAATTGTTTTATAAGATCATAAGGAGTGCTTAGACATGTTAGACTCTAGAACTCGTTGGAGCCATCTCTACAGTCCACATTGTTTGCTAAAAATTCTCGATGATTTCAAAATTCTTAAAAAGTCCACTACGGAGTATTCTGTTTGTGCTTGCCATATGGTGAATGTAACTTGATGTGGCCCTCTTGGGCATTTCTGATGTGGCCATTTTGGGTGTTTATGATCTGCTTGACAACTTATGGCAGTGCTAGGTGCATTCTATTACTGGAAATTATGTGTTCTATGATGCGTTTTACACATTCCCATGCTACTGGCTATAATATTTGTAGCCATAGTATGACTTATGAGGAGATTCTTGCAATTATGTGAACAACTCATTGACATTTGATATTTTGACATTTGGCTGTGAATTTAACAAAAATTGTACTTTCTTGCTTTACACAAATTTTTATATTCTATTTTCCCAGTGTTTATCTTGTTTCCAAAAGTTTGATTCAAGAATTCATGACCACTTATTTAGTTTTCATGTAAGAAAGAATTTTCAGTTATTGCATTATCTTTAGAAAATACTAATAATGAGTTCTTTTTAAGCAATATTATGTCATCTCATAACTACAGGTGCAAAACTTATTATTCACTATTTTGAAGAAAATTATTTTCTACTGTATTTTTGAAACTTTGTGGGAAGTATTCTCAGTGAGATTTAGCTCACTCCGCCTTTTTCATTTTTTTTCAAATTGTGTAGCTTCATATACAAGCTAAATTTTGGATCAAGTAATTGCTAGGAGGCGTTATAAAGAAAAGTCTCTCTTTTGCCTTGTATATAGCCAAATGACGTGTTTGGGTTAGGTAAATGCTTATAATGGTGAGCTTTGAGATTGTAAATACTGGTTTTATATATAGTTGCTCTGAACTTCTACCCTCAACAAGTTTTATGCTTTTGTAAAAAGCTATGCGATATGAAGTGCCAAGCTTGACACGTGCGTGAGACTTGTCTTGTGCACGGGTCACTGCTGTCGCACAACCAAATTTATCTTCCGTTGCTATTTTGTGGCTGTGACAATTAACACCTGAATCCATTTATTGGACACATTATATGGAAGCTCTTGTTGTGCTTATAATGCTTTCATTTGTTTACGTGAAAATTTTCACATTTGGCAAAGACAATTTCCTACTGGGAAGAACTAGCAAGATCGTTTATATGTTAAAAGAAAGTTGTGGAGAGTGCCTGACTTTTATCTAAACATTTCAATGATTCTATATGCTTAAATAGGATCTCATTACTTATACATAGGTATTATTTAATTCATATTAGTTAACTCCCATTAGTTCCATACATCATGCACGGAAAGAATACAAGATTCATCTTGTAGAAAAAAATATGCTTTGCTCCAAGGAACTGGCGATGAAGATCTTAACGAACTACAAAATAGCCTTGGGATCTCATACTCAACTGTGCATGCAATTCAAATTCAAGCAAACTTGGAAACATTGTTTTATTAATAGAAACAACAGGTGCTCTGAGAGGAAACAAATAGAAATAGAAGAAAAAACACAATCACGAAGCCACATACACCTCAAAGATAGCATGCTTAACTTGATCTATTTAGGACCGAACTTTTAAGCAATGACAAAGGAGATATCGATTGAAGTTGACTGCGAACGTGGAAGATGATCGCATGATTTATTGGTGGAAGTAAAGCTTATTGTGCTGTTCAACAAAGCAAAAGCAGCTGCATGGGAAGTAACTGGTTGCTTTTTCGGTTCCTGATTTGTTGGAGTTGATTAATTTTTGGGGTCTGTAGAAGGGCCTGGTTCTTTAGCAGAGGTTGATTCCATGGATTTTGGAGTATCTGAGGAGTTAACTTCTCCATGATCAGCTGATTGACCTGTGGTATCTGCTTTAACTTCTCCATGATCAGCTGATTGATCTGTGGTGTCTGCTCCAGTTGTCTGTGTATTTTCCTCCTTTTTCTCACTTGATTTTTCACTAGGAGTACTTTGAGCATCAGCAGATTTTGGAGATTTTGATGAGTTGTCTTCTCTAGCATCTTGTTGATCAGCTGATTGACCTTTGTAATCTGCTCCAGTTGTCTTTGCACTTACCTCTTTTTTCTCACTTGAACTTTCACTAGTAGTATCTTGTTGAGAGGAAAACTTAGTATCAGTAGATTCTGGAGCTTTTGAGGACTTACCTTTTTCAGTATCTTGTTGATCATCTGACCAACCTTTGGTATCTGCTCCAGTTTTCTGTGTATTTTCCTCTTTTTTCTCACTTAAATTTTCACTAACAGTACCTTGAGCATCAGTAGATTTTGGAGATTTTGAGGAGTTATCTTCTCCAGTATCTTGTTTATCAGCTGATTGACCTTTGTTATCTGCTTCAGTTGTCTTCGCACTTTCCTCTTTTTTCTCAATTGAACTTTCACTGGTAGATTTTGGAGCTTTTGTGGACTTACCTTTCTCAGTATCTTGTTGATCAGCTGACAGACCTTTGGTATCTGCTCCAGTTGTCTGTGTATTTTCCTCCTTTTCCTCACCTAATTTTTCACTAGGAGTACCTTGAGCATCTGTTGATTTTGGAGATTTTGAGGAGTTATCTTCTCCAGTATCTTGTTGATCAGCTGATTGACCTTTGTAATCTGCTTCAGTTGTCTTTGCACTTTCGTCTCTTTTCTCACTTGAACTTTCACGAGTAGTATCTTGTTGAGAGAAAAGATTAGGATCTGTAGATTCTTTCTTCTCTTGAGGGAGAGACTTAGAATCAGGAGTAGATTTTTGAGAAAGTGCTGGATCTACATGATCTTGACCAACCTCCTTTGCTTTCTTCTCTTGAGGAAGAGACTCAGAATCAGAAGAATTTGCATCAGTTTTAACTTGTCCTTGAGGAAATAATTTACCTGCAGAATCTTCTTGGTTTATTGATTTTGCGTTCTGGTCTTGGTTTTTGCCTGAGTTAGTAGCAGATTGTTCACTAGCAGCTTTATCACCTTGTGCTTGTTGAGCAACTGATCGACCTATATCTGTTTGACTTGTTTTTTGTGTACCATTCTCTTTCATTTGGCTTATTGGCTGGGAAATGTTCTTTTCTTCTTTGTTTGATGAGGTCGATGAAAGTGCACCGCTATCGTCTTTTTTTCCAGCTGCAAGACCGGCCAAATGTGCTTCTCGCAGCTGCTTTGTAGTTTTCATTTGAGTTGATGATTGATCTTCAGGAGCAATTTCCTTTGCAGATGATTTGGGACTGGAATCTTCTTTATGAGCTTTCTCTTCATGTTTTGTTTGGCTTGACAGGGCACCAGCAGAAGCTTCTTCAGTGGTAGTTTGTTCAGATGTGAACTTATTGGCAGTATCAGCTTGATGTATCTGCTGTTCTTTTTCAACTTGTGGAGTTACCGATTGCTTTCCTGAATCAACTATATTCATTGGCTGGGTAGTTTTGTCTAGTTTTTGGCTTGAGGGATCAAATACTAGTGTAAGAGAAGACTGGGGAGTGGTTGTGCTTTTCTGAACAATTGATTCGCTTGTGGATTCTGGAATATGAGTGAGATGTTCTTGGTCAGTTAAATCTTTTTGCTCATTGGAAGGCGAGTGCAAGTGAAGTTTCTCCTGGACTAAAAATTTGTAACCGCCGTTCGACCTCACCTTAGCCTCCTCCCACAAGCCAACCTCTTTAAGTTTCTTGACCACCTCCTGCCATGAATGCCGCCTCGAGATCTCCTCCCACCACTTGCTTACATTCTTCCTCGATTCAAATAGATAACCCCACTCTCCTGATCTCACTATATAATGAGAGTTTGGGAGATGGTAGAGGTCAGCGAGTGAAAACTCATCGCCAGCCAAGAACTTGCTCACTGCCAACCGCTGCTCGTATACATCAAGAACTTTGCTCAGCCTCCTCTCGCTCTCAGTGATCAATGCTTTATCAGGCTCGATGTTGAATGCGAGGTGGCAGACCAGTGCCCAGCTTGGAGGATTGAAGCTGTATTCCTCTGATTTGAGCCATTGTTCAATTGAAGCTCGTTCTAGTAGATCTCTGCCAAGTAAATACTTGTTGCCTTGTTCTGCATACGTCTCAACTATATGCCTGCATATTGCCCTGGACTCTGTTCATTTCAAGAAGCAAACTGTTAAATATCTCTACATTTTTCTTTTGGGTATTTGTATATAAACCCTTAATCATGCGAATTTGCAAAACTACCTAAATCTCAGTATTTATAAAACTACCCCCCATATCATCAGCTTTGGGGAAAAAATACCCCCAAGTCATCAGCTTTGGTAGGGGCTAATTTGTAGTTGCAATGTAAAAATATCAATAGTCAAATTTTAATCACCACACCCAACAAGGTTGATAACTTATTGATTTTTTTTTTTTTTTTGGTGGGTGGTGGGGCAGGGGTGAATCAACCTTGAGGAAAGTGGAGTCACGTGACCCCACTTTCCTCAAGTTGACGCTGTCCCTACATGGGTATGTTGGCTTCGTTGTGAATAGTGGAGAAACAAAGCACCGTAACTCAAAATTAAAAATAGTCACATATATGTGTATATCCCCCCTTGGCGGATTTCACATTCTTATGGTTTGTTCATTCAAGTTGGATCTTTGTGAATGGTATAAATGTTCATGCCGCCAGTGGCTTCAAATCTGGATATTAAGTTGACCACGTAGTGACACCACTTTCCAAAAAACTTGCATCTGTCACCGGAGGGGGGAGGGGATATGTTTTCCCCCAAAGTTGATGATTTGCGTTTACATTTGTTGGGTTTAACAACTGTTCTTGCATAAATCTTTTTCTTTTAACGCCAACTCTTTCTTTTTTGGTAAACTGTTAACGTATTTACTTTTGCTTTGCATTTTTTGTTACTATATTTCTTGTCGTGTTGTGAATTCTTACCAGAAAAGTATTTAGTGAATGGCTGAGCAGCATATTACAACATTAAAACGACCAGAGTTTTGGTTTCAACAGAACTAAAGCACTGTAGAACTTTAGCATCGAGTCTTTTTTTATGCCTCAAGACATCTTGCATT
This sequence comes from Asparagus racemosus, assembly GCA_037177215.1. Classification (NCBI taxonomy): domain Eukaryota; kingdom Viridiplantae; phylum Streptophyta; class Magnoliopsida; order Asparagales; family Asparagaceae; genus Asparagus; species Asparagus racemosus. Next base: position 26,268,676 of record JBAKGM010000326.1, on the reverse strand, counting down.
CTCTCTGGAAATAACGCGCATAAGATGTCAGATGTAGAAATGCAGGTCATGTTTTTGTGTTCTGAGCGATTTTTACATAAACTTTCCTAGTGGAATTTGGTTGCTCTTTAGGCTTCTATTTTAACATTTAATTATTTATTTAAATACTAGTGTTTCCCAAAAAATTTGAGATAAAGGCTTTGTTCTTGTTGCTCTTCTTCAGTACCAGTTTTATGGTAATTGAATTGTAATTGCAAATTGATTTTTCTTAGACACATATCTCGAATACAAGCTGGCTCTACAATGTATTTTAGCAGTTGAAAATAAGTTTATTTGCTAACTATAAGTTTATAATAAGCTAAATTTTCCAGAAAGGAGAACATGAGGATAATTTAAGTTGGGGATTGCGGAGTAAGTCCATGGTTAGATTGGCAATAAACTCTTCTTGACACATGATATAAAGATGACTGTGTGCGTTCATGCGGGTGGATGGGTGTGGGGACTTGCGAGTGGCTGTGTGTGTTGCGTGTACGTACATACGTATATGTGCAGGTATGTGTATGTGTACATACATATACTCACACATGTATGATGTACTTATATGTACACACACGCGCGCAGTCGTAGTTTTCTATGAGTTATCAAGAATTTATCATTATATACTTTAACAATGTTTGAAAAGCTTTTTGAAGCATTTTTCAAGGCTTGGTAGGAATCATTTAGAAGGATAATTGCTTCAAAATGCAAAACAAAAGTGGCTTGTCCCTAGAACCATACACCTCATCAAAATAGGAGGGTAATCAAAGATTTTACCAAAATTAAAATGCCCCTATCTTCTCATTTTATTTTCCCCACTCTCAAACATTTCTCCTTTCCTTTATATTAAAATTTTAGAAACCAAAACAATCATCTTATTTGCCCCGTCGTAGGTCTGCTTCTTAATTTTGTGTACCTGGAATAACATTTCTTTCCTCTAATTGAACTTGTTTTCCAGCTATTTGAAATTTTAGAATGATTTTTTATTTCCTTGATTGGTTGTTACATTCGTCTCTAGCGTTTGATTTTCCCCCCCAATTTTGTGATTTTTACCTATTTTCTCTATCTGGACTTTTTATTAATGCAACAGTTGGGCTTAGTTTTTTAATAAGAAATTGTTACTTCAGGCTTATAGTCTTCAATGTGCTCGTGTGACTATCAATATGATATATGTATTACGTAGCTTAGTTTATGATGGGTTGCATCTGTACATATTTCTTATTTACTTTTTAAGACTTGAGTGTATGGCCTATTTGTAAGTTCTTATACACTATATCCATTGTGCTTATAGTATCGAAGTTTAACTAATTTTATATCGAAGTTTAAATAATTTATGACGCTTGCACCTCACACCTTGAAGCTAATGTTACACTTCATAAAAGGTCGAACACTTCGTCTTGCACATCCACATTCTTAAACATTGTATTTTAATGAACAATACTTGAATAAGCGCAGTTTCAAAAATGTATCTCCATTACCAAAGTTATTTTGGTGATAGAAATGAGAATCATTACTAAGAAAACACATATCACTGCCATTTCTTAGATATCTGAAAGAAAAACACCAGACAATTCCTTAGGATACAGGACATGTTGAAAAAAGTGAGCAGCCTCCAAATCAACAGTGTTTATCTACCTCGCTATAGTAACCAACAACCCCACCAATTATTACTGTAGTCACACTGTAGCAACAGTGCTCACCAACCGCAAACTCTCCTATAAATAGGCCCCCTCAGTGTTAAGTTGAGATCATCCCAG
>JBAKGM010000326.1:26199038-26228525 GCA_037177215.1 Asparagus racemosus | reverse complement strand
TAAATTTTATAAATTTTTCTATATATAATAATAATAATTAAAAAATTCCTTGCCGTATCCCCGTATCCTATTTTTTTAGATTTTGTCGTATCCCGTATACATGTCCGTGTCGTATCCGTGTCCCGTATCCGTATCCGTGCTTCATAGGTTAAACCAACAAGTGGTTTCAAGATCTAACTAAAAAACTAACAGAGGGACAAATTTGCAATACCTCTTGAGATTTGAGGGACGTATGAGCTATTTAAAAGATTTGGGGATAATTAAATAACCCTTAAGAAAATAAAAATAATAACAAAAATATGATGAAGTACAAAAAACAAAATATACATACACAAACCTTACAAAGTAAGTTGAGAACACCAAACCTCATCGATAATACATATAATTTTCATGAAACATTTGTTTATAGTTGTCAACTTTAAAGCCATGGCAAGTATATTACGCTGTGCAAAGGTTAAACTGCTACACACTAACTCCAGCCATATCAAGTGTGGCTCATATCATATCTTGTGCAAAGGTTAATGGCACAGATCATGTTTTGTAACATAACGTCATTTATCATGCACCCAAAACAAAGAATCTACCAGAAAACGTATAAGCTAACTTAAAGTTCATAGTATAGCCAACAATGTCACACAAAATATTATCTATCACAAATATTAGGGTACTCACAAGGATCTATCACATGTACCATTTAAGAAAAAAAATTATAGATACGCCCATATAAACAAATGGTAGTACCTCCGGAGCCATCCAACGGTATGTTCCTGTTTCTGCAGTCATCACTCCAGTTTGAGCTTTAACACGTGCAACACCAAAATCCGCAACTTTGACAACCTGTATTAGTGTATGGAAACACCAAAATAAACATACAACCAAGAATGAAAAAGTGATGCATACGCAAGCATACACAGAGACATAGACATGCACACATAATGAGCGTCCGTACAGACGCGCACAATCAAGCATACATAAACACATGCATTTATACATATATTAATGCGCTCATATACTTGGTTCCACTGGTAACATAATTACTCCTCTCTGATGATAGGGTATTTAACTTGTACGGCCAGTTCATTAAATTTACAATAGGCATGCTGAATTTCCAATGTGTTTAAGATCACAAGCAGTGGTTTTGGAATCTCAACTATACCCCATAGATTGAATCTAATCAACTTGCTATCAGAGGCTACACAAGTTTCATCTCGTATTAGGATGCCATCACAAGCTACTAAGAGAAGCCTATGGCATAATGCTCCCTCCATTGCAAGGTCTAAGTAGGGTCCAATACACGTAGCCCTACATTGCATCGGAGAGAGTGTTTCTGCAGCTCACATCCTGACATATAATCCATGAATATCTCAATCATATCAATTCTAACAGAAGCTTAACAAATAGCGAAGTTATATCGGCACAAGTATATAAACTAACGTGGAGACCCTGACGTGCACTAGGTTCTGCACCATGAAGTTGACTAACTATTATTGAAAATAACATAGCGTATAATGTAACGCTCACGTATAATGTAACGTTCAGCTGCTTGATAGCTTTAAGCTCATATATCATAACGTAGATCACACATTTTTTTATGATTTTTACATAAATAGATATAAAAGTATCCGTTATAACTTTAACAACTAGGACATAATTTCAAAATATAGAAAAATATTTTTTTAAAAATCTCTAAAATTTATTAGAAGATATACTAATTTAGATTACAATGTTCAAATATATTATCACTAATTTGCAAATCTGCCATTTTTGGTCAGCAGATCCCATGTAAAACCATTGTCAAGTAGAATACCAACTGAAAACTTGCCTCATTTTCATCCATCAGAAGATTGGCAGCCTTCAGGTCTCTATGGATAATATTGTTTTGGTGCAAGTAGTTCATACCCTTGGAAACGTCAGTTGCGACTCTGAGCAAAGCTGGAAGCTTGAAAACACCTTTCTGTTTATGAAGAAAGTCGTATACACTTCCACCCGACATGAATTCTGGCATAAGTAACCATCACAATCGATCTTCAATCTTACATCAAATACGAATGCAATTGCACACTTCTATTTGCACAAAAACAAAATCTTTACGAGCAATAGGAAACTAACATTGAAATTCATAAAACTAGTACCTGTCACGATACATAGGCTAGGAGGGCGGGTGCAAGCACCAATAAACTGTACAACATTCCTGTGACGAACCTTTCTGCAAAAGAAGAGAAAAAAGACATGTAGAATGTGCTCGGGAAAAACAACTCAAAGATAAAGAGTGTAACCTATGATTTTCAAGTTAAAAAAGGTTTTAGCGATATTGTACTGAGAAATAAAAATATAGAACAAACAAAAGAAAACTGTACATGACTGATCTTTATTCCATTGGCATCTGGCAGTACACTAGTACAGTTTGTACAAACTAGTACAGTTAGGTTTCCACGTATTAAACAAGTGAGAGAAACTTCATTAGTTTTCTAAGAAATATTGTCAATGCATAAACTGTACCACCATAATACAAAAACTAGGGGAAACTGCCAATGCTACCAACAAACGAATTCCTTCTCCATAATTCTATAATGGAAATATTCTCATAGACCTAACTTCAACTTGCATTGAAGAACTTGAATGCAAATCCCATGCATTATCTTTTCATAATTGGTATCCACTCAGTGTTGCACATAACTCGTAGAAAACAGTATAAATTACACCCAACTTTCCCTAAATGGAGGAACACAGCACAACCCAGACATTTGCAACCAATAACAATAAAGGAACATGATGAAGCGCACAAGTGCGAAAACTGAGCAGAATCCTACATGGTTCAGACAGTTAAATGGTGGAAAATTGCATTGAATACCCTTTCAAGTGCCATCTAAAGGACAAGTTTGCTCATTTTTTATGTAAGAACTTGGATGGAACTTAATGAACAACAATTAAAAATCTATATATGTTCTCTAGTTTACAACCCAATGTTTCAGTAATAAAAAAGTGATAAAAAACAAAATAATATCTCGAAGTCCATCAAGTTCATCGACAGTAAAAAAGAAAAAAAAAATGCCTGATCCTTGCCCATGTCCATGATCAGAAGATAAATACCTCATGACCAATTATACAAAAATAACTTCTTCCTTTAACAGGAGTAAAGCATGTGGAGGGTAGGAATCAAACAAAATAAGGTATTGATTTACCAAATGCACAACTGTCTTGTCACATCTCCATTATGTGGAAAAAGGGCTTGAAAAGGCAACACGGAACGCTAGTGGGATCAATCAGAGGGAAGAGAAGAGAATGAGTCAATTCGAGGAAAAGGGACATGGGATAAGCCATGAGATTTTCATTTTGATACTTATGACCACATTCACATTCCTATAAACTAAATAAAACTTCCCATTTAATTTAATTAATTACTTTTCAGTACTCCAATAACTTTTAACGTGGCGTGCTCAACTGATCATACCATGGAAAAACTTAAACCCACTTGCACATCTATAAAGTTATTAACCAGACAGTTTCAAATTCAAATCAAGTGAAAATGAAGTAGTTGTATAAATAGTCCTACTAGCAGTCTAGGTAGTGTTGTTGCTGATTATTCAAACCAGGACAAACTTCAACTCCTAATTTCTCTTTAATTAGAATCACACAAAAGAAAGTTAGCTGATTCAGTTAAGAAAGTTGAGGGTCCCTCTCAAAGTAGGAACATTCTTATGCATATATTATGATTTGAAAAAAAGTTACACAAAAAATAGAAGGTAGACTTAGCAATAGCTCTTCCTGCTCTCATGGTTTCATAAACGTCATCATTTCTCTTTTATATTCTCACCAGAAAGCATGACAACATAATGAATTAGTCCCAACTCTCGTGCAGAGAAAGAAGGGAAAAGAAAGGGCACTTACTGTTTCATAGGATATTCATATGTGAACTATTAAATTATATCAAAGGAACATATGAAACACTCCAGTGCAGTCAGGTCTCACAGATTTCTCTACAAGCCACGGACCAGTATATGGGTATCTCATCATGCGTCTCAAGCCCAAGGATTTCGGAAACCAGACACACAGGTTAGACCAGAAAGGGTATACATGTTAAACTCACACCAAAGTACTTTTATCTGCTTCCTATTTGAGTTAGAATCACGTAAATATAACAATCACAGATAAAAGTACTATGTATGTATTCGTAATATTTGAGGATGTTGGGAAATTATATTGCAAATTTAGACATACAACCGATTGGAAAAAACATATCACTGGTAATGGGGTTGGATATAAATGATAAACAGGTAAATTACTCATAGCAACCTTATACTATGTGGGTACATGCATGAAACACCTATTTTATGATTACTTTCATGCTGTAATCTGGACCCTTAGCATGATCTTTTCCATCAAATTTCTTTCCAAATTCTTTATATTGCTTCAATTACTCTAAAACCAAGAACAGAAGAATTTATAAAGGAATTGGGTTACATAAAAGAATTTGTAGTTACTTAAAGATATCATGTTATTACCAGGCACCCTCAGCCCAAAATTTGATGGAAAAAGTCCAAGCTTCCAAGGTCCAGGAATGCAACATCTAAAAATCATGATATGGTGGTAGGAGGGTTATGCAAGTACCCTCCAAGCACAGGAGTATCACGAGTAATTTACCTTCGATGAACACACTGACAAATGCAAGTATCTCTAGACAAACCTCATAATATAAACTTCCTGGGCAAACTCCCGCTGCATATCCACATTTACACGCTCAGGCTTGAGTACTTTAATTGCTACTTCCTGACTGCAGTATGTTCCTCGGTAACTGGAAAGAAACAATAAATAGTATAACTAGAATTCAAATGTATTATTCAAGTAATTAACTGGAAGTCAGAGAGAATCTTATGAGATTGAACTTCTATATCTTACAGGTCACCGTATGAACCAGAAGCAACTTTACTTTCAAACTTCAATAGCCGAAAATCAATCTCCCAGACATCAGTGCCATCAGTAGGTATCTGGACATGGTCGGGTAAAGGTTCCTGAATAACTTCTATATTTTCCAGTTTAGGAGACCATGGAAGAGGCTTTAACCATGCTTGCTTCTGCATAGAACTTGAGATGTGATTCGCAGTATTATGCAATTCAAATGTTAGAAAAAAATCCAACCAAGAAAAATTTTCAAATAGTAAATATAGTATGGTAGCAATGGGGAGCAGAAGTTGTCCATAATCAGCAAAAAAAGAACTCATATCATAGAAGATTAAATTAAAACAAGGAATTGACTTTTTATTATAAATGAAGATTAATTCAGATTTTTCTGCAAATATATCTGTCATTACCATAAACAATGAAAAAGGCTTTAACATGACATTAATGACAAAAGGTTATGCTGAACTTATTTTGCAATATAGTTTGTTAACAGGCTTAGATTGAGCCTGTCCGTTTCATAATGTGCCACTAGTTCTCAATGCACAGATTCTTTAGCTGTCGTCAGACCAAAATTTAATTTATGTAACAATGTCAAGGTGTTGCAGTTCTAAGTAGGCAACAAAATTTGTCAAAGAGGTTATGGAAATAGGCGTTGTATATTAAATTTTTCTACTAAATAGTATCCTGTATAAGTTATACAATTTTGAATCTTACAGACACTAAAAAAGGAAAGGATATTCCTCTGATGGAAAGGAAAGTATTTGAAGTTTTATTTGCATACTATTATACATACATGAAGAAAATAAACTACAGACTGTAAGAATACTAAAGCACGAAACAGGGTTGGGTAGAAAGAACGTGAAATTCGAGTGCAAGTAGTGGTGGGGAACAGAACATGTTGCTTGGAACTCGGCCCGGACTGGCCCGCATTTGGCTGGTTTTTGACCTGGCCCTGTTTGACCCAGGCTGGTGTTTGGCCCAAACAAAAAAAATCGTGTAATTGAGTGCTAGAACCTGGCACAAATAACTGGACAAGTAGAACAGGGGACCAGATTTCTGAGTTGGAGAAGGATTTGCGGGCGGGCTATGGGTGAAAAATTACAAGGCGAATTCTTGGGCCTGAGTTCGCTCCCAACGGGCAAGTTGCAGACAAGGCCACAAAAAAAATGGGAGGGAGGAAACATGTGCTTTACGTGGTCACGTGGTATTAGTAGGGTTGACCCCCAGCCGCTAAATTTGCAATCATGGTCACCATTGAAGGGTAGGGGGCAATTTTGCAAATTCTACAATGTCTTTAGTGGCCTCCGAGAGTGCTTTTTCTACTGGTGCCAGGGTATTGAGCACTTCAAACAATGAGAGCTTGAAGAGACTGATGATACCAGAAGACCGGTACAAAGTGCAAGAATGAACCCAAGCCAAACCTCAGACATTTCAAACAAGGGCATATTTGATGAAGATTCTCCTAATGATACTGATACATCACGTCCATCCCATAGTTACATCCTTTAAGATTGCACAATTTCCTAAATTTTTTAAAATTTGTAAAAACTATTCCAACGATTTTAAATTACACTCCAATCAAACTGCTTTTTCTATCATCTTCAACTTTCAAAAAAGAACAGTGGCCAGGCTTTTAGACCCTGTGGACATTCTGGGTTGACCCCAAACCCGGAGCACCAGGGCTCTGGGCCAGCTCCTTCACCGAACGGCCCGATCAGGATCGACCCAAAACGACCCAGAGTCCCAGACCCAGGGTCCAGACCCAAGCCAGATCTGTATCTGGCCTGTTGGCCATCCCTAAGTAACTCTCGTGTTCTGCACTTCAGACTTCTTTTGAGAAGTGATGATGTCTTGAAATTCCAGGGGACAATCCTACATTAAGGCAGTGAACAATACAACCTCCTAAAATACATGTATCTGTTAATGAACTATCTAAATCTAAAGTTATATGGCAACCTCCAGCATTTTGCTCTTTTCTTGTACTTTTAAGAAATAGGCATATTTGTAGATGGAACATGAGAAATCTAAGAATATCCACAAGGTAACCATAAATTTTAAGTTGTTAGTGAATTCTCAAAACTCAGTGTTCAGCACATGAATTCTAGTATTGCCTTCCCTCCACAAAGGAGGAACACCATAACTTCGAAGTTCCTACTACCAAAAGAAATTGAAGATATCATATATAATAAAAGCTAATAAACCTGATATCATAAACATAAAGCGCATCAGTACTACCCAGGGAGATATTTGCTTAATGGAAATTTGCAACTGCAATTGTAGTTACAATTTGCAGAAGTCAACTGAAATGTACTTATTGTTTCACTATGACTGCAATCATTTTACAACTAAGCTACAAAATTGACTTAACTTTTTTCTTTCAATAAAGCAAATTCCAGTGAATTAGATTGCAAGCTATATTTTGCATAACGTGATCTTTTTAAGATGTAAAAAGATGCAGCAAAAAAACCAAAATAACAGCAACAATTGCAACTTAAAAAATGGCAGCTGCAGGATGATTATTAAGTTTTGCATATCACGTGTTATGCCCATGTTCACACCGGTGTGTCTGGTTTCTTTAGTTTGTATATCTTATTTCTTTATTCTCTACGAATTTCTTTTTCAGTTATGCCCGTTCTTTTCAATTCAATTGTACTGATTTTTTTTTCCTTCGGTTCCTAGTTCTTTTGTTTTCGTCTTTGCTATGCACTCCACTTTTTTTATATGAATATGAGCAGTCAAATGGCTTTGTTTTGGTAAACGATGTAAATTTCCATTACCAATAAACATTGGATTTGGATCCTCTCCACAACCAAAAAAGTAGTGAAGACACCATATTAATCACAACCATTCATTTATATAGTGGATGGTCATGATTCATTCCATATCTAACACTCACCGTACCCTCATGAATTGTATTATTTTTCGAAGTTACACTCAAAAGCAAATCACAACCACCTACTGCATAAATCAACGGTTGTGATATAATAATGGTCTCTCCACTACTTTTTGGTAGTGAAGAGGATCCGAATCCATAAGCATTAATATGTACAAACAAACTCCTAGGCATCCCCAGGATTACAAACAGATAACAGTCAAATGACTTGAAACAATGCCTTATAATATAAAATGAACATGATATAACCCTTTAAGTACCTCATATTGTTCTAAACATAAAACGTTAGATGAAAGATCGCTTGAATTTAAAATTTAAAACTAGATAACCCGCGCTGGACGTTTTTATTTATAAAGGAAATAAAAAATAATGGCGTGGATGGGCTTTTTTTCTTTAATATTCGAAATCCAAAATTAAATGAATTAACCACTAATCCCTCCATTATAATATCTCTCTTTTTATAATATTCTAAAATTAGAAAAGAAAAAAGAAGAAAATCTATGCCCTTGCTCGCATACTAATCTATTCTTCAATAGATATAAGACCTTCACGTGTAACCACCAATCTAGCCTTTATAAAAATAAAAATATGGGTAAATTTAACTAAACCCGCAATAAGTTTCAGTGTTTGGTACTAAACCTCTAATATCTTTTGAAACTCGCACTAAACCCCCAATATTGTTTAGCAGAAAACACCCAAAATTAAAATCGGTCATGTATTGTAAAATGACAAAAAAAACTTCCTAAATAAATTTCAGCGAAAAAACCGCGATAAGTTTAAACTTTTGTCACTTAACCCCCAGTAGCTTTTGGTAGACAACCCCCAATAACAGCAGTTTATGATTTTCATATTTTTAAGGGGTTTGTTGTAATTTTAAGATTTTGAAGGGATCGTTCATAGTTTCTAAAAATTCAAGCAGTTCTTTGTAATTTTTAAAAACTTTAGGGGCTGTTTATAATTTTTTAAATCTTAGGGTCTGTTTATAATTTTCCTTTTTTCCAGGGAGTTTTTACAATCTTAGATTTTGTTCAAGGAAACTTTTAGGCTTTTCTTTGCAATTTTGCATTTTTTTGGGGTTCCATTTATAATTTCTAATTATTCAAGGGGTTTTTTATTATTTTTGGAATTTAAAAGGGGTTATTTGTAACTTTCTTTTTTTAGAGGGTTGTTTGTAATTTCAAATTATGAGAAAGTTATTTGAAATTTTCGTATTTTCAAGGACTGTTAGTTTTATGGATTAATTTGTAAATAAGAATGATTTGAGGGGTATATATTAGCCTTGATGGAAGTCAATGTAAGATTGTGGGTAACACTATTATGACAGTTAAGTGCAAAAATTCAAAATGTTTTGGGGATTTTCTGAAATATCTAAACTTAAGGGGGTTTTACTGAAAGTTTTAAATATTTAGGGGTTTACTGCTAAATGCCCAAACTTAATATACCTTTTAAAATTTTAAGGAGGCCACGTGGCAAATTTTTTAGATGCGAGGCAAATAAAAAACGGAAGAAAAGAAAATTTAAAAAAAGAGTGGGAGAATCCTAATCATAACTATCCATAATAATAATAACCTAATATTGATATTTAACTATTTTTTTATTGTTTTTTAACTTTAAAAGAATTTTCTAATTATCCATAATTTTCTTTTATGATAAGAAATAAAAGGAAAAGAAAATTATAGATAATTTTAATTCTCTTTTATGATTATTAGAATTTTAGATTTAAAAGAAATAAAAAGAAAAAAAGAATGAAAAATATAATTATTAGCTTTTTTAAGGTATGAATAATTATAATTTGATTGGAATTACCAAATATTTTATTATTAGAATTTTCTAATTATGAATAAATTTAAATTTGACGAGGATTCTTAGGTGAAGATAGAATCACATGTACACATGTTACTTATGGATAATTTTAATTTGATGAGAATTCGTTGAAGAGGATAGAATAATTATGTGTACACGTCATCTTACGATATGATAAATAGACACATTGCTATTTTATAAAATGACACATGGTGGTTTTTTGTCTTAAAAGTACACATGGCAATATTGTGTGCCTTTAAGAGTACCACTGATTTCTCATTATATATACAAGTATTAATCCCATGCTCGCAGAGATTGTTTTGATTTCTTTAGTTTTTATATAATGGTTTATACGCCTTTCGAATACATCAAGCTACCCTAGTGTAATAAGATTGATTTTATTTCTCTGTAGAATATAACTTACATATCATGATTATCATCTATTAACTAATACTTTAAATTCTTATGAACGAATGGGCAATAAGTACATCTTCTTGCTATGTTATGAGAAGAAGAGAATAGGACCTTTTTTTTGGTAGTTGAAGCATAGTTTGAGCGACAGGGTTATTCTTAGATAAATTACAATCTTAAGTTTGAAATTCAAAATTAGATAGCTTATCTCCTTTACAAATATAAATAAAATTTTACGATTTTTAAAAACTAAAAACTAGAATTTCATTGTCCCGAGATTTCAATCAATGTTTGGTTTGCCGGGGATTGGGACACAAATTAGATTAGGACTTTCTTCTAATCCCCAAAATGGATAGTAAGAAGTTCCACCATCCCCAAGCATTAAGGACATAGGATTCCCCATGACCATTATACCCTCCCACCTAATGCATTCCCTACACCAATGATGTACTATAATATTATAATACAATATGCTAAATTAGGGTGTCATTTATAATTTTAAATTTTTTTGGAGTTTTGCTTGTACAGTTTTGAGGGTTGTTTGTAATTTTTGAAACTTTCAAAGGAATGGTTGTAAAGTTTCCCGGGGACTGTTTTGTAAAAGTTTTGTGGGGTTATTTGTAATTTATTAAACTTTCAGGAGACTTTTTGTAAATTCTTCAGGACCGTTTGTAATTTTGGAAGCTTTCAAGAGGTTGTTTGTTAAATTTTTAAGTTTTTTGTAATATTTTGAAATTTTCAGCATAGTGTTTGCTACTTTAGTAGAGGCTAACCGTAAAATTTTCAATTGGCTATTTGTTAAATTTTCAAGGAGATATTAAATTTTTAGGGGTTTGTTTGTAAAACTTTAGGGGATTATTTATAATTTTTAAAGTTTTCATAGAATTGTTCATAATTTTTGGATTTTTTAGGGATTTTTATAATTTCTAGATTTTAAAGGGGTAGTTTATAATTTTCTGAACTTTATGATGCTATTTGTAGTTCTCAGATTTCTTTAGGGTTTATTTGTAATTTTTTGATCTTAAAGGATTACTTACAGCTTTCATGGGGCTATTTTTAATTTTCAGATTTTTTTGAGGGCAATTTATATTTTTTGAAACCTTCAAGGGGTCATTTGTAAATTTTTAGGGAGTTGTTTGTAACATTTTAAAATATTTAGCATGGTATTGACTACTTTTTCAACTTTCATGGAGCTAGTTGTTAAATTTTCAAATGGCTATTTGTAGAATTTTTAAGGAGATATTTATAATTTTTGAAACTTTCAAGGGTCTGATTATAAAATTCTAGGGGGCTATTTGCAATTTTTAAACTTTTCATAGGACTTTTGTATTTTTTTTATTTTCTACGGATTATTTGTAATTTATAGATTTAAAAGGGGCAATTTATAACTTTCTAGATTTTATGGTGATGTTCGTAATTTTCAGATTTTCAGGGGTTTACTTATAATTTTTGAATCTTAATGTGTTGTTTGCAAATTTTGAATTTTTGAGGGCCTACTTAGAAGTTTAGATTTATCAGGAGGTTGTTTCTAATTTTTGGATGTCAGGGACTATTTTGTAATTTTTGAACTTTTAGGGATTGTTCGTAATTTTTTGGATAATTTTCTTATCATGAAAAACCCTTTTTTATAAAGGACTTTAATCAATAGAATTTAAAATTTATGGATAGTTTTAATTTGATAAGAATTCTTAGATAAAGAGGATTAGAAAGGAGGGTTTTGAATTTGATTATGTAAAATTTCTAATTTTGGATTGTTTTAATTTGATAAGAATTCTTAGATGAAGGTAGGATTAAGTGTCAACATGTCAATTTCCGATAGGATAGATGAACACGTTGCATTTTTTGACAAACGGCATGTTTTTAAACCTTTAGGAGTGGTTTACTAATTTATATATAAAGAAGGGATATGATTATGAGATTTTTTTTAATTATGCATAGTTGTAATTTGATGAGGATTAGCAAATATTTGATTATTAGAATTTTTTAATTATGGATGGTTTTAATTTTATGAGGATTCTTAATTAGGGAAAGATAAGAATAGGTGCTCACGTGTCATCTTCTAATTGGATAGAGCACATGCGTATATTTTTTATATATGACACATCATGCATTTAGATGACACATCACTTTTTTGTGCCTTTAGGAGAACAACCAATTTCTCATTATATATAACAAGTATAAAGCTCGCACGGATTGTTTTGATTTATTTGGTTTATAAATGTTGGTTTATATGCCCTTTGAATACATTAAGATACCCTAGTACAATAAGAGTGATGATTGATTATATTTTTTGTAGACTATAATTTGCAAATTATCTATTGACTAATATATTAAATGCTTATCAAGGAAGAGACAATGAGTATCTCTTTTTGCTAGGTTATGAGAAGAAGAGAATAAGAGTTTTTTCTTATTAGTTAAAGTAGATGGTCCGAGTGGTAGAGTTGTTTTGTTAGATAAATTAAAATCTTAAGTTGAAAGTCAAAATTAGATAGCTTAACATCAATCTCTCATTTACAATACAAATAAAAATTAATGATTTCAAAAAAACCATCGGAGTTTTAACGTCCTAAGATTTCAATCGATACTTATGTTTGGTTCATCCGAGACTGAGACACGAATATTATTAGGACTTTTCTATATTCCTATAATAGGTAGTAGGAAGTTCCGTCATCCCCTAGTATTAAGAACATTGGACTTCCCATGACCATTATACCCTCTCATCTCTCACATTCCCCACACCAAGGTATTATAATAGGAAATAATGTGTATAAGGTGGCAACTCAATTTGCTAAATGAGTAACTAAGATATAGACATGTGGTGAGGTCTATCCTCCTTATCACTCAAAAGGTGTGGACCTCACCACTTGCATCTTTTGGTAGCCCATTTTCTTACATGAGCTGCCACCTCATAACTATCAATCTCATCATAATATAATATGTTAATTACATGGCCATTTGGTATTTAAGAATTTTTTGGGATGTTTGTAAAGTTTGAGGATTATTTGTAATTTTTAAAAATTTCAAGGGGGTCATTGTAAAGCTTTCAAGGGGCTATTCTATAAAATTTTGTGGGGTTATTTGTAATTTACAAAACTTTCGGGGAATTTTTGTAAATTTTCAGGGGTGCTTGTAATTTTGGAAACTTTCAAGAGATTGTAAATTTTTAAGGCGTTATAACTAATATTTTGAAATATTCAGCACGGTATTTGTTACTTTAGCAAGTTTCACGGGGTTTGATGTACAATTTTTAAATGGATGTTTGTGAATTTTTTAAGGGATATTTGCTTTTCGAAACTTTCATGGGCTGGTTGTAAAATTTTCAAGGGTTTGTGTGTAGAACTTTAGGGGTCATTTCTAATTTTTGAACTTTTCAGAGGCTTGTTCGTAATTTTTGGATTTTTTAGGATTGTTTATAATTTATGGATTTTAAAGAGCAGATTATAATTTTCTAAATTTTATAAAGCTATTTATAATTCTGAGATTATCATGGGTATATTCATATTTTTTGAATCTTAATGAGTTTGCGACTTTCATGGGGCTATTTGTAATTTTAAAAAATTTTCGTAAGGTGTTTGTAATTTTTGAAACTTTCAAGGACCATTTGTAATATTTTTAGGGAGCTTTTTATAATATTTTAAATTTTTCAGCAAGGTATCTTTTTTTTCTTTTTTTTTTTTTGGCAACTTTCATGGGGCTAGTGGTAAATATTTTGAAAGGGCTGTTTACAAAATTTCTAGGGAATATTTGTAATTTTTAAACTTTCAAGGGGGTGGTTGTCAACTATTCAAGGGGTTTCTTATAAAACTTCAAGGGACTATTTGCAATTTTTGAACTTTTTATAGGACTTTTGTAATTTTTGGATTTTCTAAAGATTGTTTGTAATTTATGGATTTTAAATGGGGCAATTTATAAGTTTCAAAATTTCAGAATGCTATTTGTAATATTCAAATTTTTTTCAGGGATCTATTTGTAATTTTTGAATCTTAAGGGATAATTTTTAAACTTTTTTACCTTTACAGGCCTAATTGAAATTTTATATTTATAAGGATGTTGTTTTGATGGGGTTATTTGTAATTTTTGGATCTTTATAGGATTGTTTGTAATTTTTTGGGTTTTGAAGGGCGCATTAGATAATTGTTCTAATCTTGACCTTTTATATAAATGAGGACTTTGATTAATAGAATTTTCAAGCTATGAATAGTTTTTATTTGATAAAGATTCTTAAGTAAAGAAGATTAGAAATGAGGGTTTTTATCATTAGAAGTTTTTAATTAAGGACTGTTTTAATTTGATTAAGATTCTTAGATGAAGATATGATTAGATGCCAACATGTCAATTTCTGATAGGTGATATGATTATATGATTTTTTTATAGTTAGTTATTATTTGTATAAGATCATCAAGTATTTGATTATTAGAATTTTCTAATTATGAATAGTTTTAATGTGATGAGAATTCTTAACTAGGTGAAGATAAGATAAAGTGTCCACGTGTCATCCTCTAATAGGATGGAAGGCCACATGGCTATTTTTTGATATGACACATGTCATGCATACATGTCAATTTTTTGTGCTTTACAAGAACCACTAATTTCTCATTATATATAAAAGAGGGAAAAATGAAGGATAAATAGAGGATAATATATATAATATACATAATATATAATATATAAAATATTGGATTATTATAATTTCTAATTATGGGTAGTCTTAATTTGATGAGGATTCGTATGTGAATATAAAATTAGGTGTCCATATGTCATCTTCTGATAGGGTAGAGAAATACGTGGGTATTTATGATATGACACATGTCGACTTTTTGTGCCTTTATGGTATGACACATGTTAGAATTTTATGTCTTTAGGTATTCCACCAATTTCTCTTTAAATATAAAGGAGGGATTTGACTAGGATTACCAAAAAATTATGTGTTCATATGTTATCTTCTGATAGGATAAAGAGATAAGTGGGTACTTCTGATATGAACATGTCGATTTTTTTACCTTTATGAGAATAAACATGTCAATTTTTTGTCTTTAGAAGTTCCACCAATATCCCTTTATATATAAAGGAGGGCTTTGATTAGGATTACCAAATATTTGATTATTAGAATTTTCTAATTACGGATAGTTTTAATTTGATAAGAATTCTTAGTTAGATAAAAATAAAATTAGGTGTCTACATGTCATCCTCTGATAGGATAGAAGAACACATGATAATTTTTGATATAACACATGTAGTGCATTTAGACGATACATGTTAGTTTTTTGTGCCTTTAGAAAAACCACCAATTTCTCATTATATATAAAGGAAGGATAAAGGAGGGAAAGGACGGATACAGTCCCTAACATATGTGAAAAGGTGCAATATGAGCTGTTTGGTTCATGAAAAACTGTAATATTCAGTTATCATTTGCAAAACTGCAAATGCAGGTGCAACAATATATATCATTTGGTTGAATCTGCAGCCTTTGCAGTAGACCTTTTCTGTAAAGTCACTTGCAGTCAATATGAACGGAAGTAGTTTTGGCAAAGAAAAACAAAGACATTTTTTAGCTGGTCATAAGTTTTGCATATAGTTGACTTTTTGTAACAAAAACTGCCGGAAACAAACAGCTGCAGTCACAACAACATCTGTTTTCTTTACGTTTCTTTTGTCCCCCCCCCCCCCAACCCCCCAACCCCCAAAAAAAAAGCAGCTACAACCAAACCACTCCTTTTTATCAGAAATGTTAAATTCATTAGACGCTGAAACTCAGCGAGAGATAACATGAGATGCCTTATTTATTTTCAAATGTTCCATAGTCTAAAAAATGATTTTGAGAACGATTGAGCTCTTTTCACATCCTGCCAACCAGTGAACTACCATCGTTTTTATTATATAGTTTTAGGTTTTGACATGCAAATGGTTTTCAATGCAACAAAAATCTTTAAACCAAGCATGGATCAGAAACTGGCTGATTTGCTTTACTATCGTAGATCTGAGGAGATTACTCAACCTTTCAAAAGAAATGATAACGAATTCAGTCAAATTTTTGTCCATTGCACACAAATTAATATAGAATTACCAAGAATTGAATGCACACATGACCATAGTGGCTGGAAAGTCAATAAAATTAGCAAATCTGCAAATTAGTAATGTTCACATCTAATAAAAGTAAAAATACTTCCAGTTATAAACTCTCTTTTCTTAATTAATCTACAGAGAGATTAAATAGAACTGTGATGAATCCCATGAAGGAAAACTATATAGCAAAAAAACATCTGATTTTGTGACAGATAAATTGAAGGTCCATGGAAACAAGGCTTTCTTTCATTTACTGACTTCAAGAAATTAGAAAATTAGAACCTGTTGAAAGTTGATTGCAGCAATGTATACAACATTTTAAAGGTTATCATTGTATTGAATTAAAAAATATATCACCTCAATTTTCAGGAGCTCCTTCTGCAGTGCATTCCTAAGCTGGTAGGTTTCCTAGAAATTTTGATCATTTAGCTTTGATTACATAGATTAAACAAAACAGAAGATATACAAAAAGAAATTATACTAAGAAGAATCATAGGCTAAAACTTGCAACTGCTTTAAAAATCATAACCCCAGGAATCTTAGAAATGCTGTCAACAGTTAGAAGATATATGCACTAATTCATATAAAGGAAAGGTATGAAGAGTTATATGCAGTTGAAACACGAAAACAGTTGACAGAAGTAAGAAAAATGACCAAAGGAAACCTGGCAAATTTTCCCTTTTTGAAGATAATTTTGCCAAACTGGTCAGGACACTTAAATAATGATGATGATGTATATTCCATTTCCAACTGCTGTTTTTCCCCCTTATTTTGCGTTATATGTAATTTTCATCGTCAATATTTTGGGATTGTTTGATTTGTTTAAGTTGGATCAAACTAGGCCTCCGCCGCAAACCAAACTAAGCCGAACCATCTTGCTCAGTTGAATTTTAGCTCTTAACCAGATTCAGTTTGGTAAAAATCTGTCTGTAAAATTTGTTCAGCCTCAGATTTGGAAGAAGCAAGCAAAACCAAAACTGAGGAATGTTCATCCGTTTGCCATGCCTGTGCATGTATGGGTGTGTATGTGTTATATGGCAAAGTATCATATAATGCCCTATTATGTAACTTAACTAAGTGGTTAGCCCATAATATATTGATGGGTAATTTAGCTCATAATATGTGCCTCCCATCGTAATCTTGATGTCCTAAAATGTAAAAGATGAAACTATAGAGTATGAAGATCCATCTTGAAACACATTGTCTTCAATGGTTTTGTTTTCACTTTCAGTACTAGACAAATATGAGCACTTGCCAGCGTGTACATACAAATGGATGTTGTTTCAGTAGTAGAAAAATAAGACCACTTGCCAATGTTTACATATAAATATATGTATGTATACAGGAAATTTTGGGCATAAGTTTGCAATCATTTTGATAAACGAACTACCACAAATCAGATGTGATGGATGGGCATCACGGCTCCCTGAGTATTGATAACTTATTTAGCAAAATGATCTATCAACTCACACCAGCAACCCAATAAATAGATACACACATAACACTTGTAAACTTGTATACATGCATACACGCATATGGGTGCATGTATATAATAAGACTGAGAATCAACCCTTCCAATTTGTCGATGATAGGTGTCCACATATAAAGATATACTCTATTGAAGATGATCTATATAATTTGGAGACACACTCTTCCAATTTGTCAGTGATGGTTGTCGACATTTAAAGATCTACTCTATTGAAAATGATCTATATAATTGGAAAGACCAAAAATCAAATGAAAGTTCTAATTTTTCTTGTTCATGCATCAAGTACAGATGCATAATGTTGTTAACTTTAACATTCCATTTATATATCTATAAATTTATACATCTATCCACCTAATACAAGATCACAAGTACACATGTGCATGCATGCACACCAACAACTACGCCTGTCACACATGCACAGGCAGATACAAGCAAACGTCCATGAGTCTGTATACACACACATGCATGTGATGATTATGTGTGAAGATATGTATATTTTGTTAAACAAAGGAGTTAACTAGTAACCATATTATATAGTACATATTGAAAGAGTCTACTCTGCTAACATAGTTTGCAAGAGATTTACACAAAAACAATAATGAAGTATTAACTCCATTCCACACTTTTCTGAAAGTAAGATTTTCTGTGTATATTAGACATTATTTAAGAATATTAAAGTTCATAGTGGATTTCCTTCCAGGCATAGCAAACCGTAAATGTAGTAGTTGTTATGTACTTAAAGATATATCTGCATCAAATTCTTTTCTTCCAAACTTCTCAAACTACAAAACATATTGAACTTTAAGCAACACATGCATGAGATGGAACTGCTATATTTGAATAAATATTTTGTTTAGCTCGGATGCTCTATTGTGTTATGCTCTATTGTCTTAATGCATAAAGCATCTTGTTCAAATATGTTTTCTCAAGTAGTTCATTGGACAAAACAGAAACAGCAATATGACAAGCAAGCTTCACTAGGAAACTCTTCTGAAGTGTCTGGAAGAGTCCAAGATCCATCAAGTACCAAAATGATACTTCGAGGGAAAGTTTACCTCATATGGCCATCCATCAACAACAAAGACATCTAGTGAGTAACCATCATTTGTGGAAAATGCATGTGCTTCTTGGATATTAAGGCCAACTTCAGCGAGTAAAGATGTCAGCTGGAAACATGGAAATTGAACCTTGAACTAAATATGTTTAGAGAAGATGAGCTAAGGAAAGAAAGAAAGAAAAAGAAAACGAACAACCTTCTAACTGAGAAACAACAGGATTCTAGTTAATGAACTAATAAGGAGCAGAGGTAAACTAAATAAATGTGGATGGAGGCAATTAAGAATAATAAAATATTGGTTAATTTAACAGAGGCTAAAATACCATATTGACCTAAAAAGTGACACTCCTTTACCACTTCAACATAAAAAGTGGTACCGGCAACACTTTGACCTAAAAAGTGACAAATTGGTGACACATAGGCCTTTCCGATCACCATAAGCAATTTTTCAAGTGAAATATTAAGGGAATTTTTCATATATACCCCTCAAATCTCCCATATTTTTAAGATTTACCCCCCCCCCCCCCCGTGGCCGCTCAAGTTCTAAAATTTGTAAAGAAATCCTCTCCCTCCCTTTCCTCAAGTTCCTCCCTCATTCCCGCCATCTCCTCCCGATCCTCAACCACCCCTCCTCTCTCCCACTCTCTCCCTCATTTCCCATATCCTCACTCTTACCTCCTCCTTCCCTCTTTCTCCAACCCCACCTCTTCTTTAACTTTTTTAACTTCTCTCTAACTTTTAATGATGGCAGGGTGAAGAGGGAGTGGGCAGAGGAAGGAGGGAGAGGGAGTGGGAGAGAGGAAGAGGGGGGGGTTTTTGGTAGGATGTTTGCTGTTGAAGATTGGGAGTGGGCGGAGCAAGGAGGGAGAGAAAGTGGGAGAGAGGAGGAGGCTAGGGATTGGGAGGGAGGAGATGGCAGGAAGGATTTTTTTTTAACAAATTTCAGAATTTGGGGGTTTTTTCTGGCGGGGGTAATCCGAACAATATGGGAGTTTGAGGGGTCTATATTTTTTCTTAATATTTCGCTTCAAATCTGCCTCCGGCGATCGAAAGGTCTATGTGTCGAAAATTTGTCACTTTTTAGGTTAAAGTGTCATCGATGTCAATTTTTAGCCCAGTGTGGTAAAGGTGCGTACCTTTTAGGTCAATATGGTATTTTAGCCATTTAACAAAGGAGCTGACCGATACAAAATTGAGTGGAAAGGGAGATTGATGTAATTGACAAGAAACTTTGGGACAAAGGTTCTATTGCTTTTGTAACGCTTACATTTTTCTCTCCAATTCTCTTTTTTACAAGTGCTTCAGAAAGCACCTCACTTTTGTCCTTTAAGAAATCATGAGCATGATTTATTATCTATTCTTTTCAATTTCCTGTGGAATACGTCAAGTTGACATGTGGTCTGATATACTTGAAGTAAGCATGTTTACCTGGCTAAGAAGCTTAGGCTTGTCATCAGTTGAAAAGGTGATTTCATGCATAGGTCTGCACACCAGTTGACACAAAAATTCAATATTTGCAGTAATGCACCAACACTCTCAGGAGAGATGCAGAGACTTGAAGAGAAGTCAATTTAAACCAATTCTTGCGTAGAATAAGCAGGTGATACAAGTCTCATAAAATAGAACAGTAATTAGTAGGAAAAAGGAAACGCAGCCAATTTTGGAATAAATTTAGAATGTATTTTGCTACAAATATTGCAACCGACTGAGAGTGTTTTCTTGCGTAGAAAAGAAAATATTTTTAAAAGAAAAGAAATTTAGGGAAGAGAAAGCAAAGGAAAAAGACAGGTAACTCAGACCTTAATACCAGCAATCCGTTGACTAAACTTTTCTACCAACAAAACTCTTTCATCA
Organism: Asparagus racemosus; assembly: GCA_037177215.1. Taxonomy (NCBI): domain Eukaryota; kingdom Viridiplantae; phylum Streptophyta; class Magnoliopsida; order Asparagales; family Asparagaceae; genus Asparagus; species Asparagus racemosus. Next base: position 26,208,056 of record JBAKGM010000326.1, on the reverse strand, counting down.
ACAGTCTTGTTTCTGGTCCTAAGGAACATTATTTACAGAGATAAAGCACAATGCCCTGATTAAATTCAAACCTTGTCTACAGAGACTGATCAAGTATCCTGATTTCACACATGGCTTTAAAAGATCCAAAGGAACTCAGGTTCCATTAGATAGAAACATGAGGAGAAGTAAAATAGGAGCAGTATCTGTTGCATTCCAACTAAAAAATATACATTTCTTTTAGGTCACTTCTCAAGGATGTCTGCATCTTCTAATCCCTTGCATGCAAAGATAATGGGTGAAGTGATCTTATAGTGGGAATCATATAGAATCATCATCAGGCCAGGAGGTACTTCAAGGGTACCTCAAACAATCACCAGAACACCTCCCAGTCCTAGTTTGTTATCATGGGCAGTTGGGCTCTTTTCAGATCATTTACTTCAGGCTCTTTGCATACTATTTCATCAGTAGAAAACATTAATTAACAAGATGGAAAATCACCATTTGATGTAGTGTAGACCATCACAAGTAAATGGTAAGGAGAGGAAAACGGACAGTATCGTGAAATGACAGAGTAGTCAAAAGGACAAAGAGTACAGTGATAACTTCCAGTAAAAGGAAGTCAATTCAGATCACACAAGGAGAAGGAATGGTGAAGATAATAACTAAGTATTTCACAAAGATAAAAGCTTGATAATCAAACAACTACCATATCCAAAGAAAGAGATGACAGGTAGAATAGGATGAGAGATACTACAAAACTATTCCAACATACAGGTCAATGCCAAGTAAAACTCAATCCTTAACTGTTAATGCTAGGAGCAAAATCCCCAATATCAGCCAATAATCGCTTGAGTAGTTATATCTTATATCAAACAAAACCATGATACTCCTTTCTTTAGAAACAGGTATAAGATGAGATTTTAGTTGGGATCTAAAGCAGTAATAAAAAATTTTGCTGTTGAGTATAATAAAACAACTCTGATATGCACAGCATGGCAGTTAGATCCAAGTGTAAATATCAGGTATATAATATGTATACCTGCCCTCTCTTTCAGTCAGATGCAAATACCATAATTACTAACAGGTTCACATGCTTAATCCTTCAACTCCTTTTATCTCTATTGAGGTCATCCCCTCTGTCAGATTAGAATACAGTCACCATGAGATGGTCTGAAAAGATTAAGGATGTCACTATCTTCTTCCTTTCACTTGTGCGTTCAAGATCAGCCGCAATATCACTTTTGATATTAAATTTATACTCTTCTTAATACTCAATTGTCAAAAGCAAGAGTCCAGAGAAAGGGAGGATTATATTATGGTTCAAATATGCCCCATTTGTTATCTCAAAAGTTCTTCAAATAAATTACATTACAGGGTATTGGAATTTTCATATTTCAAGTACGTGCTTCGGCCTTATGCTTATTTACATTTCTTGCCTGATAAATAAGGGTTTTTAGTTTAAACCCATTCTTTTGCATTGATTTATCTTTAAACCAACACACTACCAAAATCATTCATACGCCCAATCTAATTTATTTTTAAATCCCAAAATATGTGTTAATCCTTTATAGACTATGGTAAACTGCTATAGTTTAATCTGATCTGCTATAATATTTGGTAAAATGCTACAATTTTAGTTAAAGAGCTATAATAAAGTGGTAAATCTTGGTTAAAAATACACAAGGATGGATATTTGATGTATGAATGATTTTGGAAGTGGGTGGGTTCAGAAATGTCCCATGGTACAACTGTACAAGAATCAAGAATCAAGAATGGATTTAAATTAACAAACATTTATTAATATTGTATCAATTTCAATTCAAGGACATATCACTTATTGAGCGCTTTTAAGCCTCCTACGTTTTTAAAGTTATTTCTGCATGTTATGTTGCTCCTTAGTTCATCATGTGCCACATCTTGCAGACTAGTGATGAAGTCAATGTTGTCTTGGACAAGGGTACATAGAATCTTTGGATGAAGGATCATAATGTTTCCTTGTTTGCTGGAGCACAACAAAACATGGAGGATACATGGATTGGGCAGGAAGGTCTCTGATGCCTAGCCCTTGGGATATTGGATTCTTACAACATCATTACTTAACGCTGTCTTCTAGTTCTTTGCAGTCAGAGCGCATTCCTAGGAATCCTTCGAATTTCATATTTAACAATATGGGTCAAAGATATTGATTAGAAGCTTGTAGGGTTTATCTTTTATATTGATATTTAACTTAAGTAGGACCCTTCTAATGTTTTGAAACATTTGACAAGTTGACTCAATCATTTATTGGAGTTATAACTTAGTTGGAACTCTATTTTTATCATAGTTGTAGTATAACGTTTCAATTTTCACTACCTTTATATGTAGATACACGTATATAACCATAATATTTAAATGCAATTATACATGTATGCATATATCTGTGTGAGTGTACACGTATATATACACACCCACAAAATAGCAGCTCTCTCGTAGTTTTCTCCTTTTTTTGGTTATGACTGCAGTTGAACAGTCATTAGGGTTGTCCAAAAAGGCAGTGGCCTAGACCCGTCCTAGAAGCCGGCCCGGTTCAGGCCAGTCCAGTACCAGGCCCGGGCCCGGGAAAAGCACAGAAAACTGGGCCTGATTGAGTTCCAGACCCAGGTCTGGGTGCCTCCGCTGGTGCCCGACCTGGGACAAGGTGTTTTTCGGCAATTTTGCTAGTTAATTGTAGTTATTAGCAATCTTGAAAGAATGATTACAATCCAACCTTAGCTTGATTACAATCCAACCTTAGCTTAATTGGTTTAGTGGATTGTAGCTGGTCATAGGTAGTTCTTTAGGTCACTAGTTCGAATCTACCAAGTCATTTTTTTAACTTATCCTTAAAAAACTTTTAATTAGAAATCATTGTAATTTCATGTTAAGGTTTTGACATATTGAGTATATATTTATTTTTTTTCTAAAAGCTTCGATCTTTGATGATATAATTGTTGTTCAATAGTATGATGAATGTTTTGCTTGAGATTATGTTGAAATCATGGAGGATAATGCAAATTAGTGGGACATAATACCTTGATTAAATAGAAGTTATTTTTTAACTAAACTGTTGGAGCTTATTAATTACCTTCACCCAATGCTCTATATTTTGAAAAATATTTCATTAAACCATTGTTATTGAAATATCAAAAATTCTAAGTGATTTTTTTTGCAAAAAACTACATCTTTTTGCAAAAAAAAAGAATAAAAATAGCCAAGCCGACCAAGTGCCCTACCCGCAATCGCTCGGACACGGACCTAGCCTGGTACATCCGAGCCCGGATCCTGGCAGGGCATTTTGCCCAGCACGGACCCGGATTTGGGGATCGGGCCGGGCCGGGCTGGACACCCCTAACAGTCATAAACAGCCTAGACACAAAAACTTACTTAAGGTCTCTAAATAGATAGTGTTCGATATCAACATTAGACTAAAGCTTTAAGGTTTTAGGATGAAGCCGTCAAATAACATTGTAGAAGCCCCTCGAGTCCAAATGTTCATTGTGTAAGTGTCTTCACACATTTTAAACAGTAGTCGTGAGAATAGCAATAGCCAGTTTACAATTCATGTCAATGATAACCACATTAAAGTTGTTAAAAGGTCAAATAGATAATTTTTTAAAAAAAGATATCACTATGCATTGTTATGTAAAAGATAAAGTTTTAGTAGAGTCTCTAGTTGATTTAGTGGAAGAAAGAATCAAAACGTGTCATCGAAGTAATGGATGACATAGAAAATGTGAGGAGTGTGTTTCTATATTATAGTCATCCAATATATTAAATCAATTCCTTTCAATCTTTAAGTAGAAAATTTTGCCACTTCAGTAGCAGAAGAATATCAAGAAAAGAAAAATGGAAACAGGTAAACAAACTTAACAAGCAAGGAGTCTTCTTCATAAAAGGAAATTTTCATTTTAACTAACACTCCCTCTAGATGAGACAGCAGTATAGAAGAGATTGGAGAACTCAGAAAAAAAACCAGTTTAGAAGCCACAAATAATGTATGCACCTGGAGGATGTATACATGAAGTCTGCAACAGAGTAAAGCATCGACTTCTGAAAACTTATACTTCATTATGAAAGGTGGATTATTTAAGATAGAATACTTTTTTTCTCACATGATAAGAGGAGAAAACCTGACTTAAATATATGCTACCTCACTTGTAATGTAAATGCATGCTTAGACACAAGTCACACAATTTTCATCTATCACTTTTACCATCATCATTAAACATGCAGAACAAAACAGTACGCCATTGTTCTAACACGAAGAAAAGCAAAGAACTAAAACAACCTGCTGAAGTGTTGGAAGGCATCCGCAGCACTGTTTCCGTCTTGAACATGTTGCTTGCTTGCTTCGAGGACAAGGGTCTCAAGATTTTGAGATGAACCAAAGGCAGGAGGTGGGTGAATGCTGACAAAAGTTCAAAAAAATAAATAAATAAATGTCTCAAGAAATTTATGCTACTAAGTAAATTATGAACAAAAGCAAACTGGAAAGCAAAATTGAAGAGAGAAATTCAGATATGTAAACAACAAAGTCGAAAGAAAAGTAGTATCAAAACCTTTGTTTATTAAGGAAATAATTTGAAGAACAATAATCATCGCCATCACCATGTGTGCTGCCAAAAGAACCACCGTGATTTCCATCATACAATGGGGGTACCTAGAAACAGCTCCACCATGAAATTAACTTAAGGGTTAGAAATATGCCATGCTTCACTTAACATAGAAGAAAGTATGTGCAAGTATCATGAAACAGATTTAGTTTGTCAAAAAAGGTCTGGCAGTGAAATTGATCAGTTTAAGGGATTGTTTGAACAAAAGTGATAGGATTAGGACATTTTAACGGTTTTTCCAAAAATTAACCAACATAAATTAAATGTCACATAAAGATTGTCAATAGGATGTCTATAAAAATATAATAGCCATGACACTGGATACGGTAAAATAGACCTTAAAACAATAAGATGTGCACTATTTAGAACAATGTCAAAATCAGGCTTTCGTAATTGTAGCTCGGGAGAAAATTGTAGCATGTTGGCCTAGGGGGTCTCCCGTCTGTAGCATTCTCTGGAAGTCACAATAAAATATTAAAAGAAGCAATTCAACTCATATCCACCAAGCCTGCATTCTTAAATAGGAACATTCCTACAAATTTTAACTTGCAAACATGTCTAGGGAAAACTAAAGAAACTCCGAGCCAGTTAAATGCCCAGATTAGTTTATCAATAAAATCATAATACTTTTTCATCAGAGTAATAAGCGATTATGCTTTCAAGTGCGAGGAAAGCATCCATCTCACTTGAATAAAAGAATATCATTCCACATACACTAAAACTACTAAAGCGTACAAACCCAAAAAAAATCATCATAAATTCATCTAAAAGCACAACAATAATGTATAACCACAATCCTCAGATCAATCTATTCTATTACTGGATACTAAACAGTTGTCACTGGTTGCATGAGCAACAAGTGGTAATAGTTTGTCTTCATTATTAACATTACTATCATTATTAGTACTATTATTATTAGGGTTACTTGCATTTTAAACCCCCAAAGTTTCACCCTTTTTAAAACTTAATACCATGAAGTTCTATTTGACAATTTGATACCCCAAATTGACGTTAATTTGACAATTTGACCCAAATCCCTAACTTTGTTTCTCGCTTTCCCCAACCTGAGAAAAACTTAAATTTTGTAATTTTTAAAAAAAATTGTATCTCGTTCACTTTTCTATGTCGAGATTTTAATGGCTAACATTTTTTTGCACTTTAGGATACCAAATTGTCAAAAATCAAACTTTCGGGTATCAAAGTTAAAAAAGAGTGAAACTTTAGGTATTAGAGTGCAATCAACCTTTATTATTATTTTGAAAATAGTATATGTTTGTTATACTATTAAACCTATCATTAGAGTCTACCTCAATAAAAAAAATTATCAACTGTCTTGTTAATATAATTGTTCACTTCACCTTCTCTCTCACCCAACCAAACCCTCTTTCTCGAATTCCCCTCCACTGCCCGGCTAACAAACCAGTTAGATATCAAAGAAAATACCTTTTTTTTTCTCACCTGAACCAAGCGGACGGCAAAGGCAGGCCTATTCGCAGGATCATGCACCAGCTCCAGCAATCTCTTGTGCGTGAGCACATCCTCCGCTCTCTCCACGTTCACATCCATCGCATATCTAAACAATCAAGAACAATCAATCAATGCAAAAATCCTCGAAAAGACGCCGAGAGCAAGAGGGCGATACTAACCTCGCCGGAAGGCGATTGAAGTGGGCCCAGAGGTCGTCGTCGAACGACGGTGGCTGCGCCTCCGGCAAGCCAGAGTCTCTGAGGCGGCGGAGGACCTCGTTGAAGACGTCGAGCTTGTGGCGGTGCTGTTGCTGCTGGCGGCTGACGTTGTTGTTCGAGGGGAGGGAGGAAGAGTCGACCGCTTTGCTGCTGCAACTGTCGGTGGAGTCCTCGATCGCCATTGACGATCGAAGATCTCGACCTTGATCTTTAGATTGAGAATCGAGGGGTTCTCTCACTAGGGTTTTTATTTTATCTCTTCTTTTTACCCCCTGACTTATTAAGGGAAAGGGATTTCACGTGAGAGGGGACCGAATCGAAAAGAGGAAAGTGGGGGAAGCGGAGAAACAGAAGCGTATGGAGAGGAAAGGAGGCTGAGGGGAGAGAATATGAGACGGAGCGAGAGGGAGGTGTTCATATATAATTATTCTTTGCCATGTTGATCCTTGTCATATCATAACAACAACTGAGGGTTTTTCCCATATTAATCCCCCACATTTCATATTTTGAACTCAGTACCCAAAATCTTTTACGAGCTTAAATTAGCCCCTCTAGCCAGCAGTGGGTCTTTAACATTTTGAGGTGCGATATCAGCTATATTTATTCAACCTTTCTCGATCTGGGTATTGTTTTTCCAAAAATGAATTCCCATTTTTTAAAAGCTGAACTGGGAAATGAGAGAGAGGGGAGGAGAGAGAGGGAAATTGAAGTTGGTGGGAGGATTCGTTTCATAAAGATAGTAATTACTCATCCCAGGTTAAACACTAATTTCTCATGGTTGACAATTTGAATGGTGAACATAATAGAGGAACTAATTCTAAAAAAAATTTAGCGCTAGTTTGGTATTGCTTTTTCCAGACTGTTTCTAGTTTTCTTTAAGAAACAGCCAATTATGGTGTTTGGTTTTAAAAAATCGCATACTTATTAAAACTATTTCTGCTTTTAAGAGGTTTGTTCTTTAAAAATAATGTGAGAATACTTTTTAAAGCAGCTTTTGCTTATTGTAGTTTTTATACTACTTACAACTTTTAGCCTTTGACAATATTACCTTATGTGTTCTAAAATTATGTGTATTGTGCTAGCTAAAATTATGTCAAATTTTGATCATTTTCACTAATAATGATCTTTTAGAAAAGCTTCACAAAGAGATCTGCTTTTGAAAGCAGCATATAACATGTTATTACTAGATAGCTATTTCAGTAGCTGATATAAGTTGCTTCCTTAAGCTGCTTATGTAAGCAACTTGTCATAAACTCCAGCAATACCATCTCTTAAAGGTTTGGGACTAATTCCAAATTATGAAAATTTTGAGAACTAATTTTGAGAATCTTTAAAAATATTTCTCCAACTTTTTATTTTTAATATGACTAAAATATTCCCAGAAGAGGGCAGAGTAGCGTCACCGATCATCGGAGGGACCATGTCGATCATATCTCCCGCTAGTCTCACCTCCACATGCACGTACAATCTGGGGAAAGATTTATAGTCATGGATTAGGGGGCAGTTGCACTCCTGAAACTTTTACAAAATGCATATCAGCCCTTATAATATTTACAATCTACCCTTATACTATGGATATTTTCCAAAACCACCAAGATCAATCCTTAAGCTCTTGCATCATCTTTGAAAAATTTATGACTTATTTTATAAATTCACTTATCTAACAAAGGCTTAGGAAAATAGAATATTCTCAAAAGAGTCAAATTAGAGGGAATGGAGATAACAACAAAAGCAACTGAGAATCATAAAGCTTAAGGCTTTGTAAAACACAAACTAAAGGGACCTCTATGACTGACACATCTCAAATGCGTAATAAGTCTTTATTACTTTACATCGAAAGAGAGTAAAGGCAAACATTAAGGAGATAAGATTTTGATTTTTCTTACAGTAAGACACGATACATGTTTTAAGGTTCAGGGTATTTATTTCCTAGAGAGGGATGAAGAGATCTTCAAGAATTAGCAATGCCTTTTATCATATATATATGCGCACCTTTTTAAATATATTTATTAATAAATTTAAATTTATTTATTTTTATTATGGTCACTTTCATATGGACTTTACATTAATATTTATAAAGAAGAAAAATTAGATTTTATATTTTATGTGCAAATTTGATAATTGGTGACATTAAAGAATTATAGACATTTTTGAGTCATTTATGGTTAATAAAAAAAAACTTTAATATATTTTCAGTAGATTAGTTAAGAATTCCTTGAACTATGCTATTTTTTAATTCTAAATAATTAGTGCAAGGTATTCAAATCATTTAATGTGAATAGGTTTTTTATCCTCTTTATCTTCCCTGGTGATGATCTCGAAATCCTAGATCGATGAAGGTCGGTTTCTATAAGTTCGGAATTGGATAGTAGGAAGAGGAAGTTGAGATCTATGTCAAGAGGGTGTAAGGAAATTTTTGAGGCATTTGCTTTTATAGTGTTTGTCGCTAGGAGTTTTAAGCATGAAGAAAATTTTTAGTATCTTTTCAGATGGGTATTGTGCTTGTGAATTAGCATAAGATTGCTTAAAATTTGATCCACTTTGAATAAAAAGACTTATTTAGAATTTAGTTCACATTGTACAAATGCAATTTTTGAGACATATTTTGCACTTAAATTTTAGTGTTTATTAAACATCTAAAGAAAATTTGCATTTATATGTAACAGCCCAGTTATAATAAGGAAATAAACTTAAAAAATAGCCAAGATATTTGATCATGT
>JBAKGM010000326.1:26179220-26192213 GCA_037177215.1 Asparagus racemosus | reverse complement strand
CATTTGACTTCACTAGAGAGATATTACTGTGATGGTGAAACATGTTGTTGCACGGTGTTGGTCCATGGCAGGTTTGAAATTCTGGGTTTCACCTTGGACTGCAGCCTTGTTGAAACCTGGGGCGTCACATTCTTCTTGCCCTTGGACTTCCGAGGCAGTTCATCTCGTGAAGGGGAGACACGAGTTGGTGTTAGTTCTCTTCTACACTCCACTTCGGCTTCTGAAATCATTGAAGTGGGAGCATTTGCTGCGATGAACCACTTGCAGTATAGGAAAGTCATTTGAAGCTTGGCTCAGCAGTAGAGAGACTAAACTTAGCATTGGTGCAGCCACTTATACTCCAATACTAGGCGCGTGCACCGTCAATAAAGCCTCCGTGGGTCTTCATCCCCTGATTCAGATTCCCGATGAAGATTTGGTCATAACGGAACTGGCGAGAGAACCGGCAAGGAAGATAATGCTCGATACTGCATGAATTCTGGACCCAGAAGATGAGACAACTGGGGTGAATATTTATCAGCCACCAGAAACAGCCAAGATCCAATATAGTATGGTCTCCATTAGGCTTGGCAGCATCAACAAGCACTTCATCATAATGACCCGAGAAGTGTGGGAAACATTTAAAGAATTCCCAACACTTGGTGACCTTGAATTGACGAGACACCCCGTGCCATTGTTTTGCTCCCCACTTGCACCTCTTCAAGGTCTACAGCAAAGGGAGTTCAGGGTCAACCATCTTAGGTACAATCATCAGGTCAGGGCGGTGGAGGTCGAGCCAGGTCATCAGGTACGTATACGGCAGTTCAACCTTGGTGACCGAGATATCGTTTGAAGGCTTCTTTCCCCTCTGAGTGAAGCTGATGACTAAGCGTTGAAGACTGACAACTAGTTTGACAGCCGGAAATAGCACCTCCAAAGGCATGGACTCGAAGTGTTTGTGGCCTTATCTACTTCTGTGTATGCCATAGAAAAGTCTCAAACTTGGTGCCCTTCGGGATCTTGCCCTCAATAAATGGAGTGGTGTATGTTTGAGCCTTTGTCTTCTCAATCAGTTTGTTGATGTCAGACGGGTTCATGGCCTGCAGCTTTCCTACTTCATCAGGACCCTCCATGTGCTTGAATAAGTAGTCAGCAAATTACTTTGAGCTGACTTGGGCCCATTTCTTGGCCTTCACATCGGTCGACGCTATAGCCGTCTGATAGTGGCAGGTCAATTTCCACAAGATATCATATCCGGCATAGCTCCTCTCTTTCATCTGTTTTAGCTGACATTTGTGGGGAAGTATTCTTGGTATGGCGTGTCACCCATCGGCAAGCCAGATACCTTCATCATCTCATGGAGCGGCAAGCCCAACTCCCCGTTCCTTATCAGGAAGGTATTGGTGTCTGAGTTGTAGATTTCTAGGAGCACGAAGAAGTGGTTCACGGTGATGGGGAGCACAAACATGCTCGCTCGAATTGGGATATACAGACCCTTCTCCTGAAGCTCTGGACCCCACCGACCAAGGATGTATTCAGTCACCCTTGACCACCATCGGTCGCTAGAAGAATGGAGCCAACCGAAGCATCGGTATTTCTTAGTTGGCAGCTCCCTTCCTATTCTAGCTAGGCGATTCTTCACGGTGTCAGCATTGACCATCAGCTCATCATGGGGCGGATTATCTTGACCTGCGATCCTGGGGTAGAGTTCACGAATGTAGCCCCTATCACTGAAGCCTAGGGTGGCACCTTGGCTAACATACCCACAATGAACGCGCCCCTGGTCCTCGGTCAATCTCCAAGTCATACTCCTTCTGACCGATAGGTTGCGCAGATGCACTGGTGAGTGGTGGTGGGGAAAAGCAGGCAGATGCAGATGAGAGCTGTTGCCTTCATATAGCCAGGGCTCAGAGTGGGAGGAGAGAATCTCAGGGTCATCAACAGAATCCCCGAACAAGAAGCTGGACTTCCGTATATTGTCAGTGGAGCTAGCATTCTTCACCAGTGGAGCGTTGGTTATCATCCTCCGCAATGTACGACGATCCCCTTGTTGTAGCAGCTCCAGTAATTCCAGAGCTGCACTTGGGCTGAGTAGGAGAGCCTCGGCTATCAGCGGTGCCTCGCAAGAAGAGGAGAAAATGGTGCTATTCATCCCACTCGACTCACAGATAGTAAATGTCATAGCAGGGAATTCAACTGCAAAATACAGAAAAATACATCAGAACAAGCCCATAGATCAAGACTAGGTGTGAAATGCACTTAGTCAAAAAATCAAAGAATAAGAGACTGTCTTGCAGTGGCCGAGACAATTCAAACTGTCTCACCGACGCTGAGATAGTTCAAACTATCTCGCAGTGGCCAAGACAGTTCAAACTGTCTCGCCGACACCAAGACAGTTCAAACTATCTCACAATGGCCAAGACAGTTCAAACTGTCTCACAAGCACAAGACAGTCAGAATCTCTTTTTTTAGGAGTATTTTGACAATGTAAGATACTCTTTTTAGCCCAGATCCTCATGAAGGAGGATCTCAACTCTTCCCAAATGCCTCGCGAAGGAGAGCAAATGAGGGTTTTTTTATAAAAATTCCATTTTTAACAGAGAATGCACACTTTTATCCAAAAAAAGAGAAACTCACCCCCAAATGTCAGGGAGGTCGATTCGTTAGTTTCAAAGGATCGAGGGGCAGATTTGCCCTTAGGAGCAAGAGATTTTTGGGAGACATGATAAAAATAGGGTTTTTTTCGAAAAAATCGGGTTTTGATCGGGTTTGATGAAGATCGAGGCAAGAAAGGCTCAAAAAAGCCAAGACTTGGGAGGGGAAGCATCAGATTTGGTGGATAATCAAGAAAAGGTATGACTTTGAAGAAAAAATCGACCGAAATTGACCGGAAACAAGGAAAACCAAAAATCCTAGGTTTAAAGGGGATCTTTTCAAAGCAAGAAAGAGAGATTTATAGAATTAAAGGGATTTTCAAGGCTTTTATAAGAGTAAGAGGGAATTTGGATGGTTTTTGAATTCCAAAAGGCGGGTTAATAGATGTAAAAAAAGACCCAAACTGTCGGGTTTATAAAGCCCAGATTCCATGTCTTCTCCTTTGGCGCGACACGAGTTGTGTCTTGCACAAAGACAATTGGACGAGACACCAAAAAGTGTCATGCACAAAAGGGGTCCACAAACTGTCTTGGCAACTCAAGAATTTGATGGTAGGTCTCCGCATGTGCTTTGAGACATTTCACATGTTTATCTCCACCACGATCCATAGACATGACGTCTCAAACAGTGTATTCAAAGCAATCTGACTCCGGACCACATTCGAGAGTTTTCTCTGAAGCTTATCCCTACAACGGATTATTAAATTCTAGATGCTCAGTAAGTTGGACAGTGTCTCTTCTCTAAATCCCCACTATGGAAGAAGAATCATATGTCATCTCCTTCATAACAGTAATGGTGAGTAGCCATCTCCCACTGTGACGAGTTGAAGTGGTCAGATAAATATTTATTCTGATACTCCTGCATATTCAACTACAACCCAAGTTGCAACCTTCAGGATAAAGATGATCAGTTCAAAATCAACTCAATCATTTCAGCCAATTCAAATACAGACGCAACATCTATTGATCCCAGAAAATGGTACGCGATGTCGCGTAGCTAGGGTTCAAAAGGCAAAGCAAGATGTACATCTCTTCTATGAAGTTCAATGTTAGACAGAAGCAAGGCCTATCTTATCCAAAGTGTTCTAGACTCCTCGACAAAATACAGCGGAGTCTGAAAACTTTAGAGGGGGTATCTGTAGGCATCAAAAATTACTGATGAACCCCAAGTATGATTTAATCATGCAACGTCAGCAAAGCCTAAGGAAATCTACCACAGGGGTAAAACTGGCACATGCACGTGCAAGACACTTATTGTGTCTCAGCCATGTCTGAGACACTTGTTGTGTCTCGACCATTGCCAAGACACTTATTGTGTCTGAAACATTTCTATGTGTTTTATTGCTATTTATGGAGCACATTTGACCTTTTCAACACGTGAGGACGTTCATTTACATTAGGGGGCGGTTACATCCTTAAAAAACACCCACTAAGCGCATAAATGAGGTATTAAACATGCCTTAAAAGAGACAAGAGCCGTTACATTAGCCAACAGCCCGACCCCTTTGGCCGAGACAGTTTTGTGCCTAAACACAAAAAGTGTTTCGGCCACTACGCAATTCTGGTAGATCACAACTTGTGTTCTTTTTAGCGGCTACACCTCCTAAAGGCTATAAATAGCCCCCTACGCCCATTGAAGAGGGGGATCTTGAATTTTGGATCTTGGATCTTAAAAGCAGGGACTTTTGGAGATCAGGAAATTTTAGAGAGAGAGAGAGAGATCTAAAAAGAGCAGAGAAAGAATTCAAGAACATTCTACTTAGAGATTCCTCGAGTTTAAGCTTCGCCTTAAATTTTGGGAAGAGTAGATATCTTACTTGGCTAAGATATTTACTTAAGTTCTTATTTCCTTAGCGAAAATAAACTTAACCCTATCAATTTGACGATCATTGCTCAGTGGTCCACGGACAACGCGTCTCCAGCACAGGCAAAGAACCCTCACAAGTAGGAGTTCGCTATGTAGTTACTTCTGTTCGAGTTTTGTACGAGAGTGAGACCATTTTCTTTGTATTAGAGAGAGCTACATGTGTAATCTTTCATTTGTTTTCATTTTGAATCATTTCAAAATGGAAACTATGAATAACAAACTCGTTCTCGGTGGAAACACTCCTCATATGGATGGTCCTCCATTAGCAGGCGTGATACTTCAAACATCTCATGCAAAGTGATCCCAATCTCACCCGTCGAAGTGAAGAAAGTATTGCTACTGACGTTGTACAGCTCTGAAATACTGTACAACACAGGCGCACAAATCTCGATGCCATATTTTGAGGATCTCACTATAGAGTAGAGGCTTAGAAGTGACGAGAGTGTAATTCACCAGATGGGTTCACCATTAGGTATTCGTTGATTTGATCCAACCAGGGAATTTAGTATACCTGTCAGGATATTGTGCATTGGTCTTTGCAAGTTCATTCTTGAAAATGTTGGGGAGAATAGGAACTTCATTAACGAGGGCATCCTCATGAAGGAAGCCTGGACGCAAGCTTATGATGTTGACTCCGTAGAGTCCCTCTTGACGAAAACCACCGTCGTACTTCAGAGAGCCCACCTCAATGCTATGTTCTTTGTTGGTGAGGGTATAACGCATCAGGCGAGTCATGGCAAGAGGCTACAAGTACATGAAGGACACATGATGTTCTATCACTGACAAGTAGTAATGGCGGTCCCCTTGGGTGTAATACCAATGCTTCTTCACCCAATTGAATATGGAGGTGTCATTGGGATTACTATACCCAACGAGAAAGTGGGGCTTCCCTAACGTTTCCTCAGTTGGAATGGAGAACTTGGCATCCGTGATTATCTCCTGCAGAGTCTGATAATCCCCCAATCGTATAGTCACAACCCTTTCTTGACCACTACCCTCTAGATATAGAGGGACGTGCCCGTCGAAAGCATGACTCACTTTAGTGTCACGAGTCCTATCATGACCATAATGATTATGACGGTCGACAGGAGCTTTCAAATAGCAAACTGCATAGGAGACAAACAAAAAATGAGTTAGAGAATAAAGACTGAAAGAAATCAATCAGGTCTTCACACTCAGATACAAAGTTTGCCATGGGTGAATCTCGCTTATAAGTGAAAGTCATCACAATCAACTAAGTATTGACAAGGTGAGCGAAGTTCACAAAGAAAACAACGAACCTCAGCACCACAATCAATACACTCAAGAGATTATGTGGACCAACCTAGTGAACATCGCTCAAGTGACAGTCTCCCAAATCAATCTGGCGAACCTCGCTCAAGCCAAGGTCACTCTAGGTAGAATGGCAAATCTCCCTCAGGCGAAGGTTACTCAAAATAAATCGTGACTCCCACCCAAAGGAAGTTCACTACAGAAGTCCAAAGGTCTAAGAACAACGAGCTCTGCCTGAAAAGTGAAGCTCGCCACATCAAGCATCATTAACGGCCGCTAATAGAACTTCATCACCTTCGACAGAAGTCTATCGGTAAGACCACAAGTGGCCATAAAAATCACGCCTTTGGCAGCGAATAAGTTTTAAAGTGCCCCAATGCACTGCTCAAAGCCTGATTGGGGCCGAACCTTGATGGATTTTAAGATCACGATGAATAGGTTCGAAGCTTACCCATGACTATATCTAGCTGTGTTGGTGAGTCTTCTGCTCTTGGCTGATGAGGCCCCCTAGCAACTCCTCTTCCTCTTGAGATTGCACGATGGGGAGCCATTGAAGATCGGTCTTTTGGGTTCTAAGAAAGCTAGGATTTTGAGAAAAACAAGGTTTTTGAAAATCAAAGTGAAGAAGAAAGGAGGTAAACAAGTTTATTTATAGACTGACCCTGAACTTCACTAAAGATTTTTACCCTTAACTTCGTCGAAAATCTCGCCCCGAGCTTCGCCGAAGATTCCCAACTTGAAGCTCCAGAGAATCTTGCTATGAATGAACTTCACCACAATTCCAGGTGCAGAAATCGAGGATTTAAATGTTAAATCCTCATGACGAGCTCAACATAACAAAACCACAGAGCCCTACCTAACCGACTTACAAAGCTTCGCCCAGCCGACTGTTTCTCAAGATAGGTATGTGAACTTCGCCCCATTCAGTTGGGCACTAAAGTGAGCTTCGCCAAAATGAAATAGCAAATTTCACTAAGTCTCCAAGTTGAGAAACTTCAAACTCAATTTGTTTGAGACCATACTTGGTGAACTTCAATTCACTTCTCGCCAACATAGAAAACTTGAGCTTTGTTTCTAACATAATAACTCTATGCAGAGTTCAAGTTCGCCACAGAAGTAAAGTTCATATAGATCAAACACACAAAGATGGTCAATTTTAGAAAAAAGTTTATTTTTATTGATCAAAGGCTCTACTACATTAATGTGACATTTAGACTATCCAGTTATAGGGAATATGGGTATTTGTTGCTATCTGCGACTACCTTAAACTCCTAACTATGGGTAATGTGAAAGCTGAGAAACATACACGAGCTAGAACAAGCTATATCCCTTATTCCTCCAATCTCACAAAACTTGGGGAGCAAAATGTTTTCCCAAAAAGAAAAATTGCTCCTACTTACTCCTCCCTAGACTCTATACCAGGGGAGGAGAAAAAGCTATTAAACAAGAAGTACCCTCGTTGCTCCAAACTAAAGCATGTCAAGGGGAAGAAGCATTTCTTACAACCAAAATTTGACGTTGGGCCTGAGACACTGACACGATATCTAATTATGTTTTTGGTTCACATTTGTGAAACCTAATTACTATCAAAGTTCTTGCTTGTGGAGCTTCAAGGATCATTCTTCAACTGCCATCTTAGTCGCCTAATGGTCTTACACATAACGTGGCACTCGAAGCTCCATGCATTTCTATCCTGATTCAACTCACCCCAATCTCTCGACTGATTCTTGACAATTTTCTTGAGTTTTTCCTACTCGGTCGATAACAGATCCGCCAGTCGGTGAAGTATGCAGAGTTCTTCCACTTGGTTGCCCTCTACTTGGACAAACTCCTATTAGACCTGTTTCATTTCAGCTCCTCTATTTAGGAGCATCTCCGATCTAAGTGATAGAGACTTAGACATGAAGAAGAAGAAGATCGAGATGAGGATGAAGAATTTAGAAGGGAAATAGTGCTATTTATAGCCTTCTCCAAATCTAAACTTCTAAGAAAATCACATCTTTTGCGATTAGATTGGACCGGACAAAGAGGCTAAATCTTAGCCTAAAACTCGGTCAAATATATAGTGAATCTCATGAATCTTCAATCAAAAGATCTCAACCATAGATCATGGTGCAAATCCAGAGGCAAAATCTAAAAAACCATTGCCAGTTAGTGAACGTTGTTAATCGACGAACTTCGCCCACACAGCTCAAAGTAAAGCAAGTCTCGCCAATGCCCAGAATCTGGTAAACTTCACTAATTTCTCAACTTCACCTCAACAATAGAGAGAGCGAACTTTGTTCCAAACATAGAATTGGACGAATACAAGTATCATTGAGACTTCAATACAAGTCTACAACAAAAGAAGCCACGTACAATAGTACACCTCTGGCAACCAAGTAGATTGAAGATAATTTTCAATCCAAACAAGATGACTCGAGATACGTTCAATAGTACACCTCTAGCTATCACCCAAAGTACTTCAATCCTATCTACAAGTCAAATGTAGGATGCTAAAAACTTTTGGGGGGTTCTTTTAGACGGTTAAAATATATTTCATCGAAGCCAATATCCAGATTGGATCCAAGAAGTGAATACCCATAGACTAAGCACTTAAATGGGTCCAAACTCGAGCCCACAACAAGCTATAGTGAAGTTTACTTAACAAAGCATGCGAACCTCAGCACGCAGCTCATTTTGACTCGACCTAACCAAATCAAGAATGGGTTGACTTCCAATTCACACACGAAGTCGAGTCAAAATACATCAGTAGTCGGCCAAATCATGAGTTAAATTTTGTGCTAAATTCGAACTCATAGGTGAAGTTCGCCAATCAACGAATTTCGCTCATAAACATCTCAAGTGGGCTACGCCATCCACGACTCCAAAGAAGGCTCACCCACATTCAAGCGAGCCTCACCTAAACGTCTTCAGCGAGCTTCACCGAGTCAGTGAACCCCACCAAACAGCGATTTGAGGCCTATTTTCAAGGGAATAATTGCTTCCCACTATCTCCTATTTTAATGGCCACTTAACTACAATTAAAAGCTATTAACTCTCTCTTTTAGCCTATAAAAGGAGGGGAGATTGCTCATTTTTGGTGGATCTTATTATTTATATATCACCAGGCTCGCTATTGCATTTCTTTTATGCTCAGTGCTAAGAGAAGACTGAGTTATCTTCTAAGCAACTGAGTTTTCATCAACAGCAAAATACCCATTGTCTTAGTTCGTCAATGGAGTACAAAATTGATGCTTCATCGGCACACAGAAAAGAACCACCAGATAATATAATTTTTTCCTTAATTTCAATGTAAGTCTTCTAATTGTAATCTACATTAATTACAATACAAAAGACCCAAAACACATTCCTTTAAAATAGGGGCTGGAGATAGACGTTTATGCATACTGGGGAAGAAACTTGGTTGATTTGAGCTAGACCTCGTTCTTTAGTGTCTAGGGCTTCTAACTGACGCAGGATTGTAGCCATCTTAACTTCAGAGGCTATGTTCGGCTCTAGGAAAAGACCATCGGATTTAATTGAGGGAAGTGATGAAACTCTTTCATCATAGTGTTCCAACTACATTGTTTTCTTAGATAAATTTCCTAAAAATTCTCAAACTTCATTAGCTTTTTTCTTCATTAAATTCCATGAACACATAGACCCTGAGAATATTTTTAAAGAATAATCCAATCATTCATAGATGATTAGGGATAATCGCCACTTTTCTAGACTATGATGAGAACATTGGATGAGAAGATCCTTAAACCTATGAAAATACTTTTAGAATGGCTCTCCTAGAATTATCCTACAAGATTAAATTGTTCCTAAGATTCACCATTTTATGAATTGGGAAATGCTTTTTAAGAAAAAGGTAACAAATTCATCCCATGTGAAGTTACAATTTATGGGTAAGCTATACAATCATTTCTTAGTCTTGTCCTTAAGAGCAAAAGGGATAAATATGAGCTTAATTGCATTCTCTAAAAACTCTCTAATCTTAATTATGAGATAAACTTCCTCAAACGCAGCTATAAAAATGTATGTATCTTCGGACTCATTTTCTAAAAACTTGGGAAGCATGTTTATGAAGTGTGGTCTATGCTCATTAACACCATTAAATTTAGGAAGTCGAATGCAAGATGGATTGCATTCCAAGTATGATAACACATATCTTGAGAACAGGTGAATTTGGATTTGCCATTTCTTTAGTTTTAAAAATTGTTTCAACATGGATTAAGTGATTGGTATTATCCCTAATCAAAACTTGCATACATCAAATGCAATTCTTTTTAAAAAAATTCATATCACTTAAAAAATTATGAAAAGGTCTAACAAGAAAAACAAATGTTAATTTTTTTTGTTTTTGTTAAAAGGAAAACTAAAAGACCTAAAAGATTAGGGAGAGAAGGATAAAAGCAATAGAAAAACCTAACTCAATAAATCAAGATTAACCATTGGAAACAGTCATCCATAATTCTAGGGTTAAACCTAACTCAACTAGACCAGCTCCAAACTAAAAACTGCTTAAGTGAAAAGATTGGAGTTTACTTGGTCAGTGAGCCATGTAAGGATAGTATAGAGAGGGGTCAATGACCAATTAAGTACCTCTTTCATTGCCAAGCGTCTTACGCAGCCGCTAAACATTGCCTTAGACACCAATGAAGTCAAGTACACTTAAACTAGTTCATTTAAGAATTTCTTATTTCTTAATGACCTTGAATGCTTAGGGGCCAACGTCTAATGAATTTTAGATGGCTTGGGTTTATGTAGTGAGGAATTAGTTATTTGTAGGCTAAAAAAGAGTGATGAAGCCCCTCACCTTATCTTAGGTAGGGGGTTTTTAACCTTAAAAGTATTTTCAAGTGAGTGCTCAGATTAAAATGCTCAAATCAATTTGGTAAATTCCTACTAACTATATACAATGAAAAACTAAGAATTAAAAGTAGCTACTAGAGGATGCAAAACAAAAATACTTTTTAATTGGGATCAACAAACAAATAAATGTGAAAAAGAGACCTCTTGTTTGAATTTATTATCTTGTTTAGTAGTTATTCAAGTGGATGGTGGATTTTGTCATGATTAACAAGGGAATTTTTTATATATTTTTATTAGCTCCTAATTGTTTCTAATGTGCAAATCCTAACTAGAGGATTAAATTGAAAATACTAGAAAAAGAACTTACCTTTTCAGGGGTAAATTTTCTCTGTAGTCTTCAATCTTCTTTGTCAAAGTTATTCCTTCACAACAAAACACACAAATCTAAGAACTAAAATAGAAAAATCCTAATTACATGCATCTTCTCCGAGAATGACTCTAAAAACATGATGGTGATAAAATCATGCAAAAGTTATAAGTGCACAACAATCAAGTTATGATATTTAAGATATCGATCTACGGGAAATGGGAGTATTAGAAAGATAAATCTAAGAGGGTTTTTGAATTGAGTAGGAAACCAATGATGAGAGTGTAAAAGAGAGTGTAGAGTGATTTGAATAGAGGTTTGCACAAAAATAAAAGGCTAAAATAAGAGAGAAGAATGAGAGAAAGAGAATAACAAAATAAAAAAAGAAAACATAAATAAAATAAAATCAAAACAAGAAGGGAATGAAAAGATGGAGGAAAGTAAGAGAGGAGAATAGGAATTTAGGATTGAATTCACTAGTTAATGTTGATGTCAATTGCTTAACAGCAGGATTTAGGACTGATTTTGAAGAGTTTAGGGTCCCTTGATCTCCCTTAATAGCTGATCCCCTAATAGAAAGAGAGTCTTGCACATATGCAATACGTAAGAAGGCCGGAGTTGGGTTCCCCGGTAGTTCCTCTGAAGATCAAGTTAGTTATGATTTGAAGGGGGAGAAAGAAACTGATATAGTTCTCTCTAAGTGTGTAGAAATTGCGTACCTTTGGTCAGTAGGGGATGTGCCTATTTATACCGAGCTAACAAGGGTATTTATGTAATCTTGATCAAGTCCATGCTGTTAGCTTATTCGGCTAATACTCTACAGGTGTCAGCTATGGGTGGTATGAGTCACTGTTGTGATTATGGCGATGGTGACAGGGGGAGTAAGGTGATGACAAGGTCCAATGAGTCATAAAGACTTTCGGGTGGATGTAATGATGACTCCGACCATGCATTTAATATGATGGTGATTGGTTATCAGCGAGGGGTTCGAGAATGACTGCCTTTCATCTTGGATTTGTGAGAGGGTCGATAGAAGATGTCCTTCGTCTTGACCATCGAGAGAGATGAGAAGGGGATGTCTTTCATCTCGGCCTTCGAGGGAGATGAGAAGGGACGCATCTCGGCCTTAAAGGGAGATGAGAAGGGACGCCTTTCATCTCGACTCGTCTCGACCTTTGAGGGAGACGAGAAGTCGATGTGTCTAGGCCGTGTTGGTGTGTAGTCTGCTTGAGACATGTGTCAGCTAGTTGGATGTGATTAATACTTGCTTATTTCTATGGCACAATAGTTAATTTCAATTATAGCTTGTAGCCTTCAACCTCAGTCCTTGAATCAGCTAGGGTTTTGGAAGAATAAAAATCAGCCATTGATCGATTACGTTACGCTCTAATTGATGGACTCATTGATAGGCTCATCAATGAGCTCATCAATTAGTTTGTAATAGAATTCTAATAAACTATGTTGACTTTGTTGACTCCGTCTTCTTTGGACTTTTAGGCTTTTTGTAGGCTTCAATAAAGTCTTGAAAAATGAGGATAATTGATCTATTTGGGCTTTTATTCTTTAAATTTTCATTACCTACAAATTAAGATAAAGAAAGATTATTAGCAGATGTTTTTATTCAAAATAAAATAGATAATAAGGATATAAAAGTGTAATAAAATATGATGATCAGCTTGTGAGCATATGCCATGCTGAATGATTCTATCTTGTCGATAAAGGCGATTCTCATGTATGATATGTCGAACTCTGCTTTCAGGATTAGAAGATATAGTTATTTCTTTGCGTACGAGTCAACCACTCAATTGAATTCGTTTGGCTACCGACAATCCTATTCATGAGTTTATCTATCGTGCATTCTATATCATTTTTATGATGAAAATAAAGATAAACAATAAAAAATCATGTATTAATATGAAAATGATAATATTCTGAATGTATCCCTACTAGTGTCGGACCCTTGCTGTGACGCACATGACATGATGAGCAAATGTCACCTCTAGATTAGATACCTCTCTGTGTCATATCCTACAGAGGGCTATCTTTTATATATA
>JBAKGM010000326.1:26144409-26154824 GCA_037177215.1 Asparagus racemosus | reverse complement strand
CATGGGTTCTCTTTTATAAGATCACAATTTGAATTCTCATCCTCTAACTAGGACTCTTACACATACTAGGACTCTTACACATAAGAGGACTCACAATTTGAATTCTCATCTTCTAACTATGACTCTTACATATACTAGGACTCTTACATATACTAGGACTCTATTCACCCTTAGAGTTTTGGCCTGATTAAACAGCCCATAGGGGCGGCGCCTATGGTTTGGGGAGGGAGAGGAGGAGATGATACGGAGAGATTGAAGCCTAGGGTTTGATGGGAGAATAATATGCAACGGTGGGAATCTCCGACGAGGAATTAGGGTTAGGAATTTGGGGTTTGATTTTATGTGAGAAGGAATATGGAGAGAGAGGGGGGCGGAGAGAGAGAATGAGAAGGGGCGGGGGGAGGAGAACTACTGGCCACGGTTTCCTACGTACATTCACTATCTCATTTAGACCTACTTAATGCATAACCTTTGACTTTCCCAATAACTTTATAAAGTTCGATTAAAATACTTAACTATGAAAACTTCTAAGAATGTACTTTTGTTTTCCAAACAATGACTCAAAAATATTTAATATATACGTTTATTTTGTTCTTGAAATCATAATCTAGCATAAACAGCATAAATTTCTGAGCAGTGAAAATTCTCGTGGAAATGCAAATGTGCAGATTAGCAGTGCTCAGGTCTATGTACTTAAACAGCTTGCATAAATTTCTTTTCTCATCAGTCGTTGAAAATGATATGTCTTGATTTTATTCATAAATTTTTCATGCAGTGATTCAAAATTCTCCTCTTCTCTGTATTCTCTTCCACTTAATTAGAAACTTACAATTGTTCTCTGTTTATACCCATACATAGAGATATAAGAAGCTGACCATCAAAACAGAAGCACAAACTAACAAGGCCTTGTCATCAACGGATTTGAGAGACTGAATGGCCGTCTGAACAAGGTCTCTAACAGCTGCAATAATTGGAGCCAGGGGATCGGCAGCAGCGAGCTCTTGCTTCAGATCCTCCTCCGCTGTGGGCAGCGGCTTGCTGGGATCCTCCACAAATGACTTGACTTGCTCAAGGTACGCGTCCATGCGAGGAGTCGCAAACATGCGCAACTTTTCCACATCGCCTCTTGCAGCGAAACGCTGGCGATCGTGGGATGTCTCAGAAGAGAGTGCGAAAGGACGCCCTCGCTTACCATAGAGTTCTGGCGATGTCATCAACCTCAGCAGCTGTTGCAGCTCTGATTTCAGCATCTCGATCAACGGATTAGATTTATCAACGTCCACGTCCTGATCGAGCAAGTTCTCGGCTTGAACGAGCTTGTTCTGGGCATCGGCCAGCATATTGTCGTCAGCTACGACTCTCGCTTCCTTCATCATCCGTGCAGTCTGGAGACGATGCTCCTCCATCATCACCTCCTCCCTCTCTTTCTCCACGGGTGTCCCCGTGCGGGTTATGCTAGCTACTAGAGGAGGGCCATCACGCAGTCTCCCTTTAGCGCTGCACAATATGCGTAAGTCTCTCCGTTACATATTTTTTTCAGATCATTGAGTCAAGATATTAAATATACAACCAGGGATTAATTTGGTACCCTGTACCAGTACCTGTACGTGTAAGTGACTTGAAGAACATCCACGCCCGTCTGCCGACTACTAACAGCAGGGAGGAGGAGGTCCACTATGACCTTCCGTTGCTCTCTGTCGTAGAGATTGCCAAACGAAACTGTTACAGACCCGGCAGCGTCGTCCCTGAATTGGGGATAGTTTCCTGCTGACACCTTCTCGATCACTGTCATCGATTCTTCTGGTGGCGTGACGGTCACCTGCAGGTCCTGAACAGCCACGGTGAGGAGCCCAGCCAGACACTGCGAAAATGCGATGCTCAAGTTGTCCGTGTTCTGAACGTCCGAGAATGTTCCTCCCATGCTGTTGTCTGCGACGGCCTTCAGCACCTGCACATCCAACGTAACCAATGAGTTACACGCGAATGTATATGTGAGAAAATTAATACAGAACTTTTGCAGTAATATATGCGAACCCGCGGATCGTGGCCTGTGCCAAAACCGAACGTGTGTACGGACACACTGCCAACCGGAACCTGAGAAGCATAACCTCCGTGGTTCTCATCACCGTCGGACATAAGCATGATGGCAGCCACACGCCCGACGGTGAGAGTGCGGTCGTTGAGCACTTGTAAGCCTGTCTGAAGGCCAGCAGTGATGTTTGTGGAACCTCCGGCGCATAGAGCATTAACCTGAGTTTCGATCTTCTTCTGAGAATCTTCAGTCATCTGGTGTAATCGGCACAACCTCGTCGAGTCGCCGGAGAATGTGACGACCGACAGACGATCGAGCGGGCTGAGCTTCTTGATCACGAATTGCATGGCCGTCTTCATTTTGGCTAACTTCTCTCCCTTCATGCTCCCGCTGACGTCTAGGACCGTCACGAGGTCAACTCCGGATCTGTCCTTGCCGAGTCCGGCCCCCGTCAGCTCCAGCATCACCTTGAACTTGCTTTTTTCCAGTGGTGCCTCCGTCTTATTGATGATTTTAACCTTTGTTTTTCCGTCTATAGTAAAGGTTGATGAAGATGAAGTTTTTCCCCCTGAAATTAATATGACATGCATCGGCTGAAAACGCAAACATTCAACAAAATATTCTTAAGAACTTCAATTGATGAGCTGACAAAGAAGGAGCAAACTAGGACATGATTCAAATCATCCGGGCTACTAAAAAAGTAGTGGAGAGATTACTGTTTTTTTTTTTATTGCGTTAAATAGGAAAGAGTGTCATTCACAGTATATGTTAAGCCTTTTATTCAGTAGAAATTACAAATGTTTGTCATTGTCTATTAAATAATTAATCAACAGATTGTATTAAAAGTAGTGGTCTCTCAACTATTTTTCTATAGAGGAGAGGATTTGTAGAATTTGCACCCTTAGGGCACATTATGAGTTGAGCATTGTTTGTTAGGACTAGGATTTTTTTTAAGAAGACTACACTTAAGATTCGGATTAGAACTAGAACTTTTTGATTGGATTCTTTTATTAAATGTTGGATTTTTGAACTAAAGCTTGTATTTCTTGATTAATTTGAATTAGGATTCCTTTAAGTATGGTGGATCAGGATTTTGGAAGTTTTATTTATCATTAAATTATTATGTCAGATAATATCACCAAGCATGACTTGTCGTTAGCTATTTAGTTATTTTTTAATAAATTAATAAATTAATGTTAAAGTAGCCATAAAATTATAATCATTGCGTAATTTGATAGAATATGTATATGTAAAAATTAAGGAAATAAGAAAATTCAATTAAAATGAAAGATGGTAGCATGAAAATATACTGAAAATGAAGAGTATTAAAGCGTCACACTTTCAGGATACAATAGTTAATAGATCATAATAGAAGAAAAAAAACTTGATAAACTTGTTATTTCTCCTTCATCAAAGCCAATACTCGATCTACAGTAGTCATTATTGATTCTTGGGTTTTTTTTGCTATTAGTCCCTTAAATCTTTCAATTTTTGAAATTAGTCTGTCAAATCATTGAAATTGCTATCAGGTCCCTCAAATCTTAGGTTATTTTTGAAATTAGTCTCTCAAATCATCAAGATTGATATTAAATCCTTTAATTCTTAGATTATTTGGGAATTAGTCCCTCACAAGTCACATCAAGTGTGGAAGTAGCAATTAGAGGGGATTTAGTTCCCCCAAAATATTGAAATTGCTATTAGGTTTGCAACTTCTCATAAGATGTTTCAAATTAATCCATCAAAATGCTATTTCTACTCTTGATTGGAGAGACTAATTTCAAAATTATTCAAGAATTGGGGGATCTAATAGAAATTTCAATGATTTGAGGGGCAAATTTCAAAATAACCTAAGATATGAGGAATCTGATTGCCCTTGCAATGATTTGAGGAACAAATTTCAATATATGAATGATGCAAGGGACCAGAGAAAAAAAAACCCTTGATTCTCTTATGAAGAAAGAGTAAAGAAGCATGGCCAACAGCCGTTACCCTAATCAATTAATAATACAACTAATTGAAGACGAGCAAGGCCATAGCATTAAATTTTAATCTTTTTAATAGACCAAACCTAAAATCACCAAATTAAGCTCCGATGAATATAGTGGCTTTGAATCGTGTCGTAAGAAAGCATCTTTAAATCAAGTTGAAAAGAGAAGACAGGGGGGAATGAACAGTCGGTCCAAGAAATCCCACGGTAAACGAATAACACTCTGAATTTAAATCTAAATTTTAATCCTAAATCAACAGCACTCTAAATTTAAATTCTATAGAAGTTCTATAACAATCTGGCCTCAACCACTAAACTTCCTTTGAATAAAAAATTTTGAGTGCATAAAATGAATGAAATCGTAAATTAATGCCGGTAATTATATCAATATTGGAGAAAACAAAGTAAGCATAAACCTGATGCACCTGGGGCTGCAACAATCGGCTCATCATCGTTGAAGGTCATTTTGCCCAGTACGCTACTTATTAAACTCACTAGTCGAAGATTTTGCTAAATTTTCCTTTTTCTGCATCTCAGCACTCTCAATCCCCCATTTTATAGAGAGGAAATATTTAAATTATTATATTTTTCCCGCACACCCTTGCACAGTCCTTCCCGCGTGTCTCACTCATGTAAATTTAGCTTACGTCATCAAATAATCATATCAGTTCATCAACTCCTTATTAAAGCGTGTTTAGGAACTTGGTTATATTCCATTTCGATTTTATCTGGAATATGCGGTGAATTTAGTGGGTTAGAGTCCATTTTTTTAATAATAGAGCGTTTAGCAAATGAATAGATTATACTCCGCTTTTAGCAAATGAATAGATTGTACTCCATCGTTGCTATCAAAATGACTAAGCAATACATGGGATTGTTGATGAGTTATTAAATGAGACCTCGAATTTTGTAAAATCATAAGGGATTTAATTGGCTTTTTCTTGGTCAAACATCATGGCTTATAGTCCATGTATGGTACACTAGGTTATTTCTGATGGATTATGAGCTAAAACAAGTCATTTGTTAAATATCTCAAAATGACCACGAAAATGATTTCTTTAACCATTTCCCAAACATGCTCTTAATCTGCTCAGTTACTTGCAAATGCGAATTTAACGACACTTTAAGTTCTGGGCCCTTATTTACTAATAATTACCAAAGATGGTTCCAAATTTATGCTTCTTAAACAGTACTCAATTTGTTCAACTTGTATGCTATTGTTACTCAAATTTATTTGAGATTTTTTTTTTCTCCATGCATATGTGTAAACAATCATTTTCATGGACTATAGTCCACAAATTTATGAAATTTTGAATCTGAAAAATTTATCATACCACATGAAAATTATTATGCAGTAATTTATTATTTGAGCTTTGTTTCTATACATAATGTGACTCATCACTTTTGTGGATTATGACCTAGAAATTTTTTGGGGCTTTGACCCAAGAAAATTGTCATCTCCCATAAAAATTATTACGCAAACTTTTTTTTATTTGAGTTTTTATGCATATATGTGACTCGCCATTTTTATGGACCATAGCCTACAATTTTAGTGAGATTCAGACTCCAGAAAAACTGTTATCCAGCTTAAAAATTGTTTTGCTAATTTTATGTTTGAGTTTTTTCTATGCATATATGTGATCCACCATTTTTATAGAATTTAGCCTACGAAAATTTTGTGAGATTTTGACCTCGAAAAATTGTCATTCTGCATAAAAATTATTATTTGAATTGTTTTGTTTGAGTTTTTTTCTTATTCATATATATGACCCACCGTTTGTGTGGACTATAGCCCAAAGAATTTGTGGAATTATGGCCTGAAAAATTGTCATCCCGCTTAAAAACTATTTTGTGAATTTTTTGTTTCATTTTATTCCTGTGCATATTTTGTAACTCATCTTTTTTATGGACTATAGTCCACGAATTTTGTGAGATTTTGACCCAAAAGTTTATCATTTCTGGTAAAATTATTATGCGGTAACTTTTTTTTCCCTTTTTGTTCTTTTCCTACGCATACATGTCGTCCACCATGTTTATGTTGGGCTAGTAATTTATCTTCCCTAACGCTAATCTCGTCAAATTCGCTCACAAGTTCCCACAAGGCAGTGACCATAACCAACTTTTTTTTAATGAAACCATTAGCAACTTGAACAATGACCATGCCAACATATTAATACAGCATGGAAGTGATAAAGCTCGGAATCTATCAAGGAATGTTCTTTGATTCCACATAAAATGATCTTTGAATTCACAAAGAACTTCAAATCAACAAAAAATATAATAAGAAAAATTTTATTGATAAAAGTGATCTACTCATAGGGTTCACAATTCTTCTTCTTAAATAGAAAAATAAAGTCTCCTACTAATAAGAACAGAATTACTAAAATAAAGAAATAATTTAAAACTACCTTTACAAACTCCCTATAATAGAAGAAACAAATCATACTAAATTTAATCAAAATTAATTTCGTTTCCTAATATAAACAAACTCTAACTTTATTACTAAAAATAAACTCAAAACTAATTATTTTCGGATTTCATCCAAAATTGGGTACTACTAATGAGATTTTGAAATTTTGACAATCTTGTCGCTCTGTCTCATCGGGGTAGGCAATTTACATAAATAATATGTCAGAATCTGCCTTTCAGATTGAAAGATATAGTCTTTTTTTGTGAGCAAATCAATAATACGTACATATCTGTGTTTAGCTCTTGATAGTCCCACTCCTCCATGAATTTTTCCATTATGCATCCTACATCACATACGTTATACAAATATCAAAATGAACACTAAATGAAGGTCGTCAACTAGGCATAATTTGGAGTAAACATGTGTTGCACATTGCTTTCAAGTGTATTATTTTTGTGTGGCAAGAGAGGAATAGAAGATTGTTTACCTATGATTCACCCTTGGACTCTTCACAAGTGACATGTTTAGCGCTCTGACACTTTCAAGCTTTGGAAGACTCAAGTCCCGTAGTTTTATTTTCTTTATTTTTCTTTGTTGCTTTTATTATTCTAGACTTGGTTCTCATGAACTAGATGTCATGTCTTATACTTTATTTTTATTTTTATTTTAAGGAGGCATGGCTCACCTAGCTCTTTGCTTTGGCAAAAAAATGAACACTAAATTGGACTATACATATTAAGGCCCTTAAATTCAAAGACTGTTAAGGTCCTTTTCTATTAACTATTGGCTATTAGCAGATGGCTCAGTGACGTGATCTGCAGCAAATCTCACCTTCTTAATATTTTTCTTTTTTTTCCACCTATTAAATCAAACATCAAATAAATATTTACGAGCTAAGTTAGCCTCTTAGAAGTTTCAAATATACTTACCCCCGGGAAATTCTTTCACATACCTATATTTAAATGATCAAGATTTCATTAAATCTCCCTATATATTCAATATTCTGTTGCGTAGTAGTTGGTGGGTTAATGTTGCAACCTGACATGTAGATTAATTAAAAAAACTGTACCAACGTAAGCACTTACGTACGTCTATTTCTTTGTCGCTGTCGGTGGCGTGAATGGATTAATGACCGATACACATTTATAGACAAAATTAAATACCACTTGCGTTCTTGATTGATTTAATATATATATCAGGGTACAATGTCTTAAGAATAGTCTTTGTCTTTTGGAATATAATAGTAATAATAATAATAACAAGTCGGTTTTTGATGCAGCACGGAAGTAAAAACCCCGGAATCTACCAATAGGTGTTCTCTGAATCTATAAAGAACGATCTCTTAATCCACGAAGAAAATATAATAAGAGAAATTTATTGATAAAAGTTATATACCTCTATGGCTTACATGACTCTTCTTAAATAGAAAATAAACTAGACTCCTAATAAGACTAGAATTACAAAGATATAGAAAGTATCAAATCCTACTCTAAAAGACTCCCTATAATATAGGACACAAATCAGTCCAACATCCATCAAAATTAAATATGTTTCCTAATCTAAATAGACTTCAACTTTATTATTAAAAATAAATAAAAAACTGATAATTTTTGAATTTCAGCCAAAATAAGGTATTACTGATGAGATTTTAAAAATCTGACAATCTAGTTGGCTCCGTCTCATCGAGATAGGTGATTTACATATATAATTTGTCAAAATCCGCCTTCTACATTGGAAGATATGATCGTTTCTTTTCGAAAATCAATAATATGTATGTATGCGCATTTAGCTTGTGATTGTGCCCATCCTCCATAAAATTGACCGTTAAGCATCCTACATCAGTCTCCCCTTGTTGAAAAAAGCTCGACCCTGAGCTTATATTTATTTGAATAGCAGCTTCCTTGATAAATACTTTTCTTCTCCTATATCGATCAGCATCCGCCTTATACTTAGCATTGATTTTCTCCATTTGCTCTTTTACCTTCTCAGCTAGGACTTCTTTTGAATCAAGCTTTTGAATGAACTTTTCCCACATTATTTTAATGTAACTTACGGCATGTGGATCTAAAGACGACTTGAAAAATCCCTCCAAATTATTTCCTTGTTGCTTTTTATATTCTTATGCCTGCAGTTTCATCTCAATCTTGCCAAAATTATTGACACTCTTTATTTCAGAAGAATTGTTCTTGCACTCCATCTCTTTTGTTTTGGGCCCTCCACTAAGCAATTCACACATATCATCAATTGTCTGGTTTGCTATTATATCCTTCTCCTTTACTGGGACAACATCAAGTATGTGTAATATCACTCACAATAACTTCAGCAACTTCATGCATAATATCCATCTTCACTAACATATCACCATCAATATCAGGAATCCTGGTTGCAATAGGGGCTTGCACATCAAGAGGAGTCTCGATTGGGGTAGATTTTCTTTTTCAATTATAACCAAATCATAGACCTATTCAGATTGTTTCAAGTTTTCTGCTAAAGCCTTGTTGTTTGCCACAAGTGGTCTCTTCTTCTTAGTAGTCTCTATCTTGTATATCTCCTTTTCTAGAAGAGGCATGAGCGCAATTCGATGTCCATCCTTCTTAAAGATACAAGTATTGTCTCTGCCCCTGTGGGTGGCACCAACATCTAACTGTCATGGCCTACTTAAAAGCATATGACAAGTATCCATCTCGACCACATCGCACAACACCTCATCGACATAGTTGCGGCCGATAGAAAAAGATATCTGACACATCTCATCGTTTTGCACATCATTGCCCTTGCGAATCCAGTCGATATTGTAGGGAAGTGAGTGTTTCTCTGTCTTCAAACCTAACTTATTCACCATACGCCAAGAGACAAGATTCTTGTTACTGTGACTATCAATGATAACATCACAAACCTTCTGTATCACAGTACATCTCGTGCGAAAAATATTATGCTTCTGAGATGGTTCTTCTCTCTTTGTTGCTCATTGAATCCTCTTCATAACTCTAAGATTTTGCTTAGGGACAGATTGTGCTTGTTTAATCTCTACATGATCATAGTTAGAATCTGCACTTTGATATCGATTGACCATATAATAATAGGTAGGAAGGAAACGAGCTGTTAATAACTTCTTCATCTTCTCCCACTTATCGACTTTTGGCTTTTCTTAACGGGATCGATTCATGCATACTGATTTTCACCAAGCAGATGCTCCACCTTTAAGTCGATAGCCCACCAACTTAACCTTCCGCTCATCTGGAATCTCCATAAACTTAAAAAATCTTTCCACATCTGCAATCCAATCAAGAAATTCTTCAATATGGAATTGCCCGTTAAAAGATGGCAAATCCATCTTCATCTTGAACCCTCCAGCATCATAATTGTCCCGTTGTCGGCGGTCTCTGCGATCATCACAGCGGCGTGAGGCTTCATAGCTGCCGCCGTCGCTGTTGAATTCGTCATATGGAGTTAGATCACGTCGTTGGCGACCATCGACACGATTTTGAACTCCAACCGTGTTCAGATGCTCCAGATCAACGTAAGTCGATCTACGGTAGTCTTAATCTGATTGACATCGGTCTTCAACTCATCGAACTCAGTTCGAGAAAAAGGAGCTTTGTCGCCTGCCATCGGATCGGAAAACAGGGCTCTAATACCAATTGACACAGCGCGGAAGTAAAAACCTCAAAATCTACCAAGGGGTGTTCTCTGAATCCACAAAGAACGATCTCCGAATCCACGAAGAAAATATAATAAGAGAAAATTATTGATAAAAGTTATACACCTTTAGGGCTTTCAAAACTCTTCTTAAATAGAAAATAAACTAGACTCCTAATAAGACTTTAGAGTTACAAGTTTTCACCCCCAAACCCTAAAAACTAACTCTCAAATCTCTCACAAGATCTCCTCTCCAAAGATGCACAAAAACCTCTCAAAGAGTTCTCAAA
The DNA here is from genome assembly GCA_037177215.1 of Asparagus racemosus. Lineage (NCBI taxonomy): Eukaryota > Viridiplantae > Streptophyta > Magnoliopsida > Asparagales > Asparagaceae > Asparagus > Asparagus racemosus. Next base: position 26,144,466 of record JBAKGM010000326.1, on the reverse strand, counting down.
ACCGAGTTCAATCATGCCCTAAAAGGGTATTTATAAACTCTAAACGAACCGGGTTTA
>JBAKGM010000326.1:26117313-26127719 GCA_037177215.1 Asparagus racemosus | reverse complement strand
TATAATTAAAAACCGGGCAGGGCTTCACCAACTCGGCCTGGACCGGAGCTCGGAGCCCGGCCGGCTAGGATTTTCAGAGCCTTACACGGGCCCGGGCTAGGTTCAAGCCTGGCTGGGTCCGCGCCAGGTCCGGGCTGGACACCAAACCGGGTCTGAGACCGAAGCTCATTTGAACAGCCCTAGGTAAATACAAGATATTATGCAGCTATATGTATTGCAATGTGTATGTACATAAATATAAGTGGCTAAATATCAGAAAAGACCCTCTTGACTTTGATGTCACATAACCCTCCATAACTTTCAAAATATCAAAAACCTCTCCTAAACTTATGTATCATAAGACCGTCATTAACTTTAAGATTTTTGTCCGAGCTGGGTTATTATTTAAAATAAAACAAAAAAACTTTTAAGGTTCTTTTCAGAAACCCCCCTTACTTTTAATTAGTAAACGAATAGAAATATAAGAAAGGTTCATATCCAATCTAAATTGTATTCATTTGTACCGTTAATTACGGAAGACTTCGGTCAACCACTAACAACAGCCAACTAATAATCCCGGAGACATTTCCCGACAAAAACAAAACTCACCTCCAAACTTCTTTTGGCACCCAAAAACGCGACACCCACAAAGGCACCAACACCCACACCGAGTCACATTCTAGGTCCCAAAATAATCAAAACAAAAGCCAAGTCCCCACAATTTTGCTTTTACTATTTCCTTCGTCTCTCCGAAATCTCCACCTCAAATCCCCATCGTTTCCCAAAATGGAGCTCAAATCTTTAGCAATGGCGTCGGATTCTCCATCAACGGGTACGAATTCTAACCCTATTTCCTAATTTGACAAAATTTTGAGCCTAGATCTGTGAATTTACGCTAAAGTTCCCAACTTTAGGTGAAACTTGGTGAAATTCTAGGGATTCCAGTGCTTTGAGATGGAAAGCTCGAGCTTTTCTAAGAGATCACAGAGCAATAACGGGAAATCTTTGTCAATCAAAGATTCTAGAAAATTTAATGAAATTTTATCACTAAAGGATGCTTCTCTTGGGAGAAAGATGGAAACTTTGAGTGTGTCTAAGAGGCTACTGAGAAATTTTAGCCAAAATTTGAGGAAAAAGAACAAGAAAAATAAGAAAAGAGATGAGCTTGGTAGCTTTCTTATTGAAGAGAGAGCACTGGAGAGACCCTCTTCATCCAATTGCCTCAGCCTTTACATTAAAGGTGGTGGGTGTAGTAGAGTAGGATCTTGCGAAGAAATCGACGTAAATAGTTTGAGAAAATTAAGCATCTCCGAAGATTGCCTTCCGGCTAAGGCAACTGAGAAGGCAATTGAGAAGAGAATTTCCAGGAAATCGAAGGTCTCCGAGCCCGAATTCTCACTTCCCAATGATGTAATAGAGAGGATATTGGTTAGGCTTCCACTAAAAAGTCTTGTATCATCACGACTCGTGTGTCGAAAGTGGAATCAAATGATAATTTCATCGTATTTCTCCAAATTGAGATCGAAATGTGGTTATAATAATCCATGGTTGTTCTTGTTTGGATTAACAAGGAAAGGTGTCCATCTTGGGGAGTTTTTTGCTTTGGATGTTGGTGAAGATTGTTGGTATGTTATTCAAAATGAGTTGTTAGAGGAGAGGGTTTTGTACTCAGTTGCTAGCATTGGGATGGATGTTTATATTGTTGGCGGACGCACTGGTTTAAGAACGCATGAAGGGGTTTTAATGTTTAGTCCTTTGACAAACTCATGGAATGAAATTTCTCCGATGAAGGTGGCAAGGTCCGAACCTGTGTTGGGTGTCTTTGAAATGAGTTCTAATTGTAATATTTTCCAAAAACGAAAGAATAGGCAAAGCCAAAATCGGCTCAAGTTCAAGACTTATAATTGTGGGGTTTCTGATGTATATGAGGACCCTCATAGATTCTCTCTTCGACGCCAATTTAGGGATGCTTTCAATGAGAGCCCTAGTTCAGTAGAAACCAGAAGAAAACCATCCAAGGTAGTTGTACAACGGGTCAATAATCAACCCAAATTCGCTTTGATTGTTGTTGGAGGTGTTGGCTCACTCTCTGAGCCTCTCCATTCTGGAGAAATCTATGATCCTGCAACCGATAATTGGATAGAAATTTCAAGATTACCTGAAGAACTCGGATCTGTTAGCTCTGGCGCTGTTTGTGATGGGAAGTTTTATGTTTATTCATCCGCATCTAACAAAATTGCGAGCTATGATCTCGAGAGAGGTTTTTGGGTTTTAATCCATACATCTCAGCCTCCTCTTTTTATTCGACCATACAGACCAAAGCTCGTTTCTTGTACAAATCGTCTCTTCATGTGTTGTGTTTGTTGGTCAGAAGGAGACGTGCAAGTTGCAAGAAAGCTTTTTGAGCTCAATACTGTGACAAATTATTGGAGGGAAGTATCAAGACATCCAGATGCACCGATGGATAAATATGCGACATTTGTAGCGGAGGGAGAGAGGATTTATGGGTTGGATATGTTTAGGGTTTTTGGTCAGGCATTGGATTTTTTGACGGCGTGTAATGTTTCTAATGATGAGATAGAGTGGAGTCGAGTTACAAGGAAGCACGCTGGTCATGAAGCGTGTGATTTTTCGTGCAGGACGAAGTCGATGGTAATCCTAAATTTGTAATTTTTATTGTGTTTTTTTTTCCTTTTCTGTATGTTAATTTTCGTTCTGATAGGGGGAACATTATTAAATTTACTATTCGTTGGTTTGTTTTGTGTAAGAGCTCTCCGTGTAGGGAACTGAAAAGGGGCTTGTATTGTGCATATCCTATTGTTTCGTAGTTAATTTGTAAAGGATGTTGTTATGTTTGAATCAAGTGTATTCTGTTCGATGAGGCCATTGATCATCGTGTTCATGCTTCTGATGTGTATGTTTTTTTGCCCATAGCTAGTTTGAAGAATGAATTTGAATCATCACTTACTTTGAACTTATGCAGTTCTTGTTTACATTTAGGCAGATAATATCAAGTTTAATGTAAAGCATTAAGCTTACACCTTTTTAGCTATTACACTGGATAATTGACAAAGTTATCTTTTTTTATTTATTTTTAATTTGGGTTCAATGATGTTATCATAATTTCTTAATCTTTCCTCTTTTCTATAAATCTTGTTGCACTTATATTTAGGTAAGAGTTATCTTAACCTTATCCTATCGTTGGCGTTGAAAATTGTCTATAAGACCCCGAACCCGACTCGTGACAGTGAGTTGGCGTATGGCGAGCGATCCGACAATTCAACGCCGATTCAACGGCAAACAGTTGATGATGCGAACACATGAAGTGAGTTGACGAAACGCATGAAGCGAGTCGACGAAATGCAAACTCAACGGTGAAGCCACGGTGCTGAGCGAATCAACGAGATGGCGTTGGGGAAATCGAAGCCACGACGCTAGGGAAATCGAAGCCACAGCGCTGGGCGAATCAATGAGACGGCACTGGGGGAATCGACGAGACGGCACCAATCGGATTCAAATATCGACGGATCTGAACCAACCGGACCCGGAAAAAAAGGAACAAGGCCACACTGGGCGACTCGGTGGCCGAGCCACCCCTTGGAGGCTCGGCACAGATCTGGCCCAGATCCGACCCGTACCTACTTCTTAAGCCTATAAATATGAGAGGGGGTGCCCATTTGCACAGATATGGACTTTTGGGCGAGAAGGGGAGACCGTCAAATTCCGGAGCGGTCTATACTTAGATCTGGGAATTCTAGATCTGAGAAATCGGCGAGCTTGTCAACGCAAGAAGCGAGGAAGTTCAAGAGATCCAGATCAGATCTACACATCATTCCTCCGAATCAAACCTTGTTTTGATCCCGAGAAGAGCTGTGACTTCGCTTAGTCGATTTCACTTGCTTCAGGCGATTGTTTCCTTCGTAAAACAATCCCCTTTGATCGTGTGGATCTCAGATCTGACCAGGATCTGATCACGCGGCTGTCCACGGATAAACCCCGGCACCGGCAAAGAACCTACACAAGCAGGAGCACGATAAACGGACACAAGCAGAAGCACGATAAACGGGCTCCTGCATTTATTTTGAGGAAAAAGTTGTAATTTTTATTTATTTCAATTTTCATTGTAACCTAGTCTTATAAAAAAGACGCTTTTTTATTGAATTCGTTATAAAAGCAAAAACCTGTAATGGATTCATCTGCAATGAAAGTCAAACTAACTTTTCCCGCAAACAAGCTGGCGACCACAGTGGGAGCCAACGGTCTAGCTGATGAGGCCGTCGTGTCGCAACCGCGGATTGCGATCCCGGTCGTTGAAGAGGTCGAATACGAGTTCGGCCAACAGAAGTTCGAGGAATACCTTCGTCCTCGTCTAGATCATCCTCCCCTTGCAAGTCTAGGAAGATCTCCACTGTAAGGAAGATCCGCTGGTCTTCGGATGTGGAATCTCAAGCTGAGGATTCCAATCTCGCTACTGCCCAAGTCGCGGTAGGCAGCGTCTGTCCGGCATCCAAGATGGCCGGATCTGCAGATCTAAACCCCTCCGTGTAGGGGATGACCACCGATGGCACGCCGACTCTCTCCAGGAGAGCCCGCCAAAGGTGACGCCAACGCCTGGCAAAACACTTCGCCAAGGCCCTGGAGTCTACAGACGGGATCCACTATCAGACAGATCTCAAGTCCAGAAGTGGCTAAGTGCCTCAACACCGGGTGACTGACAGCTCCTCTAAGCCGTCAACCAATAAATGGGTTCGAGTCAAACGGAACCTTTCAACACTCGAAGAACGCATCCAAAAGCACTGCGCACTTCTTGTGCATGCACGGGCTTTGGTTCAAGAAGCTCGAAAATTGGAGGAGGAAGAAGTGGCTAAGAAGCCGCCAAAGATACGCCAAGTGTGGATGCCGAAATCTGGAGCAACGATTCAGACAACTCCACCTCAGGCGGTGGCATCCAAGTCTCCGTCCAGCTCTGTCCCCACTCCGGTCGAGCCCATAGGCTTACCCTGGAGCAAGAAGACGGTGTTAGAGCGCCTCGGCCCGTCGCACGACAATCGAGGCAAGACTCCAATTAGGGAACTCTTGGGCCAATTGAAGAGGCCTCGGACTACCCATGGCACCGGGGGTCGCATTCACCTCCACCACAACAAGAACCCTGCGGTTCTCTGCACTGGACTGCGGATTGAAGTCCAAGAGTCCGTTGAGACTTCTCGCCTACAAAGGTGAATGTCGAGACGAGTGACTTTGAGAACTCCAATAACGCAGTCTGTCCTCAAAAGGAGACGTTTTCGTCCGAGAATGATGACATTATACCTGAGGATCCGTGTCATTAACACACGATGGGTTGCTCCAGCTTTCATGCCGATGAGTTGTACTATAGTGCTGGGGGTACGAGAAAATCCCGAAAAAGAAGTTCCCCAGAGCTGAATACATGTTGCCTGTGTTCGAAGCTGATCAGGACGGTGTTGTTAGAATGCAACTACACCAGGAGGGCCCCGCAGAAGGTGTCGGTCTTCGATAGGCTCGACGCCAAAATACCGAAACCCAGGTCAAGACGTTTCCGCAGAAGAAAATCAGTGTTTCAAGACGATGAATTGCCAAGAGTCACCATCAATATGACTAGCAAGGGGGCGTCGTCACTTGCCATTCTCGGTGCCTCGCGGCGATTAACTCGGTTGTAGTCTGGGACTATCCGACGTCCTAACTATAGCAAAGTCCAGAGGGGGTTACCCTCAGATGATGAAGTGTCGGATGCTAGCTCTGCAATTAGCTCTGATAAAACGGTTTCTAGCGAGGGACGACCCCGAGAGGCACTCATGATCAGTGCGGAACAAGTGGTCAAAATGCTTGAAGAGGCTATGGCCAAGCAAAAGGAGAACTTTAAGTTCTAGATGGAGATGGCCATGCAGCAGATGAGAGAGATGCATGACTAGCAAATCTAGGCGCTAATGAATCGGCAGGGTGAGTCAAGTCATCGCGTCAATCAGATAGATAGCGACACAGACAGGGAAGAAGATTGTGACGCCGGTAATCCCTCTGATGAATGAAATGCGGGAGGTAGCCTCGAGAACGCCAGTGGCATTGTCGTAGTCCCCAAGAATGAGAAGATAAAGGACCTTGAGAGTAAGATCAACTCTTTGAGTTCCGCTCAAGAGGTAAAGAAGACTGGTATACTATGTCCGTATTCAAAGGAGTGGGAATCAATCCCGTATCCGGCGAAGTTCAGTCTACCTAACTTCACGCCGTTCAACGGGAAGGGTTCACCTACCCAGCACCTGATCTACTTCAAGTCTCACCTGGGAGTCATTTCCAGTAATGAGCCCCTGATAGTTCGGTTATTCGTTGGCACCCTTCGGGGAGCCGCCTTCGATTGGTACCGCCATCTCAAGCCGGGGAGCATTAACAGCTAGGATGACATGGAGTGCAGTTTCCTTGCCAATTTTTTCGACGACGACACTGAGGTATCAATTGGGACGTTGTTGGATGAAAAGCAGAAGGATGAAGAGACGGTAGATAGCTTCGTCAAGTGGTTTCAGAACAAGGCAATGAATTGTCGGCACCCGATAACCGAGGAGTTCGTTCTCCAAACCTGCCACAACAAGCTCTCGTTGGACGTACTGTAGGCAATGGGAACGGCGCCGTCCAAGATATGAAAGGATTTGAAGGTGCGTGGAGAGCAAGTCGAGCGATTCTTTAAGAGGAAAAAGGTAGAAAGAGGCCAGCAAGCGGCATATGCACACAAACAGAATTTTGTCCCACGCGGCAAAGGGAAGGAGCAGGTGAAAGTAGTGGACGCTAACCAAACATTCCAGCGAACACCGCAACAATCGCAGCCCCAATTGCAGCAACGACTTCAAAAACAGAAGTCGTCAGAACTGAGATTCCCCAAAGCCTATTCTTTCAAGGAAGATGAGGTTCCAGGTATTTTCAAATACCTCCTGAAGAACAATAAGATCCAGCTGCCACCAATCGTGAATCAGGAGGAGGGAAATAAGGTCACAGATCCGAGGTACTGCGCATACCACAGAGTGGTTCACCATCCAACAAAGTCGTGTTACCATCTCAAGGATAAGATTCAGGCCTTCATCAATACAGGGGTCATTACCGTAAAGCCATCAAAATAAAAGTCGTTATAATCCAAATGGGAAGGACCGTTCGTGATAGACATAGTCTATTCGAACGGTGCGTGTCGCCTAATAACTCAAAATGGAGGGAGATAATTAATGCCGATAAACGGGAAGTTCCTAAAAAAATACTATCCTTAGAATATTTAGGATAACTCATTTTGGCAGGAAGTTCCTCATGGAATATTTCACCCATTGTCCTGGCGGATAACCCTAAATCTGTCCTCCCCCATAAATTCCCTCATTGATCAAATTCATTGACGGTGAGTCCACTAAAAATTTTTCTGGTCCAATCCACCAGCAAAATTCCCTCTTGATTCCTTACACGAATAAGAGGTCCACTTAAAATTTCCTTCACACTGGAGATAAAATATAAAATTCTTTCTCTTCAAGTGTAAGATCCCCTTCGTGACAAACAGAAGGGCTCTATCCTTTCCTCTTCGGTCGCGTCTCCCTAAGATTAGGGATGAAGTTGGAAAATCATTCCAGATTAGATAATGAATCCTATAAAAGTGAAAGTTATTTGAGTCTTTTCGATTCTTAGAGTGGAGATCCCACTCTTACTCTTATTTTCACTTCTCAAGATTCTAGAAGTGGAGATCCCACTTTTAGTCTCTTTCGCACTGGAAATAGAATATAAAATCCTTCCTTTCTAGCATCAGGGAAACAGAATATAAAATTCTTGCTTTCCGACATTAGCACTAGAGATAGAATATAAAATTCTTCCCCTCTAGGAGCAAGAGATAGGATACAAAATCCTTCCTCTCTTGTTTCAGATTTTTTTTTACTTAGAAATAGGATATAAAATCCTTCCTTTCCAGTATCAAGGAAACAGAATATAAAATTTTTCCTTTTTCATATCAGCACTGGAGATAGAATATAAAATTCTTCCTCTCCAAGAGCAAGAGATAGGATATAAAATCCTTCCTCTCTTGTTTCGGATTTGTTTTTACCTGGAAATAGGATATAAAATCCTTCCTTTTCAGCATCAGGGAAACAGAATATAAAATTCTTCCTTTCCCACATCAGCACTGGAGATAGAATATAAAATTCTTCCTTTCTAGGAGCAAGAGATAGGATATAAAATCCTTCCTCTCTTGTTTCGGACTTGTTTTTACCTGAAAATAGGATATAATCCTTTCTCTCCACCATCGGGAAACAGAATATAAAATTCTTCTTTTTCCACATTAATCTTACCTTCTTAATAGAACTCATTCAATCCAGGATTCATCCTGGGGAATTTTATCCGAAGCCTAAGTAGGGATAAGTCAACGCCTCACACGCATTGCCGGTTTAGTCTTTTACCGATTGAAGAAGACACCTGAATCTAAGTCGGGGGAATTTTATCCCGAAATCTAAGTAGGGATAAGTCAACGCCTCACACGCGTTGCTGGTTTAGTCTTTTACCAATTGAAGAAGACACCCGAATCCAAGTCGGGGGAATTTTATCCCAAATTCTAAGTAGGGATAAGACAACGCCTAACACGCGTTACCGGTTTAGTCTTTTACCGATAGAAGAAGACACTAGAATTTAAGTCTGGGGAATTTTATCCCGAAACCTAAGTAGGAATAAGTCTACGCCTAACACGCGTTGTCGGTTAGTTCTTAACCGTAAAAAGAATGACAGCCCACATATTCAAAATTGTGGCAGGTTGTTATTAATAACACTACAATCCACGCCTTACACGTGTGGGGAATGTTATCATGAATCCTAAGAAGGGATATGTCAATGCCTAACACGCGTTGCCGGTTTAGTCTTTTTACTGATTGAAGAAGACACCATAATTCAAGTCTGGGGAATTTTATCCCAAAGCCTAAGTAGGGATAAACTTGCGTCTAATATATGCAGCCGGGTAGTCTATTCCCGCAAAAGAAGATAAAATCCTATGTATTCAACATCATAGCACCAAGTCTGAAAGAGTTTCATTTTTTTAGCACAACGTCACGTACAAAATGGGTTTAGATAATCTGCACGCTAGCCCGATTCAAATGGTAATCGGTAAAGGTTCATCAAATTCGTTAATGGCTGGGGGTTGATCAATAACCCTAAAGTTGACGCCTAACACGCGTTGCCGGTTAGTTTCTTACCCGTAAAAGAAGACGAAGCCTATGTATTCAACATCATGACACCAAGTCTAAGAGAGTTTCATTCTTTTAGCACAATGTCACGTGCGGAACGGGTATAGAAAATCTGCATGCTAGCCCGATTCAAACAGTAATCGGTAAAGGCTCATCAAATCTGTTGAGGGCTGAGGGTTTGCCAAAAATCCTATGAGTATTGCGCTTGATTATTTCAAACGAAATAAGAAATCATAATAAGCAATAAAAATGGGGATAAAAATTCATTCAATCAAAGAAGAGTCGAGTCTTTCTAACAAAGAAATTACAGCTATTCAAACATCAAGTCTATGACAAAGGATTTGTTGTTCCACCTGAGACAACTCGTCATTGTAAACTTGTTGGAGTTCCTTCTACAAATCAGCCCTGAAAGACTCCTCATCGGCACTCAGTGTCTTCGCAGCTTCTTCCTCAGCTTCAAGCAGCTTTTGTTCGGAGAGCTATAGTTGACTGGATATGACGTTCTGAGCTTCCTCCTTAGTGACTCTTGTCAGCTCTAGGATACTTAAGTGCTCTTCCTTCATTTGAAGTTCCCGCCTAAGCTGCGCTATCTCGGCCTCAGTTGATGCAATACAGGAATGGTTGTTGCTCAGGGATATTGATTTTTCAGCAAGTACAGTCTTAACCTGAGCTACCCGGTCTCACTGCATCTGAACCTCGAGTCCAGCAAAAACACGAGTGCCACGCCATGCCTCCAGATGAGCTTCTGCTCAAGTAGCTATATATGAAGAAGCACCCGCTGCCTGCAGCTCCTGCAATCTTTGAAGCTCAGCTTCCAGATGATCGAGGTCATCAGTAATGGCTTGGGCTAACTCTGGATAACCAGCATCCCGAATCAAGGCCGTTCTAGGGCCAAGAACCGGCCTGAACTGACGAAGAGAAAGCCCACCGCGGAGGAGCTTGTCGATCACCACGTCCATCAAAGAAAAGAATGAGCGGACCTCCAGGCTGTAATAAGCCGAGTTGGGTCGTCATCTGACATCAGCGCTCTCGCCAGGTCATGAAGTCTCGAGATGAGCCCTGCAAGAAAAAAAGAGGGGGGGGGGGGTTAAACACTTCAGAATCTTAAGTTAGAGGTCAGCGTAGACATCCTCAGCTAAACAGCCCTTACCTGCTGTAGGCGTTGAAAATCGCTTATCAGTGCCCAAATCAGACTCGTGAAGGTTGGTTCGCAACCGACGAACCATCAAC
>JBAKGM010000326.1:26095009-26117213 GCA_037177215.1 Asparagus racemosus | reverse complement strand
TGCACTTCAAACAATAGAAGTCGGTCAAAGGACAAGCAATTTGTGATCTTTTGGCTGCAAACCCGATGACGGACGCAATCGAGCTATATGATAACCTGCTGGATGAAGCCCACGAAGTCAACACTACATCGCACCAACAAATATGTCAGTTGTATTTTGACGGAGCTTTTTGAGCTACTAATGTGGCAAGTGCTCTTAGATGTTCTAAGATCTTTGCTAGAGTCGGAGTTGTCTTAGTTTCCCTAGAGAAACATATCATGCCTCGAGCCTATTCGCTCACCGAACCGTGCTCCAATAACGTGGCTGAATACAACACGCTACTTATCGGGCTTAGTTTTGCCAAAGAGCTGGGGGTCGAGTATCTCGAAGCGTACGGTGATTCGCAATTGATAGTCAAACAGATCCATGGAGACTACGAAGTCAGGAATCCAGATCTGGTCCCCTATCACATGGCGACCATTGAAATGACAGACTCATTTGAAGAGTTCTTCATTGAATATATCCTGCACATTCAGAACGCTTACATGGATGTATTGGCAGCGTTACCAGTATCGCTGGCACAACCTCCTAAGACTGAACAACTAGTTATAGTCAGGACTCATCAATTATTCGTACTAATATATGATATGGTACATGGAGACAATGGGGTGGTTACTAAAGAAATATACACCACCTAGACCAAATTGGAACCCTGAGATTGGCGTTGCCCCATAATTGACTACGTCTTGCACGGTATCTTGCCAGAAGATGTGAAAGAGAGAGAATCCATCTGACAGAGAGCCCCAAGGTTCTTCTATGATACAAAAACCCAGACGTTATATCGTCGCGGGTATGATGGCTTGTTGCTCCGGTGCCTTTCAAAAAAAGAGGCAGAGAAGTCCTTCGGGAAGCACACCAAGGTGAATGTGGCACACACCTGCCTGACCCCAAGCTCTATGATCGTATAAGGAGAATGTGATACTTCTAGCCAATGATGGTCAATGACGCGATCGAGTACGCTCGAAAATGCCACGCGTGTCAAATTCACACAAACTACATGCATCAGCCTCCAGAGCAATTACATCATTCGGCAACATCCTGACCATTCAAGACGTGGGGAATAGACATTGTAGGTCCCATTTTTCCTCCGTCGGTCAAAGGCGATCGGTTTATTCTAGCGATCACCGACTACTTCTCTAAGTGGGCTAAGGCAATCCCGCTAAAAGAAGTGAAGATGAGCAACAACGTCAAGTTTATCAAACACCACGTCATCTATCGATACAGTGTACCAAAACGGATCATGCATGACAAAGGTCCTCAATTCATCAGCAATTCCTTCATCAGGTTTTGTGAAAAATTCAAGATCCAAGATGTCTCGTCAACGGCCTATAACCCTATTGCAAATGGATTAGCAGAGGCATTCAACAAGACAATTATCAAGATATTGTCGAAGCTTGTGAAGACTAACAAGCGAGACTAGGACGATAAGCTTGGAGAAGCACTCTGGGCATATCGCACAACCGTACACACGCCAATCGGAGTAACCCGTAGTCTCTGGTCTACAGGTGTGAAGTAGTTCTTCGCTCGAAGTTCAGATCCTATCACTTCGCATCGCCCTCGCAACGGAGATGACGACCGAAGAACAGCATAAAAAACATCTCGAAGAACTCGAGATGTTGGATGAAAGGCGCCTAGAAGCTCAACAGCGTATTGAGTTTTACCAAGCCAGAATGTCGAGAGCTTTCAACAAGAAAGTACGACAGAGGAGTTTCAAGGAAGGAGATTTGGTCCTCACTGCTCGACGGCCGATAATCCTCAACTCCAAAAAGAAAGGTAAATTCGAACCTAAATGGGAAGGACCGTTCGTAATAGAGACAGTCTATTCGAAAGGTGCTTATCACCTGATCACCCAGAATAGCGACCGGCATTTAATGCCGATAAATAAGAAGTTCCTGAAAAAATACTATCCTTAGTATATTCAGGATAACCCATTTCAACGGAAAGTTCCTCGTGGGATATTTCATCTGTTTTTCTCGAGGATAACTCTAAACTTATCCTCAATGAACTCCCCCCACTAGTCAAATTCATCGACGGTGGGTCTACAAAATTTTCCGGTCTAAGTACTAAAAACCCCTCTTGATTCCTTCCATGAACAAGAGGTCCGCTCAAAATTCCCTTCACATTGTAAATATAATGTAAAATTCTTTCTCTCCAAGCGTAAGATCCCCTTCGTGATAAATAGAAGGACTCTATCTTCTTCCCAAGTAGCGCCAACTGAAGGTATGCGCTGGGATTTTTAGGTTGTCCGGCTGAAGGTCGCCTAAATATTTTCAATTCTCTGAGTGGAACTCCTACTCTTAGTCTCACCCCACTTCCTAGGCAGTGCTGACTAAAGTTATGCGCTGGGATTTTCAGATTAGGTCCTCTGACTGAAGGTCTCCTAAATCTTTCCGGTTCTCAGAGTGGAGATCCCACTCTTAGTTCCATCCCTTTTCTAGGTAGCGCCGAATGAAGGTATGCGCCGAGATTTTCAGATTAGGTCGTCCGACTAAAGGTCGCCTAAATCTTTTCGGTTCTTAGAGTGGAGATCCCACTCTTAGTTCCATCCTTCTCCTAGGTAGTGTTGACTTAAGGTATGTGCTAGGATTTTCAGATCAGGTTGTCTGACTGAAGGTCGCCTGAATCTTTTCGGTTCTTAGAGTGGAGATCCCACTCTTAGTTCCATCCCTCTCCTAGGTAGTGCCGACTGAAGGTATGCGTCGGGATTTCCAGATCAGGTTGTCTGACTGAAGGTCATCTAAATCTCTTCAGTTCTCAGAGTGGAGATCCCACTCTTAGTTCCATCCTTCTCCCAAGTAGCTCTAACTGAATGTATGCATCGAGATTTTCAGATCACCTCGTTCACCTGAAGGTTGCTTGAATCTTTTCAGTTCTCGGAGTGGAGATCCCACTCTTAGTTCCATCATTCTCCCAGGTAGCGCCAACTGAAGGTATGTGCCGGGATCTTTAGAGCAGGCCGTTCGACTGAATGTTGCCTGAATCTTTTCGGTTCTCGGGAGATCCCACTCTTAGTTCCATCCTTCTCCCAGGTAGCACTGACTGAAGGTATGCGCCAGGATCTTTGGATCAGGTCGTCCGACTGAACGTCGCCTGAATCCTCTTAACTCTCAGGGCAGAGTTCCTGCTCTTGGTTTCATTCATTCACCATGAGAGACAGAATATGAAATTCTTCCTCTCTCACACCAACTTAATAGTATCAACAGGAATTCTTTAATCCAATATTTATCTTGGGGAATTTGATCCCGAATCCTAAGTAGAGATAAGTCGACACATCACACGTATCGCTGGGTTATTCTTCCCGTGAAAAAGACGAAGTCTACGTATTCAATATCGTAGCATAAAGTCTAAGAGAGTTTCATTCTTTTAGCATAACGTTACGTGCAGAACGGGTTAGACAATCTGCACGCTAGCACGATTCAAACGGTAATCGGTAAAGGTACACCAAATCCGTTGAGGGTTGGGGGTTGGCCAACAATCCCAAAGTCGACGCCTAACACGCGTTGCCGGTTTAGTCTTTTTTCCGATTGAAGAAGACACCCGAATCTGAGTTGGGGGTATTTTATCCCGAAGTTTAAGAAGGGATAAAGTCAACGTCTCATACGCGTTGTCGGTTAATTCTTAACTGTAAAAAGAATAACGCCATTATATTCAAAAGTGTGGCAGCTAGTCATTAATGGCACCAAAATCCATGCTTTACACGTGTGGGGAATTTTATTCTGAATCCTAAGAAGGAATAATGTCAACGCCTCACACGCATTGCCGGTTTAGTCTTTTTCCAATTGAAGAAGACACTAGAGTCGGATTCTAGGAAATTTTATCCCAAAACCTAAGAAGGGATAAAGTCAACGTCTCATACGTGTTGCCGGTTAATTCTTAACCATAAAAAGAATAACGCCAACATATTCAAAAGAGTGGCAGGTAGTCATTAATGGCACTAAAATTCACGCCTTACATGCGTAGGGAATTTTATTCTGAATCCTAAGAAAGAATAAGTCAACGTCTCACACACATTGCCGGTTTAGTCTTTTTCCGATTGAAGAAGACACCAGAGTTTAATTTTGGGGTATTTTATCCCGAATCCTAAGTAGGGATAAGTCTACACGTAATACGCATTGCCGGGTAGTCTCTTGCCCGTAAAAGAGTACCAAGTCTATGTATTCGGCGTCGTAGCACGAGTCTAAAAGAGTCTCATTCTTTTAGCACAACGTCATGTGCGGAACGGATTTAAATAATCTGCATGCTAGCCTGATTCAAATGGTAATCGGTAAAGGCACACTAAACCCGTTAATGGCTAGGGGATAGCCAATAACCCTAAAGTCAACGTCTCACACGCGTTGCTGGGTAGCCTCTTGCCCATAAAAGAGTACCAAGCCTATGTATTCAACGTCATAGCACCAAGTCTAAGAGAGTTTCATTCTTTTAGCACAACGTCACATGCAGAACGGGTTTTGATAATCTACGTGCTAGCCCGATTCAAACGGTAATCGGTAAAGGCTCATCAAATCCGTTGATGACTGAGGGTTTGCCAAAAATCCTATGAGTGTTATAGTTAATTGTTTCGAACGAAATAAAAGTTAAATGATAAAAAGAGAAAAATTCATTCCAGAGATCCATTAGAACTCCTCCTGCAGCTCGGCCATGAGAGAGTTCTCATTGGCGTTCAGAGTCTTCGCAGACTTAGGACACTAAAGTTTTCTCCCTCCACCTGGAGTTCTCACCTAAGCTGCACCATCTTGGCCACACTTGAAGCAAGAAGAGAGTGGGTATCGCTTAGAGATGATGACCTGTCAGCAAGTACTATCTCAACATAGTTCACCCAATCCTGCTGCATCTAAACCTCGAGCTCAGAAAAGACTCGAGCATCGCGCCTCCAGATGGGACTCTACTCGATCAGCAAGCGCAGCTTCATGGCTCGGAGGGGTTATCGGAGGAGTAATCACCGTTGACGCACCGACTGCTTTAGGTGGTCTCACAGCATGGTCAAGAGGAATATCAGAATGAGGAACCGAAAAACAAGCCTCAACGGGAGCCCTTGCCAGCAACTAAAAGAGTTCATCAAATTGAAGCCCTGCAATTAACAAGAGGGAGAAACCATACCCTTACAGGAGAGGAACAAACCTCGACATCTATAGGTTTTATGGGCCCAGGTGATATATCACCAGAAAGACAGTCACCCTGGGGCGTGCCATGTATCAAATTGTCCATGGGAGTGTCCACAAGCAGACCAGGGCGGCATCAGACCAGCCCCAAATTAGCCTGCCGATTGATTCTTTCTCTCTCCCACACGCTTAGAGGAAACCCCAGACAATTACTCAGCAGGGACATCACCCATTAAGGGTCAATTTTTCATCTGGCTCAATTTATTCGGGCCTCAGAAATACTCTAAAAAAGTATACGAGGATGAACTGTTTCCTATTTTGATCGAGAAGTTCCCAGGAAATATTTTTTTATATTTTAAGGATAACTCGCCCACCTCTAAATGGATATATGAGGATAAACTAATCCCCAAAACTCCAGTCAACATATGAGTATAAACTATATTGACGCTGATCAATGCGTCATCACCAAAGAATTCACCGATCAATGGTTAGATCTCGAAAAAAAATTTTGACGCTGGTCAATGCATCGCAGCGAAGAATTTGCCAATCAGAGGCTAAATTCCGAACAAATTTTGACGCCGGTCAACACGTCGCAGTGAAGAATTCGCTGATCAGAGACTAGATTCCTAACAAATTTTTGGCACTGATCAGTGTGTCGCAATGAAGAATTCCCCGATTAACGGAGGAGTCTCGTAAAACGTTTGATGGTTAGTTGAACGACAAATCACCAATACGAGTCAAAAACAAATGAACTCAATCACCAGCTTCAGTTCAAGATTTTGACAACGGTCAGACAAAAAATACAGCACCATGATACCTTCAGCTATCCTAGAAAGCACTAGAGAATCTGAAAAGATTGGAGGGATCAAATTCTGAAGCTTATCTCAGGTTCCACTGTACCTACTGAAAGTTGGGGCCTATCATATCCAAAGTATCTCAGCCTCATCTAAAAAAGATCAAGACTGAAACACTTTAGAGGGAGTATCTATAGGCGTTAAAAATTACCTATAAGTGCCCGAATGTGACTCATGACGATGGATTGGCAATCGACGACCCATCCGACGATGCTACAAAGAACCGCTGACAACGCAACCGCGGAGCAAATGCATAAAAGTGAGTCGACAAACGCATGAAGCGAGTCGGCGAGGCGTGCAAGTCAGTGAAGTGAAGAATTGTGGAATAAATCCAATGGTGAAGCTTCAAATTAGTGAGTTTTGACGAGACGGAATCAACCGGAGTCAAACGTCGATGAGAGGGAATCAACCGGACTCGAACGTCGATGGAACTAAGTGATTTGGACTCTGAAATCGACGAGACAGTCAACCAGACTTGGGAATCAAGGCAACCAGATAAATCAGACTCAAGAAATTACCAAAATAGGGCTTCGATGGAGGTTAAGACCGAAGCAACTCGACCTTTGCCGAGACACCTCGGCCAAGGCCGAAGTGACTCGGCCTTGGCCGAGACTGTCTCGGCCAAGGCCGAACCACAAACCCCCAAACCGACCCCCCTCTCCTATAAATAGAGAGGGGGGTCTCATTTGCACTGGCTGGTAATTTTCTTCAAGGCAGGATTTTTGCTGAACTTGGGCTAGAGAATTTTCACATATCTGAGCTTTTCCATAGGCGAAAGTTTAGATCTAGATCTCGTGCGCACAAAGAACTCATCCCGACTCAAATCTACATAGCGAGGAGAGGAATTGAAGGGGATCCAGGTCACATCTGCAAGATCCACCCTCTAGATTAAGCTTTGTCTTAATCTTAGAGTTCATATGTGATTTCGCTTGGTCGATTTCACCCACTCTGGCAATCATCTCTTTCGTGAGCTGATTCCCGTCGGCAGTTATTTCTTTCATGAAATAATCCCCTTGGATCTGTAGATCTCGCATCCGGATCTGATCACGTGGTGGTCCATGAACGGAACAGAGTCTCCGGCACAGGCCAAGATCCCATGCAAACAAGGATCCGACGAACGGATCCCGCATTTGTTCAACCAGGGCAACAAAGTTGTAATTATTTTTTGATTTTTCATTGTAAGCCTTATAAAAGGCGATCTTTTTCTGAATCTCGTTGTAAAAGCAAAGAAGCTGTAACGAATTCATTTACAATGGAAATCTAGATAACTTTCCGCGTGAATAATCTATCGGGACGTTATTGGATGAAAAGCAGAAGGATGGAGAGACAGTTGACACCTTCGTCAAGAGGTTCCGAAACAAGGCAATGAGTTGCCGGGACCCGATAACTAAGGAGTTCATCCTCTAAACTTGTCACAACAACCTTTCATTAGATGTGCTCGAAGCAATGAGCACAACACCGTCCAATACATGGAAGGATCTAAAGGTACGCGAGGAGCAAGCCGAACGATTCCTTAAAAGGAAGAAGGCAGAAAGAGGCTAGCAGGCAACGAATGCTGCAAAATAGAACTTCATCCCTTGCGGTAAAGTGAACGTACAAGCATATGCAGTGAACGCTAACCCAACCTTCTAACAACGACCTCAGCAATAGCTGCAATAGCGAGCGCAGCAACAGTCTCAGTCTCAGTGGCAGCAATGGCCGCAGAAGCAGAAGACTTCAGAACCGAGATTCCCAAAGGCATATTCCTTCAACGAGGATGAGATTCCTAGTCTTTTCAAATATCTCGTAGAGAATAACAAGACCAAACTGCCTCCGATCCAAAATCAAGAGGAAGCAAAGAGGACCAATGATCCGAAGTACTGCGCCTTCCACAGGGCGGTTCACCACCCCACTAAGTCGTGCTACCATCTTAAGGCTAAAATCTAGGCCTTGATCGATGTGGGAGTCATCACGCCAAAGCCATTCAAAGAAAAGAAAGTTGGGGCTAATGCAGTATCCAAAGCTTATGGTAAAAGTGGAGATGAAGACAGTAAATGATGATCCTCACGGGCAATGTGAAAAGGGGCTCGTGCCACATACCACCGCAAATAGCGAGATTATTTAGGTCCACCGTGATCTGCTCGAAGACGATCAGTGGATAGTCTCTTCATCCAAGAAAAAGTCAAAGGGCAAGGGAAAGCTGTGTCATGCTACTTTAGCAATCTTGGAAAGGAACGATGAAGAAATTCTGACATGTTAGCTTTCTGAAGAAGAACAAGAAGTCTTCGTCACTAGGAGTGGACACGAGTACAAGTACAAATATCCGAAAACTCCTGATCTAAATGCTAACACACTGACGGAGCTAGGAGTGGTGATAACTCCCCCTATGCGTGCAGAAAAAGCATAGCAGCAGGCGGCTGCCAAGGAGGATGTGGCAAAGTCGAAGGAGAAGCAAACTCAACATCAGGAGGTCCAAGTCCCGAAACAGTCTCGATTCAATCATTCGATTGGAAGAGACAAACTGGAAAGTTCGAGCACTTCGTACCGCTTAGATGTTATGGCCCAATTGGCTAACATTCCGATGAGGATAACTCTCTATGAGCTATTATGCCTATCCAAAGAGACCCGAGAAGCCTTACAAGAGGCTTTGGCTGACTCTGAGGTGTTTCTCACTCAGATCAGGCTAGCTCCTGAAGAGCCAGAATCGTCAGCAGCCAAGCAATGCAATCTCACTGCCAAACACCTCCCCTGCATTACATTTACCGAGGAAGACATGTAGACGGAGACAGGCCACTCTATTTCACAGGGTATATTGGCTCCAGTGAAGTCAACCAGATCCAAGTCGATTCGGATTCCGCTGTGACCATCATGCCCTTGTGCCTCATGCATAGCCTCGAGATTCCTGCCAGTAAGCTAGCATCAACAGGCACCATGATCTACGGATTTAATGCCAGCGGGTCTCAACTGCTTGGTAAAATCTGGATAAAGTGCCAAATGGGTGATTTGAAGTCCGAGGTCACATCCTATGTGATTGATGCTGAGAATTCCTATAACTTATTATTGGGTCGGCTATGGATCCATAATAATGTTATAGTCCCCTCCACTCTTCATCAATGTCTGAAATATGTAGACACAAATAATGAAGTCAAGACGGTGGTCGCGGATAAGCAACAGTTTAAGAGACTGGAGAACTACTTTACTGACTCCCTCCTTTACGGTAACGAATTCGATAGTCAATCCACTGTCAATCATTTAGTTTCGGGACTTCATGACTTATAAGGTGGTTAGTTAAAGAGCAGTTCTTTCCCGATGAGGAGGTTCACGAATGCCCTGTTATGTTAGAAGGAATCATTGGACAAAAGCAAAGTTGAGCTGCCAATGGGAGTCGGCCCAAGGCATGGACAGTGGTGAAGAAGCTGACACCAAAGCCGAGCTTGATTACGATGGTGATTTTATTATAAATAACATTGTACCCGTTGTAATCAATCTTGACGGTGAAGAATCATCGGATGATAGTTGTAACTGACAACTTGCCGACAATGAAATAAATGATGATTTAGAGTACTCGCTATCTTTCACTGACATAATAAATGGATTGTACGATGATCCCGAACTGCACATGCCGATCTGATCATCTTGTGTAACACAGAAGCATCTATGAGAGTCCTTCAGAATGACACTCGTCATCCCAATGAAAATAGGAGGTGAGAAAGATCTGATCTATGGTAAAGGAGATGTGATTCCAACACTAAACCATGTTTTGAGGGAGGACGTCGACGACGATGAGTCTGGCCTTCATCTCTTCAGATACAGTCTAGAAGCGCAGAACCTCATGAAAGAATGGGGGTACGACTTTGCGCAATGAGAGGGTCTTTGCTTCGGACGAGGTCCTCAAGTCCCGTCCAGAGCGACACACGTTCCAAAAGGGAAACCCAATAATCACTATGCATTCAGGAGAGGATTGGGCTATGTATCCTCTTTAGAAGACGAATGCTGCTAGTTGATCAACCAATTATCCGATTCAGGAGATAGACATTCATCTGATTCATCTGCCTAGGATTCTGACGTCAGCATCGGTGAAGTGTTCAAGGGCCTGATGTCAAATATGACTACAGCCGACCCCGCAACAATGGAGAACGATGAAGAGATGCTAACTTGGGAAGACCCGTGGATCCATCACCTCAATATGCAGTACAGGGACTGATTTGAGCAGAGAGAACCACCCACCGAGGATGAAGTGGTCTAGGTCAATATGGGTGACGAAACACACCCTAAGCCCATATTCATTAGCAATAGTCTCCCCCCAGAGGAGAAAGAAGAGTTGAGGCTCTCGTCAGGAAGTATATCGATGTTTTTGCTTGGAGCTACGAGGACATGCTAGGACTCGACCCCAATGTGGCGACGCATCATCTCAACATCAAGACTAATGTCAAACCTGTCAAGCAGCAGCAAAGACAATTTCGTCTGCTGATTATGGAGACAATTGTTGCAAAAGTAAAGAAGCTTATAGAGTCGGGATTCATCAAGGAAATTTAGCACCCAGAGTGGGTGGCAAACATTGTCTTGGTCTTGAAGAAGATTGGACGATCAGAATCTGCATCGATTACAGAGACCTAAACACCGCATGCCCAAAGGACAACTTTCCTCTTCCAATCACCAATGTCACCGTTGACAATACGTGTGGGTTCAAGAGAATGTCATTCATGGATAGTTTCTCAGGTAACATTCAAATCAAGATGCAACCGGATGACGCAAAGCACATGGCGTTCATAACTACCCTCGACATCTTCTATTACACAGTCATGCCATTCGGCCTGAAGAATGCAAGCGCCACTTACCAACGAGCGATGACAAGGATTTTCTAGGAACATCTCTGGAAAATGGTCAAGTGCTACGTCGATGATTTAGTCGTGAAGAGCCGCAATAAAAATGACCACATCAAAGACCTGAGGATGGTGTTTGACCTCATGCAAGCTCATCAGTTAAAGATGAACCCTGCCAAGTCTTTCCTTAGAATGTCCAGTAGCAAATTCTTCAGGTTCATCGTCACCAATAAGGGTATTCATGTTGACCTAGATAAAGTGAAGGTGATACATGACTTGCAACCTCTGAGAAATCTAAGAGAACTCAGAGGGTTATAGGGCGACTATGTTACATCTGACATTCATCTTGAATCTATCTGAGAAATGCCAGTAGTTCTCCAAGTTGAACAAGAAAGACGTGTCATTCGTCTGGGATGACGCCTGTCAAAAGGCATTTGAGGATATCAAAGCATATCTAGCAAATCCTCCCATTCTCATAGCACCGAAGTTAGGTAAACAATTTTTTATTTACGTCAAAGCGATGAACCACTCATAAAGCGCTTTACTCGTACAAGACGATGACAACGGTCACGAGCAAGCGGTATATTACCTGAGCTAGACTCTAGTGGGTGCTGAATCCCGCTATCCGATGATCGAGAAGGAGTGCCTCGCATTGGTCTTCGTAATCTAAAAGATGCGACACTACTTAGTCGGACAAACGATTTATGTTAATTCCAACGTAAATCCAGTCTGGGTATTCACGACGCAACTGGCCTCCATGAATTGGCACTTGGGAAAATGGGTTTTGCTCCTATCTCAATATGACTTGCACTTCAAACAATAGAACTCGGTCAAATGACAAGCAATTTGTGATCTTTTGGCAGCAAACCCGACGAGGAACGCAGCCGAATTATATGACGACTTGCCAGATGAACCCCACGAAGTCAACACTACGTGGCATCAGCAAATATGGTGACTGTACTTTGATGGAGCTTCTCGAGCAACCAATATGGCAAGGGCCCAGATGTTCTAAGATCTCTTCCGAAGTTGGAATTGTCTTAGTTTCCCCAGGAAAGCATGTAATGCCTCGGGCCTACTCGCTAACCTAGCCCTGCTCCAATAATGTGGTCGAATACAACGCGTTAAACAGATTCGTGGGGAATATGAAGTCAGGAAATGAGACCTGATCCTGTGCCACCAGGCAGCCGTAGAGATGGCAAACTCCTTTGAAGAATTTTTCATCGAGTATATCCCGCGCCTCTAGAACATCACGCGGATGTATTGGCAGTGTTAACTGTATCGTTAGCGCAACCTCCTGAGACTGAGCAGTTAATCACTGTCCAGACTCACCAGCTATGCTTACTGATGTATAACGAAGACAGTGAAGAGGAGGACAACAAAGAGATGGCCATCAAAGGGGTGCATTCGACCCAAGTTGAGCTAGAGCCACGGGATTGGCGCTTCCCTATTATCGACTACATCTTGCATGGCATTTTACCTAAAGACGTGAAAGAGAGGGAAGCGATCCGACGAAGAGCACCAGGGTTCTTCTATAATACGGAGACCCGGACATTATATCGTCGCGGGTATGATGGCTTGCTGCTCCGGTATCTTTTGAACAAAGAGGCAGAAGAAGTCCTTAGGGAGGCTCACGCAGGAGGGTGTGGTGCACACTAACCTGGTCCCAAACTCTATGATCATATCAGAAGAATGGGATATTTCTAGCCAACAATGATTAGAGACACAATCGAGTACGCTCGAAAGTGCTACGCATGTCAGATACACGCAAACTACATGCATCAACCTCCAGAGCATTTGCATCCTTCGCTACATCTTGGCCTTTCGAAACGTGGGGTATGGACATTGTAGGTCCTATTTTTCCTCCATCCGTTAAAGGTGATCGGTTCATTCTCGCGATCACTAATTATTTCTCCAAGTGGGCTGAAGCGATTCTGCTTAGAGAAGTAAAGACGAACAATATCATCAAATTCATCAAGTATCACGTCATCTATCATCACGGCGTACAGAGACAAATCATACATGACAACGGTCCCCAATTCATCAGCAATGCCTTCATCAGGTTTTGCAGAGAATTTAAAATTTAAGATGTTTCGTCAACAGCTTACAACCCCACTACAAACGGATTAGCTGAGGCGTTCAACAAGACGATCATCAAGATATTATCAACGCATGCCGACCGGAGCTAGCCCTTACTCTCTGGTGTACGGATGTGAAGTAGTTCTTCCACTGAAAATCCAAATATCGTCACTTCGTATTGCCCTTGCGACTGAGATGATGATGGAGGAACAACATCAGGAATGCCTGGAAGAACTCGAGATGTTGGATGAAAAGTACGTGGAAGCTCAACAACACATAGAATTTTACCAAGCCAGGATGTCGAAGGCTTTCAACAAGAAAGTCTAACAGAGAACCTTTAAGGAAGGAGAGCTGGCCCTCACTGCTCAATGACTGATAATCCTCAATTCCAAGAGGAAGGGCAATTTTGAGCCCAAATGGGAAGGACCATTCGTAATAGAGACAGTTTATTCAAACGGTGCGTATCGCCTAATCACTCAGGATGGCAATGAGCTATTAATGCTAATAAATAGGAAGTTCTTGAAGAAGTACTATCCTTAGTGCATTCAGGATAACCTATTTGATGGGAAGTTCATTGTGGGACGTTTCACCCAGCGCCCATTGAGGATAACCCTAAACTGATCTTCCACCACAAAATCCCCCACTGTTCAAACTCATTGACAGTGAGTCCACAGAAAAATCTTTCTAATTCTCTACCACAAAAATCCCTCACTGATCAAACTCATTGATAGTGGATCTACAGAAAAAATCTTTCTGGTCCAATCTACCAACAAAACCCCCTCTTGATTCGTTCCACAAACAGGGGATATGTTTCCAATTCAGAGTTCCTCTTTGATAAACAAATGAATTCCTGAGTTACACCCTCTTCCAGGCCATGCCAACTGAAGGTATGGGCTGAAATTTGAATTTCCAAATTAGGTCGTGCTGACTGAAGGTCACCTGAATCTTTCCGATTCTCGGAGTGAGAACCCCACTCTTAGTTTCACCCCTCTTCTAGACCATGCTGACTGAAGATATGGGCCAGAATTTGAATTTTCAGGTCAGGTCGCGCTGACTAAAGGTCACCTGAATCTTTCCGATTCTCAGAGTGGGGACCCCACTCTTAGTTTCACCCCTCTTCCAGGTCACACCGATTGAAGGTATGCGCTGGGATTCTCAGATCAGATTATGCCAACTAAAGGTTGTCTGAATCTTTTTGATTCTCAGAGTGGAGATGCTACTCTTAGTTTCATCCCTTTTCTAGGTTGCGCTGACTGAAGGTATGTGCCAGAATTAGAGTTTTCAGATCAAGTTATGCCGATTAAAGGTCGCATGAATCTTTTCGATTCTCAGAGTAGAGATCCTGCTCTTAGTTTCACCTCCTTTCCATTGGAGATAAAATATAAAATTCTCCCTCTCCAGCACTATAATTTAAGTCTGAGGAATTTTATCCTGAAGCCTAAGAGGAGATAAGTCAACGCCTAATATGCATTGCCAGTTAGTTTTTAACCGTAAAAAGAAAGACAGCCCACATATTCAAAATTGTGGCATGTTGTTACTAATAACACCACAATCTACGACTTACATGTGTGGGGAATTTTATCCCGAATCCTAGGTAGGAATAAGTCAACGCCAAACATGCGTTGCTGGTTTAGTCTTTTACTGATTGAAGAAGACACCAGAATTCAAGTCTGGAGAAGTTTATCATGAAGCCTAAGTAAGGATAAGCTTTCATCTAAAACATGCAGCCGGGTAGTCAATTTTCATGATAATTGACCAAGTCTACGTATTTAACATCGTAGCACTAAGTATGAAAGAGTTTCATTCTTTTAGCACAACGTCACGTGCGGAACGGGTTTAGAAAATCCACACGCTAGCCTGATTCAAACGGTAATTGGTAAAGGCTTGCCAAATCCGTTGATGGCTGGGAGTTGGCCAATAACGTTAAAGTCAACACCTAAAATGTGTTGCCGGTTAGTCTCTTGCCCGTAAAAGATGACAAAGCCTATATATTCAACATCATAGCATTAAGTCTAAAAGAGTTTCATTCTTTTAGCACAACGTCACGTGCAGAACGGGTATAGAAAATGTGCACCTAGCCCAATTCAAACGGTAATCGGTAAATAGTCATCAAATCCGTTAATGGCTGAGGGTTTGCCAAAAATCCTATGAGTATTATGGTTGATTATTTCAAGCGAAATAAGGAATCATAATAAGCAATAAAAAGGAGGATAAAAATTTATTCAATAAAATAAGAGTTGAGTCTTTTAAACAAAGAAATTACAGCTATTCAAACATCAAGTCTATGTCAAAGGATTTGTTGTTCCAGCTGAGACAACTCGTCTTTGTAAACTTGTTGGAGTTCCTTCTGCAAATCAGCCCTGAAAGACTCCTCATCGGCACTCAGTGTCTTCGCAGCTTCTTCCTTAGATTCAAGTAGCTTTTGTTCGGAGAGCTTCAGTTGATTGGATATGGTGTCCTGGGCTTCCTCATTGACTCTTGTCAGCTCGAGGATACTTAAGTGATCTTCCTTTATCTGAAGCTCCTGCCTAAGCTGCGCTATCTCGGCCTCAGTTGATACAATATAGGAATGGTTGTTGCTGAGGGATGTTGATTTTTCAGCAAGTACAGTCTTAACCTGAGCTACCCGGTCCCGCTGCATCTGAACCTCGAGTCCAGCAAAAATATGAGCATCACGCCATGCCTCCAGACAATCTTCTGCTTGAGCAGCTATATATGAAGAAGCACCCACTGCCAGTAGCTCCTATAGTCTCTGAAGCTCGGCCTCTAGACGATCGAGGTCATCAACAATGGCCTAGGCTAACTCTGGATAATCAGCATCCTGTATCAAGGCTGTCCTAGGGCTGAGCACCGACCTGAATTGATGAAGAGAAAGCCCACCGTGGAGGAGCTTGTCAATCACCACGTTCATCAAGGAAAAGAATGAGCGGACCTCCAGGTAGATAATAAGCCGAGTTGGGTCATCATCTGATATCAGCGCCCTTGCCAGGTCATGAAGTCTCAAGGCTTCCCGATCTAGCGGGGCTAGTGAGGGAGTAACCATCGTTGATGCACCAACCGCTGTAGTCAGTCTCACGACATGTTCATCAGGCACGGCAGTTGCCATGGTAGATGACTCTGGAGGTGCATCAGAGTGAGGAGCTGGAGGATGAGCCCCAATAGGAGTTCCTATAAACGGTAAAATAAATTCCTCAAAGTCATCAAATTGTAGTTGTATTAGTCAAAAAAATGGCTAGTCCTATGATTAACAAGGGGAAAACCCATACCTCTAGAGGGACAAGCTTCGGTGTTTCCGAAAGCTGCTAGGCCAAGGGATATATCATCAGGAGGACAGTCATCTCGGGGCAAACTGAGGAATCATCAGAAGTGGCATAATGCTAGCCGCGGTGCCCATCGACCACAGAAGATGAAAATGCCCCCGACGGGCAATCAACTGGAAATAAGTAATTAATATTCGTTAAATTCAGTCATAAAGGTAATATAAGGCGTCAAACTCATCTCACAAACTTATGAGATAGAGTCACGGCCTTATAACGGGTGAGAAGATTCAAGCTGCATTACGTGCTCGTGCGATAATATACCCCGTCGCATAACTAAAGTAACAGGATATTCTGTCATACCAAACGCGATGCAGCATGGAATCGCCCCCATTAATGGCCTTAAGATAGGTGATGACCAAGCCAAAACCTATCTTTTAAGCATCAAACCTCACAAAGGAGGATCTCGGCTCTTCCCAATCGCCTCACAAAGGAGAACGAAGCGGGGATACAGTATGCATATGCATGGAGAGATGATGAAAAGGTGGCTCACTAGCAAATGAGGGAGGCGCACCCTCACGTGACAGGGTAGCAGGCTGACTCCTCGGAATGCGTGATCTCCCCAACGCCATATCGATCTGCAAAAGAGTTGAATAGGTCAGATAAACCTAAAACATAAAAGGGAAACTATGAATTTTAACCAAAATCCTACGAAATATGGCATTTTACAGTCCAAATTCTAGATAAAACCTACGGGATCCGCATTCGATGAGATCAAACTTGGCAAAATGACCAAGGCGCCGCTCGGGCAGCTCAGCCAAGGCTGAACCACCCCTGGGTGGCTCGACCAAGGCCGAGCCACCTGGTGGTGGCTCGGTCAAGGCTGGACCCCCCCAGTTGGCGGCGATGCGTTGTTTTCTCATCCCCCTTTTGAAAACCCTAGATTCGTGATCAAAATACAAAAGTTATGATGATCTACCTGAAGAAAAGCTCGAGGGGCCTGAGGGATTTGGAAAAGCTAAGTCTTTGAAGAATTATTCGAGTCCTGAGCGTGAAGGAAATACGGATCTCGGATGAATATTAGGGTTTGAGGGAAACAAGGCGATGAAGAAAGAAGAAACACAAAAAAGGGAGGGGGCTGGCCAAGAGAGAGAGAGAGAGAAAAAGGTGAGGGTTTGAGGCCTTTTATAATCAGCCCAAAGTGGACCCAATCTAGTTCTGAATAGGACTCCTTAAATTAGCCCCAAGTGGACCTAATCCAGTTCTGAATAGGACTCCTTAAATCAACCCCAAGTGGACCCAATAGGACTCCAATCAAACCCTAAGTAGGAATTCAAACCGGGGCCAAACTAGGTACCAAAACGACGCCAAATCAGCCTGTTAATTGATTCCTTCTCTCTCCCACACACCCAGAGGAACCCCAGAGATTTATTCAGTAGGATTATCACCCCATGAAGGTCGCCTTGCATCCGGACCAATTTATTCAAGTCACATGGTTACTCGAACAAGGTATACGAGTCTAAACTATTTCCTATTTTGTCAAGAAGTTCCTGGAGATTATTTTCCTAAAATATTCTTAAGGATAACTCGACAACCCCCAATGGACTATCGGGAGCGTGCAAACACGAATTGGCTCTCCCAACCTCAAAAGCCTGAAAAGCACAAATTGTGAGGACGCTGGCCAACGCGTCAGAGAATTCACCGATTAACAGAGGAGCCTCGAAAAGTTTGATGGTCAGTCATACAACAACTCACCAACACGAGTCAAAGAAAACTTAGTTACTAGCTTCAGTTCAAGATTTTGACAGCGGTCAGACAATAAATACAACGCCGTGACACTTTTAGCCATCCTACGAAGTACTGGATAATCTGGAAGGATTGAAGAAATCAAGATCTGAAGCTATTTTCAGATCCCGATATACCTACTAAAGGTTAGGGCCTATCATATCCAAAGTATTTAAGACTCTTCTATAAAAGAACGAGACTGAAACACTTTGGAGGGGGTATCTGTAGGCGTTGAAAATTACCTATAAGACCCCGAACCCGACTAGTGACAGGGAGTTTGGCGTATGGCGAGCCATCCGACAATCCAACGCTGATCCAACGACAAGCAGTTGATGACGCGAACACATGAAGTGAATCACCGAAACACATGAAGCGAGTCAATGAAACGCAAACTCAACGGTAAAGCCATGGCGCTGAGGGAATCAACGAGAAAGTGCCAGGGAAATCGAAGTCACGACGCCAAGGAAATCGAAGCCACAGCGACGGGTAAATCGAAGCCATGGCGCCGGGCGAATCAATGAGACGACGCCGGGGGAATCGACTAGACGGCACCAACCGGACTCGAATATCGACGAATCTGAACCAACCGGACCCTGGAATCGGCGAAACAAACAACCGAACCCCAAAAAAAGGAACAAGGCCACACTGGGCGGCTCAGTGGCCGAGCCGCCCCTTGGTGGCTCGGCACAGATCTGGCCCAGATCCGACCCGTACCTGCTTCTGAAGACTATGAATATGAGAGGGGGTGCTCATTTGTACAGATCTGGACTTTTGGGCGAGAAGGGGAGACTCTGTCGAATTCCAGAGCGGTCTATACTTAGATCTGGGATTCTAGATCTGAGATCTCGGCGAGCCTGTCAACGCACGAAGCAAGGAAGTTCAAGAGATCCAGATCAGATCTACACATCATTCCTCCGGATCAAACCTAGTTTTGATCCCGAGAAGAGTTGTGACTTCGCTTGGTCGATTTCACTTGCTTCAGGCGATTGTTTCCTTTGTGAAACAATCCCTTTTGATCGTGTAGATCTCAGATCTGACCAGGATCCGATCACGCGGCGGTCCACGGATAAACCCCGGCACCGGCAAAGAATCCACGCAAGTAGGAGCGCGATAAACGGGCTGCTGCGTTTGTTTTGAGGAAAAAGTTGTAATTTTTATTTATTTCGATTTTCATTGTAACTCAGTCTTATAAAAAAGACCTTTTTTTATTGAATTCGTTGTAAAAGCAAAAAGCTGCAATGGATTCATCTGCAATGAAAGTCAAACCAACTTTTCCCGCGAACACCTATGTTGTTCTCTGAGATAAATAAACTAAAAAAGTTTTCTTAAGGAAAGTGTATACCTTTAGTTCATAGTTACTGGCTTCTTTTTCAGTAATTCATGGTGATATCACGTTGTTATTGATTTATCTAAAACATGTTTTCACGAATTTATTCCTCCTTAGCCAAAGGATATGCACCATACTTACCAGGATCCAAAAGGCTAAAATTTCTGATAATCACTGTGCACCAGTAAGAAATACATAGATCAAGTCAATAATTGCTTTCCAACAATTTTTTTATCTACTTTGTTCTCAAAAATAAATGTTGCAATTTTCTTGAGATCCTGAATCGAAACGTAATAACCTGAATCGAAACGTAATTTATTATAAACCAAAATTTAAGAGATCAAATCAAATTGTGTAGTGTATCCAATTTTATAAGAATAAACTACTAAGAACTTGTAGGTAAAGTCAACCTAATTTGTTTATAGTCATACAGATACATGATGTTTATCAGAAATATCAGAAACTCTGCAATTTATCAATAATGTTCAAAAGTCAATTATCACATTTAAGGAGGGGCCTAGGCATAAAATTGCTCTTTCCATTCTCTTAACTGTAGTTACGTTCATTCCATCAAAATATAGAATTATAGAGAACAGAGAATGAAGGACAATGCCTTCTCTCATCCCTCCAGTTGCCAAAATGTTTCTGAAAGATCACAAAACCATTCTAAAGACATCAAATGATCTGTTAATGCATCAAGTGTTGAGTGTACATAACTTGAATTCTCATGGCTCGTATCTTCAACCATGAACTCATACACATCACCATTTATTTCAATCAAACTTGTCCCTTTACCCTTTCTTATCCCCCTCTCTCTCATAAGCTTCCTTAGCCTTTTCATATCCTCCCATCTCTGATTCTCATAAAACATATTAGAGAGAAGAACGTACAAACCCCCATTATTTGTCTCCAATTCTAAAACATGCTTCATTACTTGTTTCCCAATCACAATATTACCCTGAATCCTACAAGCCCCAAGCATAGCACCCCAAATCACAACATCAGGCTTCATCGGCATACTAATAATCATCGCAACTGCTTCATCTAATTGGCCTCCTCGTCCTAGGAGATCGACCATGCAAGCATAATGTTCGATTTCATATGGAATTTTATAGACTCGATGCATTGATTTGAAGTAATACCGACCAAATTCCAACAAACCAGCGTGATTACATGCACTTAACAAACTGGTAAATGTGATCCCATCGGGATTGAAGCCCTCCTCTACCATGCACTCGAAGAGTTGAACTGCATCAAGTCCACGACCATGCATTGCTAAAGCCCCAATTATGATGTTCCAAGATATCACATTCTTTATCTTCATTGTGCTAAAGTTATTTAACGCAACATCTACGTGCCCACATTTTGCATACATGTCGATTATGGAGTTTTGTAGTGTGATACTAGGATCCACAATATTTCCACGAATATAATCATGGGTTTTCTCACCGATGACCAAATTGCCAGTTTGGGAACATGCGGAAAGAACGTTAACCAGTGTATTCTCATCTGGGGTTATCCTCAAATTTTGCATGTGGTTGTACAGTTCTAGCCCTTGTCGACAAAGTCCATGTTGAATATAGCAAGAGATCATCGCGTTCCATGAAACGATGCTCTTTTTAGGCATTCTATCGAACCAAACCCTGGCAAGATCGATGAGCCCATGCTTCGCATGAGCACAAACCAAGGACGTCCATGATACCACATTCGTCATATGCATTCGATCAAAGCACATCCGAGCCATGCATAACTCTCCACATTTTCCATACACGTCCAACAAAGCATTCCCAAGAATCAAGTCGAATTCAATCCCGTTAACAATTACAAACCAGTGTACAAATCTTCCAAACCCTAAATTTCCCGTTTGTAACGAGAGCGAAAGGATGCTAACCAAAGTGAACCCATCGGGCTTCAAACCCAACTCCCTCATCATGACAAACAAACTATAAGCTTTCTCAGAGTCACCAATTCGACAATACGCATCAATCATGGAATTCCAGGAAACAACATTTCTTTCAGGCATTTCAGCGAACACAGCGCTGGCAAACCAAACCGACCCACCTGTTGAATAAGCGTGAAGAAGCGCATTCATAACAAACACGTTAGACTCGAACCCAATTTTAACAATCAACCCATGAATCAATCTCGTCTCCTTCAAAGCCGTGGCATTAGCACACGCTTTAAGAACAAATGGGAACGTGAAATTATTGGGCAAAATGCCATTGCCCATCATTCGACGATTTACGACAAGGGCTTCAATTGAATTATCGCTGGTATAGGAATAGGCTCTTATTAAGGTATTGTACATGAACCTGTTGGGTCTTTCGACGCGATTGAAGACTCTGCGAGCGTAGGAGAGGTCGGAGAGGGAGGTGAAGGCGATTAGGGTTGCGATTGTTAGGGTTTCTTGGGTGAGTCCATGGGTGATGAGCTGGGCATGGAGTTGTTTTAGGTTTTTTGATGAAGAGCATTTTTGGAGGAGAAAGTGGAGGGCTTGGTGGGCGAGAGATTTGAATTTTTGAGGGATGGCCAGTTTGAATGGAGGAGGTAGGAGTAACTTTGGCGGGGAAAAAACGGCTATTTCAGTAACGAAGCCCAGCTGCCGTTTGATAAATAAGTGACAACTGTTTGATAAGGAGTCGTAGGTATCAATTTTTAGTTTTTTGGTAGATAGGTTCCATTTATAGTTATCCCTAAGAAAAATACACTTTCGGATGCCTTTTTTTTAAAATAAAGGCAAGGGTTAATTGAACATACAATGCTTGTAGTATCACACTTCGAAATTGACCCGCTAGGTGAAATTTTATTTTTTTCCAGTACAAATACTATCAGGATCATCCGTATGGTAATAAGATGATTTTCAGAATAGATAGATCAAATACTATTTCTAAACTAACTCTTTAATCATTTCTGAATAGTATAGATCCTCCCATCGCATTCTAATATAATCTTTACCCAAACCCAA
>JBAKGM010000326.1:26065893-26083990 GCA_037177215.1 Asparagus racemosus | reverse complement strand
ATATATATATGGCCTTTTGATTTAAACCCATTTTCTATACTGAATTATTCTTGAACCTAATCATTCATATAGCATGATTTATGTATAACCCAAATATAGACTTTGACCCCTTTATTCTAGCACTTTAACTTATACTATAGTGGGAAAAGGTTATAGCAGTTTATCGAATTACAGCAGGTTACCATGAATTTCTCTATTTTTCAATAGTAAATATGTCCAACATCTGCCTACAAACTGTCTTCAAATTATCCTTGTGTGATCTATGTCAGACACAAAAATAGCGTTCTCCATTGCTTGTTTGTGTGCCGTCGCTGTGCATAATTTTGGATATTGGTTGTAGAAGCTTGCAACACTACTAACATATTGCATTAAATTTAATGATTGCAGGTTTTACCAACTTTTGCTGCTCTATTTCCTTTCAAAACTAGCAAGGGAACTGGGCTTGATGATGTGCCAGGTTTGGAGTGAGTACATAATAATTGCTGTTATTTTTCCTACTCTTAGCAGGCTTTTGTGGTCCCAAAACAATGCATTTAGTAAATGCTTACAAATGTTGTCGTATTATTCTAACAGATTTGATCCAAGATTTTTATTGCATGGCCAGCAATACATGGAGATTTACAAGCCTTTCCCGTCAAATTGCTGTGTGAGACCACTTTCTTGTATGAATTTAGAAACATTTTCACTTTTTGAATGGCTAAAGACAGTTGCCAACTTAAACTTCTGTTATGTGGCGCTAGAAATATATTTGCATTTTCCTTCAGCAAACCTTCATTTTCGTGTGTGCGTGTGTGAGCGCGTGTCGGTGTGGGTGTGTGTTTTTAATATTCATTTATCCATCTGTGTGGTATTCTAGTTATCATGTTAGGAGCTATAAAATTTCTCCTTCTTGCTGAATCCTTTTCACTTCGATTCGGGGACAATGTACTGAAACAGAACCCACTTGGTGGAATCTTGGCACCACTCCCTCAAGATACCATTTCCAGTGTACCAAAACTCATTTACTCATCACATATATCTTCTATATATAATGGATGTGATTATATTTAAAAGAGCAATGTTGTTAAGGGTACTCCCATGGATGGACCTGAACAGTGAACACAGCATGGTGTCTCTGCACATCAAAACCATTGCTGCATGCCATGCACATGGGTTGCTACCCCTCAAGCCAAGGGTGGCATTTTTTACGAGGCACTGACGAGGCAAAATATACTTACGTTGGGGAAAGGTATTTCTAATCGCTTTTGGTGCATAACCACAAATTCCTCTACACTCCTTGTTCCTCCTCAAATGATGACTCTTCCATTGCCTTCACAACCTAATTTCATTATCTGGTTGTCCAATTGGTTTTAAATATCTTCTGTTAAGGTGAGTTATTTCAGTTTAATATCTTGTACTTTTGGCTTCGGGTCCTCCTCTTCCCCCTTGTTCCCTTCTGGTCACGTGCGGTTATTTAATTGGAGTGTTTTCGTCATCTTCCCCTTGTTTTTCCTTACTGTTTTTTCTAGTGCTCCTCTTTTTATACAATTGTTTCTTATTTTCTTCTCTTCTCTACCTCTTGTTTTCACTTCTTTGCTCCTCTTCCACAGTCATTGACCATCTGTACCTTTTTCCTTTTTATTCTATGTTCGTTTTATCCTTTTTTGCTCTTGTTTTCCTCCTTTTCTTTCTGAAGTAATAGGTGTGAACCTGATGCTACTAAATAGGACACATATTCTGAGAAATGGATAAAATTGGGAAATCTAGATATGAAGAGTTAGGAATCACACCCTAACAAAGACAAGAAAGGGAGTGGTATGATCATATCCTCAAGAAGACCAACATGCAATTACACTTCTCCGGAAAAGAGAATGATATAAAGCCTTTCTTCTTAATTTTTAGCATAGACATCAATTCTCTTTAGAAGGGTCACTTAATGAAAAACATTAGTCAATTTTTGAACTATTAAGTTGTAGGTATCATTATTTTCTTCAAATAGCAATAGAAGAGTGTATTGCAACATCACGAGTATCTTATCTTATGTGAGATAATTTAATGAAATGCCTGAGTTCATATGGTACTTGTCACTATCTAAGTCGTCTGATTTCGCGAAATTGTTGACGCAGAGACATTTTGGACCGTATCATTGTTGACAGCTGGTAAAGACAAGTCAACATCCGTCAAGGAAATAAACTTTGTTAGTTGAAAAGAACGTATACCAGTTTTGTCTCTGAACTAGGCATGTGGACAAGGGATTAACTGTTCATCGTGAAGAAGCATGGAGGAGAAAAAGGAGACGAAGAAAACAGGAAGAAGGAAAGTAGAAGACTAGAGAAGTAGAAGGAGAAAATGAGCGTACTAGAAAAGAGAAGAGGAACAAGAATACGAGCATAAGAAAGATTGAAGAAGATACACTAGGAGAGAAAAGGAACCGCGAAGAGTATAGAAGAGAAGGGAAAAAATAGAAAAAAAAGGAACTGAAGGAAAAATACAATATTTACTACTGAAATAAACAGAGAAAAATATTTGCTACCTGAACCTATGAAGATTTGATGCTGGTCGTAGGTAAGCTGCCATTGATCAGCATTGGATCATGCTGGAGAGCAATGGGAAGGAATGTCAGAACAAGTGAAAGAGAGTCACGGAGTCGGGGCTGAAAATTGAAAGAATAGATACCGCTCTCCCAATTTGGGTAGATTTTGGATCTGGCCGGACACCTATAGGAGGTGGGGCCTAGTTCTGCATCACAACTGGCTCATGACGCATGCAAGGTGCACACACGGTTATCAGTTTCCCATCCAACAGCATTTATCCGCCTCGGTGCCTTTGCTTGTTAATGTGTCGTGCAAAATCAAAAGCGTGGGTACAGCCACCTGAATCACAATCAACTTCATTCAATGTACTTATTGCTTCTTATGGTGTTTTAAGTTATTAGAACATTTTCTTAAGGATGTTGTGTGATCTTACCCAGGCTACTTTAGTTATATTTTTGTTTCATCGTCTTTAGTATTTCTGTTTATGTTCACTATGCCGATCTTCTAAGAGATTCTGCGAGATTCTTTTACCTTAACTTATTATTGTTACCTGCTCTCTGTTACGTCTCCTTTCCTTTTTCTTTGTCTTAATCATAAACTTCATGTATTCCTTTCTCCTTCTTGGTGCACACTTGCATGCAGAGGTGGAGGGACGGGGTTGACCAACAGAGACCATTCCCCCCTTTTTTTTCTTTCCATACTGGGTCCATTAACGCATAGCAATCACCTTCTGTTCAAGTTTATCTTATATGAACTATGAAAATATTGATATTTTGTTTTATTTAATAAGAGATAATTAATGTAGTTCTTCCTTTTTTTCAGATTGAAAATAAAAGAGTAATCGCTGGTTTGCATGACAAAGGTATGTTTAGAGTAATTATAATTTGCAAGTATTTACCTTTTCCAAGTCCTTCCTCTACTGCCGTATTTTTACTTTTGTATCAGATTATGAAGTTTTTTTCCTCTATTTAATATATCGTAATCTACTTGCTTTCTCCATAACGAAAAATTTTTAGACACTGTGCTTAATTTGACTGATTTTCTGATTTATTTATTTATTCTTTTGTTGGCTAAAGAATTTGACAGTTTCAAGTTTGGATCCGGAATAGTATAACTCATATACCTAACTAGTCATGTTTGGGAACCTGAGGGTCTCTTTTATACAACAATTGACCTCTTTGAAGTTTGAATGCAACTTTTATAGCATTAACTTTTTTTCACCAGGGAAGGCTGCTATTATTGAGCTTGAGACCACCAGCTATATAAAGGAATCTGGTGAAGCATTGTGCATGAATCGGTAAGTGTCACCTACATCTCAATTTAATTTATGTTCTTCAAACAATATCCATAGAAAAGCTTATAGACTACCTATTTTGTAGGAGCACTATATACTTACGTGGTGCTGGTGGTTTCTCAAAGTCTTCACCACCATTTTCATATGCTAACTTCCCAGTTAACCAGGTTTCTCATGTTTCTATTCCAAAATCCAAACCGGCATTTGTATATGAGGATCATTCCCAGCCATCCCAGGCAAGCAATATACCTTAAAGTTATTGTCTCTCTGTATTTCTTTAACTTGTTAGATTATAAGATTCTAATCGTTAAATGTATAGTGACTTCCCTTCTGAAAAAAGTATTTTTAGTTCATTCTTTCTCTGACTTTTGATAATTGAGTAGTTAGATGTTGATGTTTTGCGTTTTGTTTGCTTGAAAGAGAAAATACCACTATTTGGAGAGGCATGTGTGTTTTAGCCCAGGAGAGAACAAAATATATTATTTTTCAAATGAAAAATACTATTCCCACAAGAAGCCTAGGTGTTCTTCGAGAAGAAAAAGGGGTGCTCAATCAACTGGGGAGTTGTTGAAATTTGCAGCAACAAGGCGAATTAAGATTGTCACTGAATCATACTAGTCCTAGATATGATTCACGCGCGTTGGCAAGTATGGGTCAAGACTACCCTTGTAGCTATATGAGCTCGACTCAATGTGGGCTGTTCCTCTGCCAAGTTTATATGTCTGTTATATTGTCTCTACCCTAATCCTGAGGACATGAAAATATGTAGAAACAGCTTTTAGTTAAGTTAGTTTTCGATATTGAGTTCTCTACGAATTATTGAGCTCAACTTGTTTTCTTTTCAGAGCTAACTACTTATCGTATATGTTGCTTTTAATATTTTACCATATACAATAATGTGCTATTGCTATGTGAAACAGGCTCTATTATACAGGCTATCAGGTGATTATAATCCTCTGCATTCTGATCCTATGATCGCTCAGGCTGCAGGGTAAGCTTTTGAAAACTACTTTTTGCATTCTGAGATTTTCTTCTTGCTACTTGATCTTGGCAACCACCCGTCATTCCAAATTCCTTATTTTTAATTTATCAAAGTTGTAGATGTCTCTCGCCTAATACAGTGTGTGAGTGTACACTTCCACTGTAAATCATATTATTGCCAACATCAGATATCTAATGGAATTGTTAGATTTTGGGCATCAAAATGGATTTATCTTTTGTGACTACTGCTAATAACAGTGGTTTCTGGCACTCTGGTGTTCAAATATCACGATTGTTTTTGATAAAGTCACTGACTATTGAATCGGTTATCTATTAGATATTTGAATAACCTAGCAACAACTGAAAAAACATTTATCCACCTTGTTTGTTGTTCATATTGAACCGTGTTATGAGATGGAAACAATGTGCTTAGACATTAACAATCTTGGGATATATGTACTGCAAGTCCATCTTAATGTATGAGGTTTTTTATTTATCGTCATATAAGGATGTCTTAAGTTTAACAGCAGAGAAAGAAATTGAAAGACCATAGTGTTTAAATAATGAGGCATGATACACTTCACCTGAAAAGTTAGATGCGGCATGCACCTTGTAGTTCATCAGCTTTATGCTTGCACGAGAAAGAGAGTATTTGTACAAAGACTTCAAAGTTTTCTGTTTGAGTTCTCCATTTAGCGAACTGTTGCACGCCCTGCAGTTCTGTAATTTGTAAAAATCATCTTTCTCTTTTGTTAGTTTGTTTCTCCTTCCCACTAGCAACTAACTTCCAATAATTTTAGGAATTTCGTGAACTACACCCTACTTTATCATGAATCATAGTACTCTTTTGTGATGTTGCTATTAAGATTTTCCCTATATGCTCTTAGTTCTTTTGTTTAGTTCAACGTTGGAAAAACTTGAGTACACGTGGACGGTCCAATCCCTCACAAACTCTAATACTGCGATAATATAATCAGGGGTTAATTGCACATAAACCTTTGTAGTATCATTGTTTAGAACTTAATATCCCTGTAGTTCTATCATTGCAGATAGACTCCTTGGGTTCTCCCTGGGTTACTTTTGACGCAGATAGACTCCCTGGGTTCTCCCTGGGTTACTTTTTGACTCATTTGCCACTGCAGAAAGTTTGGCAGATGTTGCCCCTAGGCGAAATTAGCTAAGTCTATGTGAGGGTAAAAGACTCAAAACCATAGACGTGGTCCAACACCTAAAAAAGATCCCGGCGCGTACCTCGGGCATCGCGAACTCAATGGGGGCTCAGGGACGTAGGAGCGAATGTGAAGTCTGAGGTAAAAGGATATTTGTGATTACTTAACCTACTCCTTGGATTTCAGAAAGACGCGTTTGTAGATTTAGATTCCGTCTAGAAGTCACCGGAAGAATGGTTTGGATCGTAGAGAAAGCGGCAGGCCTCTTTGAGGAAGAGAAGTGGACCCTTCCCACTCCCGGAAATGAGAAGCCTTCTTTCTCCTACCCAAAGAAGTTGGACAGTTGTGTTGAAGCACCTGTCCTTCCAGTTTGACTTGATGCTCTTCCATACCCATATGCAGAGCTGTCGGCACCACTACCAGCAGCATTCGAGCGAGCAAAATAGCAGGCATCCCTTCCAGTTATATATATATAGACACACACACATTACATGTACATATGTGTGCATATACTCTATATAATATATATTGTATTGTATATACATATATAATAGATGTTGCTACGTAAGGGTGTCTGGCAGCGTGTAATGTCATCCATGCAGTGCGTTCATGGCTGCCATGGCTGAAGCTGAGGCTCTCCCTTGTTGCCTCTATGTATAGCGCGGGTTGTCAGGGATGAGCGGCGAAATGAGTCTATTAGTGAGGCGAAGGAGAGATGTATTTAATGTGATCCTCCTGTGCTCATTGCTCAACCTAAACCACAGGAGGAGGAGGAGGAGGAGGAGGAACGAATGACAGAGAAGGCTGTTAGGGAGGCATTCGGCTGAGGAGTTCATTTGTGAAGGATGCGAACTATTGTTGAAGAGATTGAGAAATTGTTCACGCGGATTCCTCCAATTGGGCTTGAGTGACATAGCCCGCAGTGCATGTTTCTTAGACAGGAGGAATTGATGACCGGCTTGGACGATCAGAATCAGCCATCTTGTATAAAGAAGAAAAAGAGGCCTCACGATGGGTGCTGAACTGTTGATGTCAGATATCAAACAGGGAGGTTTAGTGTGGATTATGTAGGGTTTTAGGGTTCCTCAATCTTCTTTTAATAGTTGATTCTTGAGCAAGGGATTCGGTCCTGCACACAAACAACACGTAAGAGGGTTGGAGTTGAGTTCTCTGGGGGTTACTCTGACAATCAAGTTAGTACAGATCTTAAGTAGAGGAGGAAGTGTACAGTTGTAGTGTGTTTTTTTTGGTCGAAAATCACGTACCTCCATCCAGTAGGCAGGGCACCAATTTATAGTAGATTTGCGAGGGCAATTTTATAACTTTGGCTGACTCCAAGCAGTCAACTTAGTCGGCTAACACTTTACAGGTGTCCGCCGCAGATGGTATGAGTCACCTCCATGATTAATACGAGAGTGATAGGGGAAGTCAGGTACTGACGAGGTCCGATGAGTCATTAAGACTTTCAGGTCAGAGCAATGATGACTCCGACCATGCATTTAATGTGAAGGTGATCGGCTATCGGCATGTGGTTAGAGAGTGACCGCCTTTCGACTTAGCTTTGCAAGTGAGTTGATAAAAAGACACTTTTTTATTGGGCCAATATGGACTCGGAGCTTCTGAGCTAGGTCTTACGAACTGAAGAGGCATGGAGCCATTTTGAACTACAGGGTTCGAGTGAGGATTCCTTTCCACTCGACCCTTCTTGTTAAGGGTCGAGTGATGACTTTACTGGACTCTTCTTGCATAGGGTCGAGTCGAGATGATGCATAGTTAATTTGGGACACGTGTCGACTCCAGGGGGAGGATTAACACTTAGTCATTTCCATGTCATAACATAAGGTATTTGACCATTACATTACTCTTTAGGAGATTCTCTCACCTTTTCCGCAAATAAAGATGAAAGGCCAGAAATAAATTTTTCTTTCCAAATTTGCAATCATGTAATTAGTAGATTTTAGAAAGAAAAACATATTTATACCATTTAAAGTCTATAAGGGTTTTACACCTAAAATTTATAAGTTGTTCTTGAACTTTATCTTGAAGGCTATGAGCTAAACTAACAAAATGATGATAACTAGAGAGGAGCAAAGTATAAAGTGCATCGCTAAGATAGTATCCTCCTTTATCAAGAATTGGTTCTCCTAGTTGATTTTGTTTATGACTTTTTAAAATGTTATATCTTTCTACTTCGGTGAGATAACGATCCCACCAACCTTGTAATTGGCCAAAAAAGGATGAACACAAACCAATAGCAATAATTTTTTTCGGGGTTACCTTGTTGTCTACAAGCGTTGGCATAGATAAACATTTCTTGTAAAAGATGTATTATTTGATATTCAGTATAACCGTCAAGATGCCACTCAACAAGAGAATTACCATCAAAACTTGTTTTATGACTATGAATTTCTTCAAATTGCATATCAGCAAGAGTGAGTCTCCTATAATAATTTCTTGCGTTATCAGAAGAGCAAGGATATTTTTTAATACTTGAATCCTTAGAGGTTTTCTAAAATCCTGATTTGACTTATAATCAAATATGCCATCGAATTGGGACTCAAGGTCTGATAGAACATTAATAGCAGGAGATTTATTCTTAGACATATCTTTCAACCTTTTAGTTGCTTCTTTGGTAAGATTATTCATTTGCTCACCAAGTTTAAAAGGTGTTTTATTATTTCCTAATTTGATGTTTTTAGTGAAAGTCTAGGGTGTAAAAGGTGGTATAGATATTTCGTGGGTGATATGTTTTTTCATGTCTAGAAGCATATTTTCAATCCTATCAGTTTGTTTACCTATTGTCTGCAGGTGAATGTTGATAAAATTATTCTGTTCAGTCACAAAAGCAATACTATATTGTCTGGCTATGCTACTAGAAGATTCGGGAGTTATGATGGGAGTAGCTTTAATATTTTCTTTTCCAACTTTTATTGGTCCAAGGGATGGATGTAAAGATTCTATTTCTTTATCTTTATCTGTTTTTCATGTATTAGAAATTATTTTCAACATAAACACATTATTTTCCACTGGTAAATGTTTAAAGGAAACTTTTTGAACTTCTAGATATGTAACTTCATACCATAAGAAAAAAAAGGTATAGTTTGTTTAATAGTACGCATACAGTCATAATACAAGGCTCTCATAGATGATCTAAAATCCTCTTCATAAGTTTGAAAAAATCACTCCTTTTTGTCACGGTTTTTTTGGAGAATTAAAATCTTTTCTTAGAAATTCTTTCTCAATTTCAAAAGAGGGTTTATCATCAACATCATTAATAACATTTATATTAGTTAAGTTAGGATTGCATTTAATCTCTATAGAACTGTTCTTTTTGAGAAATTTTTTATTATTACAAAGTTGTAATTTTATAATATTGGAGTTTATTATCTTAACGTAGGGATTCTTTTTATCCGAATAAAGTTAGCTTAGCAACTTAGGCATCTTAAACATGGATGGAATGCTCGAGATAGTGGTTCCTGTCACAGTGTTTTGTCCAATCCTGGTTTATCCGGTTGCGTCGAATCTGAATCCGTTCGATTGTCTTGTTGATAATGGAGTCCAATCGGTTTAGTTCCGTTGACGTTTGAGTCCGGTCGATTCTGTCTCATCGACATTCGAGTCCGGTTGATTCCGTCTCGTTAATATTTGTTGATCTGAAGCTTCACCATTGGATTTATTCCACGATTTGTCGCTTCAGTGACTTGCACGCCTCGCCGACTCACTTCATTCGTTCATCGACTCGCTTTATGCATTTTGCGGTGCGTTTACGTCGTCAGCGGTTCTTGGTCGCATCATCGGATGGGTCGTTGATTGTCAATCCATCATCACGAGTCACATTCAGCACTTATAGGCAAATTTTAACGCCTACAACTATAAAATAAATGCAAGAAAGTAATGCAAGAAAATAAAGACATGGAAATAAATCTACTCTACAAAGCAATAAATCTAATTCAAGAGGGTTCTAGCCTCATGAATATTTAACAACAAGAAAAGAAAATATTACAAGAAATTAAAAGATAAAAGAGAAAATTTACATTCCAAGAGGGTTCTAGCCTCTTGATGAAGGCAAATCTTCATCTTGATCTTCATCTTCCTCTTACATTCATCTTCATGATCAAATAAAGAGGTGAAAAATATTCTTTTATTAATTGCAATAAAAAGTTATAAATTTGGAAGGTCTTCTCAATAAAAAGTAGCCCTCCTCTCTAAAAGGAGTTTTTACAAAATTTTTCACAATCAAACCCCTCACCCTCTACTCCTATTTATAGTCTACAGCAGTGAAGGAGAGCCCTTGGATGAAACTTGGGTGCCAAT
The DNA here is from genome assembly GCA_037177215.1 of Asparagus racemosus. Lineage (NCBI taxonomy): Eukaryota > Viridiplantae > Streptophyta > Magnoliopsida > Asparagales > Asparagaceae > Asparagus > Asparagus racemosus. The sequence goes on along the minus strand of JBAKGM010000326.1, from coordinate 26,073,719 downwards.
GAGTTAAAATCAGCCTTTGATTTGAATTTGGTGAAAATCAATCGGTTGGCCAATTGGTCGGCCAACCAATTGGCCAATTGTTTGGTCGACCGATTGGTCTGCAATCAGAATTCGTTTTTATATTATTTTCTTACACGATTTCTTCATGGATCCCTAGGTCTTCATGGGCCTTCTTTAGTCTTCAAACTTGGGCTTCAATAATAGGTAGAAAATAGGAGAATTGAGTAAATTGGGCTTTTATTCATTATTTTCACCAAGAACCTGTAAAATAAGATAAAAACAATTATCAGTGGTATATTTATTCATGTAAAATAGATAATTAGAGTATTAAATTGTAATTAAAATGTGATTATCACAAGTGTTAAGGGAAATAATAATATGAGCAAATGGAAATGAACTTGCAGATATCAACAATAAACAACCATGCTCTTAATTCAAAATTTAAATTCTTAATCACAAGATTCATTAATTAATAATCACACATGCCTTAAATAAAACACTCACCAGTGAGTTTCCTCCCGAAAACACTCACCAGTGAGTTTCCTCCCGTAAAGAGCAATGTCCTCCTAGGACTCGATAGCACCTACTAGTGAGTTACCTCACATAAAGAGTATTAATCCCTACATAGTGCATAAATCAAACCAATAAATAAATGTGTGCTACTATTGAAGACAATAGAGTCATCAAGACAAGAAATGACTCATCGTAGAGTTTCAATGGCATAACATTGAAACGAATAAATAAGGGTATAGCAACAAACATATAATTGGCAATCAACCCATGCATGAAGTAATTTAAATAGGATTCTATGGAATTATAGGGTATAATCTATGAGCATTCAATGAATCAAGATAGCATCTATTCCAACATGATGTGTATAGACGTCAACATGAATATTCAAAGGCATATGTAAATTAATGAAATGTATTTAAACATGAACTTTGATAGAGTCAATAAGCATAGAATATCAAATGCTTACTTCTAACATATGGATATTCACACAACTAAGGAATATGAATCTAATGAATAAAGTTGCAAAGAAAGAAAATCCAATAGAATGAAAAAACAAAGAAATGGTTACCTACTGTTTGTGATGAATTCTTCAATACCGCCGTATAATTAGGGTTCCACTCCTATATACACATACATCTACACTCATGTAAGACTCTAAATGACTAGCGTTTGTATCAACTACCTAAGTTAAAAGTTATTTTATGTTATGTTCTTGCTTGACATGGATACACATGAACTCTTATACAATGCATGATCAGAAATGATAGCAAGCTTGCAACAAATTGCGATAGCAAAAGGGAAACAACATCTAGTTAGTAAGTTACACTTAAAAAAGTATGGCACGTGTAGACTAGAAGTGCATATTGTATTGGCCAATACAAGTGACAAAACAAGAGGACAAATGTTATCCAAAATTAGTGAAACAAGAGCCAAAATGTTTATATCCAATCCTAATTTCAGAAGCAATAATGATTTCATACATGCAAGCATTCTAGAGAGAGTTTACTCTAAGAAATGTAGGTATATTAGGATTTTAGATACATACCTAATACAAAAAACAACATCTTACTCTTGAATCTTTTCGGGTACTATTCTTCAGCAGCATGCAACCATTTTTGGAATATAAATATCTTCATGAACCTATCTTCAAACTCCATAATTTATTTTCTTTTATCAAATTTTAAAATAGAGTTACATGAAAAACAATCCAAGAGGGTTAGACTGGTTTTCTAGTGCGCATGCATCAAATGTGGCTGAATCATTAGAGTATCTAATAAACACCAAACTGAATAAAACTTAAGCCAAATGAAATCTACATTAATCTATTTTCTAAAAATAAAACTACTATTAGAAAGATATACTCAATTTACTAACAAGATATTTTATAGAAAACTATTGTACGAGGCTGAAGTTACATATATAAACATGTAAGCCTTGTTCTTTACATTCCTGCTTACAATGTCACTAACTAGAGTAAAACCTTCACTATTTCAATATTAAGGGACAAAAAACCATTAAAGATCACATTTTTCTTGATTGGAATGCATAAATAGATTGGAATGCATAAATATGTGAACTTGTACATCCTGGAGTGCCATATATTCACTTACCCATATAAACCCTACATGCAAGAGTTGCTTTAATAAAACTTTGTTCATGCATAACCAAAACAGTTTAAAACAATGTTAATTTTAGATCTAAAACCAAACAAAACTAAAATTTGAAGTGGGTTTGAGATGATACCTAATAGAAGCTCTACACTCTCCTCTTTCAAGTCTTCCTTGCAATCACTTCTTCATCTAGCTCCTCCTCCTCCTTCTTCTTCTTTGGGATGAGTTTGAAAATAAAGAAATGGAAAATGAAATTGGAGATTTGGGGGTGGGTGTGGCTAGTTCTAGAGGGGGAAGAAAGAGAAGAGGAATGAGGAATATTCTTATGCAAATGCCAAATGAGAGAGAGGGGGGTGACGTTTGTGCTAAAATAGACAAGGCCATGTGCCATGTTGGATTTACGAATTAATGAAAAGAAAGAGGGTTTATTTGCAAATTTTTCACCCTACACTAGGGGATCATGGCTACCAAAAATAAACACAAATATTAAATATGAAGAGGTTAGCTTTGGTTAGGGTTAAAAAACTAGGTAATTAGGGTACATGCTAATGATGATTAAGAACATTATAGCTTGATTAATCATCTTACTTCAAGCATGGGTAGACTAACATTATTAGATTTCAAAACTCACATTAGGAGCATGAGTTGCCCATATAGATTCAAGGGTCCATATCAATAACAGTATCCAACTATTTTAAAAATAAGAATGTTACATACTTCCCTCCATAAAGGAAATTTTACCCCTAAAATTTTACATACCCTAAAATAGATGTGGATATACCTCTTCAACCAATGATTGTTCTAGAGAACCTTTACTAAAAAATGCTGATTTATTCCTCAGCTTCTTCTCCTTGAAATCTAGCACTCGGACGAGTCACTCCTCATAGGCCAGATCTTCTTCTAGTGGTAGGGATTTGTGTGGGATGATGCGTCCTAGATTTGGCACATATTTCTTAAAATTTTAGATATGGAACACATCACGAATTCTGGCTAGCTCTAATGGCAAAGTTAGGTGATAAGTAACATGTTTGGTCATCTCCAAAATCTTGAATGGGCCAATGTATCTCACGCTAAATTTGATTTTCTTCCCTCCTCTTTAGACACCCTGGTTTAGTGTACTTTTCAAGAAAACATAATCACCATCTTGGAGCACAAGGTCCTTATGTTGATAATCCGCATAGCTCTTATGTCTACTTTGTGCCACTCAAATGTGTTGTTGGATGATTTGAATCTTTTTCATCATCTCTTGAATGAGGTCGAGTCCGAGTGTTGACGATCACCTATCTCCTCCCAATAGACTGGGAATTTGCATTGCCTCCCATATAGAACTTCATAAAAGGTCATGCCAATACTAGAATAAAATCTATTGTTGTAGGCAAATTCCACTAGAGGCAAGTGTGTAGCCCATTTGCCTCTAAAATACAATGTGCAGGCGCTCAACACGTCCATCAAGATCCTTACAGTTCTCTCTCTGAGAGTGAGCAATACTACTGAACTCTCAACATGTCCACCAGTGGCAATTGAGTAGACCATTCTAAAATCTTGAGGTAAACTGAGGTCTCAATCTGATATGATAGATTCGAGAATTCCATGGAGCTTCACAATCCCTTCAACATAGAGATTGGTCAACTTCTCCATGGTGTGCAACATCTTGTAAGCTGAGCGAGGCAAACCTATGATAAAGTCCATGGGAATGTGGTTCGACTTCCAGTCTGGGATAGGAAAAGTCTACAATAGCTTTGATGATTTCTGTTGTTCAATCTTTACCTGTTCGCATGCCAGGCACTGTGATACATATTCAGTGATCTCCTCCTTCATACAATTCCATCATAAGTCCTATTGAAGATTCTAGTACATCTTTGTGCCTCCCGAATGAAGAGTATAAAGGGTTTGGTGAGCTTCTCTCAATACCTGCTCCATGAGCTCCTCGTTGTTGGCTACGCAAAGGTTATTACCCATCTTAAGAACACCAACATGAATCTAAAAATTTGAATATTTACCTTGCTCCACCTTCTTCTTTATCTCACTCAGCTTTTTATATTCCTTTTGTCATTCCTTTATTTGATCCAATAGAGTTGGTTGTAACCTTATCTGATAAATCTTTACTTTTGAATGATGCATTTTAACTTCAATCTCTATTCTTTCTAGCTCTAATTTTACATGCTGATATGGCCTAGTTCTTTTGACTGAGTGCATCTGCCGCCATGTTGGCTTTGCCTAGGCAGTAAAGGACGTTGATGTCATGGTCCTTCAATAACTCCAACCATCTCATTTATCTCATGTTGATAACCTTTTGAGTAAATATATGCTTCAAACTTTTGTGATCTACATAGATGTCTTATGTTACTCTATATAGATAGTGTATCTAGATCCTCAAGGTAAAAATCGTAGCAACAAATTCCAGATTATGAGTTGGATATTTCTTCTCATGGGGTCTCAATTACCTGGAGGCATAAACTACCACCTTCTCATTTTGCATCAAAACACAACCCAGAGTTTGGGAAGATACATGACTATATATCAAAAACTTATCTAAACTTGTAGGGATAGTAAGAATAGGAGCGGTTACTAGCCACCTTTTCAGCTCCTGAAGGTGCTCCTTACATTTCTCACTCCACAAAAACTTAGAATTCTTCCGAGTCAAATAAGACAAAGGGGTCACTAACTAAGAAAATTCTTTGCCAAATCTTTTATGATACCCAGCTATCCCAATAAATTTTGAATCTCTATCACCTAGGTATCTCTATCACCAAGGTGGGATGTGGCCAGTTCACAATGCTCCAACTTTCACTGGGTCCACAGATATACCATCTCTAGTGATCATGTGCCTTAGAAATATTACCTCCTCCAACCAAAATTCACACTTCTTGAACTTGGCATACAATTGCTTCTCTCTTAAAGTCTGCAACACAATCCTCATATATTCTTCATGCTGATGGAAACTCTTAGAATAAATCATGATATCATCAATGACAACCATAATAAATTAATCAAAATGCAGCTAAAATATCTGATTCATCAAATCTATAAATGCAGCCTGTGCATTAGTCAGTTCAAATGGTATCACTAGAAATTTGGAGTGACAATACCGAGTCCTAACTGCAGTCTTCAGTATGTCCTAAGGCTTAATCTTCAACTGATGATACCTTGTTCTTAAGTCAATTTTAGAAAAATATTAAGCACCTTGAAGTAGACCAAATAGATCATCTATCCTGGGGAGTGAGTACTTATTCTTAAATGTCATTCTATTTAACTCTCTGTAATCTACACAGAGTCTCATACTCCCATCTTTCTTCTTCACAAATAGGACTGGTGCTCCCCATAGAGAAAAGTTGGGTCTGATAAATTCCTGATCAAACAACTCTTGGAGTTATTTCTTCACGTCTTTCATTTTAGAAGGTGCTAATCTATACGGGGCCTTAGATATAGGGATGGTCTCTAGGATCAAATCTATGACAAACTCTATTTCTCAATCTGGTGGAAATCCTAGCAAGTCTTTTAAAAATAAATCTTGGTAGTTCTCACTTACCATTAGCATGCTACCGCTACGATCAATCTATTCTTGCTCATTAGCCCTAGCTGGATCCTCCATCTTAGGCTCTTCCTTCCATATTATGTCCTCTTTCATAGACTCCATCTCGACCTCGAACTCTGACAGAAGAGGCACTCCCTCTAGGATCTCAGCCTCTATGGGCTCCCCCTCTATAGTCTGTATCCCTAGCTCCTCCTCCATAATTTGTATCTTTGGGTCTTGCTTTGGGTCTCGCTCCTCTAGATCCTCCTCCTCTGGATTCTCGTCTTGATCCTCCTCCTAAGGGTCACCCTCCTTGGGTCCTTGGTTGAGTCTTCAATAAACTCTAGATCAACCTCCAACTCTACATTCCTCCGCTGCTCCCCCTTGTTTGATGGCTGATTAGGCAAGATCTTAGGTTATTTGCATAAGCCTCTTCCAGGTCAGAGTCATCAGAGCTATACCCCAATCATCAGAAGTAGTTGTCCATGCATATCAGAACTAGTTGTCCATGCATGCCTGCTAGTAGCTGACCCCTCTGACTCAAAGTTAGATCAGTATGTATTTGCCATGCCTTCCAAAATCTATCCATCAGATAATGCAGTATCCACGATCTATATATAAATGATTATGTGCATGACATGGATGTGCTATGGAGGTGCAATACCTCTACTTCATCTCCAACTCTGAGATCTCTGGGCGTCAGCATGAGCCTTCTCGCCCTCAAGAGCCTCAACCTTTTTCTCGGCACCCTCTCGTGCCCTCTTCTCTTGCGCCAGCCCTATTGTAAGCTAGCCGTGAGCCTCTATCATCTGGTCGAGATGGTCACTTAGCTCTTCCCCGAGTAGGGCTCCGCGGATGCAGTAGCTGTGGAGCGCAAAGTGGAGCCCTCTCGTCGGTATCTCCCCCAACAGCTCTGTATCCCTAGGGAGGGCGAATTGGCTAAGGGCAGCAAGTTGGGCCTGACCCGACCACAACACCGAGTCGTCTTTTTAGAGAGAGGAGCTTGGGATGAACTTCTCAGCTTCGGGGGGATTGTCCCTAGGTGAGAACCCCTCCTTCAATTCCCCAATGAGCTGAACCTTCATCTCGTCCCATCTTCGCCTGCCCACTTCGGCGAGCCGATGATAGAAGGGCAAGCTTGTGACGAGTCCACCGGTCATATGGGGAGGAGGGACCATCTCCCCAACCCCTCCCTCCATGGCAGGCGGTCCCTCCGCGGTCCCATGGACTGGTTCGGGAGACATTCAGGAGCCAGAGTCTGGTCGGCCTGGCGACCCGAGATGACCTCAGGGACCTTCAAGGCTTCTTGCTCAGGGACGCCCACCTCCCTAATGACTGGGGCCTCGGCACTTGGAGTTCGCCCCTCAATCGGGATGGAGGCGTCCAACTCGATGATCTCCATCTCGACGTCGTCCTTAGGGATGGTTGTCTTCACCTTCTTCTTTTTCCTCTCTAGCCCCTCGGCCGCACCTAGCCGAGACGCCAACATCGCCACCATCTGTTCGGTATTGCGCTTCAAAAATTCGGCATCCTCGGCTGACAGCTTTGGCCTCACCCTCTTCACAGGTAACTTGGCCCCGACTGGCTTGGCTGGCTCCTTAATCTTTAGGTCCTTAGGCGGCTTGGGACCGGCGCAAGCCAATGCAGCTGCCCTCTCCTTGTCGGCCTCGGCCGGTAGCATATGGGACAAACCCGCCACCCTGAGTGAAGAGGCGTCAAGTAGGTTGTGGAAGTCCCAAGATCCTGCGTAGGAATGGATCTTCTCCAAATCCTGACGCTCCTCAGCGGAGAGAGGGAGTTGCTTCAGCGCCTCCTTGTCAATCTCCGGCCACGAGCTGCAAGTAAGGATGGGGTCAGCCCCAAAAATCCACACGAACTTCTCCTACCATTACTTATTGGATTCAGAAAAATTCACCAACTTTTTGCCCAGATTTACAAAGAAGAAGAGCATCCTTCTTCGACATCTTGATGCTTACCAAGTTGCAAAAAGGTTGGAGGGTTGGCTCGACCCCAACCCGATGGCAAATCACCAAGAAAGCCATCAGTATGGCGATGGCATTGGGGGCAAATTGCATGGGGGAAACCCCCAGCCGCTCGCAAATCCTCCTCACAAAGTGAGGGAGGGGGAGCCTGAGCCCATAATCCATATGGGCCAAATACAGTGGCGCCCAATCGCCACTGTGATTGAA